>CM053034.1:190008674-190456174 GCA_028564925.1 Lithobates sylvaticus
AGGGTGTAAGTGATTAGTGGGGGTGGTGGGTGCAGGTGTGTCAGTGTAAAGTTAGTGTTGTGCAGGGTGTCAGTGATTAGTGGGGGGCACAGTGTCTGGGTGGGGGGGGGGTGCAGGTGTGTCAGTGTACAGTTAGTGTTGTGCAGGGTGTCAGTGATGATTAGTGGGGGGCACAGTGCCTGGGGGTGGGGGGGGGGTGCAGGTGTGTCAGTGTACAGTTAGTGTTGTGCAGGGTGTCAGTGATTAGTGGGGGTGGTGGGTGCAGGTGTGTCAGTGTACAGTTAGTGTTGTGCAGGGTGTCAGTGATTAGTGGGGGGGGCACAGTGTCTGGGGGGGGGGTGCAGGTGTGTCAGTGTACAGTTAGTGTTGTGCAGGGTGTCAGTGATTAGTGGGGGTGGTGGGTGCAGGTGTGTCAGTGTACAGTTAGTGTTGTGCAGGGTGTCAGTGATTAGTGGGGGGCACAGTGTCTGGGTGGGGGTGCAGGTGTGTCAGTGTACAGTTAGTGTTGTGCAGGGTGTCAGTGATTAGTGGGGGGCACAGTGTCTGGGTGGGGGTGCAGGTGTGTCAGTGTACAGTTAGTGTTGTGCAGGGTGTCAGTGATTAGTGGGGGGCACAGGGTAGGGGGTGCAGGTGTGTCAGTGTACAGTTAGTGTTGTGCAGGGTGTCAGTGATTAGTGGGGGGCACAGTGTCGGGGGGGGTGCAGGTGTGTCAGTGTACAGTTAGTGTTGTGCAGGGTGTCAGTGATTAGTGGGGGGGGCACAGTGTCTGGGTGGGGGGTGCAGGTGTATCAGTGTACAGTTAGTGTTGTGCAGGGTGTCAGAAATTAGTGGGGGGGCACCGTGTCTGGGTGGGGGGTGCAGGTGTGTCAGTGTACAGTTAGTGTTGTGCAGGGTGTCAGTGATTAGTGGGGGGCACAGGGTGGGGGTGCAGGTGTGTCAGTGTACAGTTAGTGTTGTGCAGGGTGTCAGTGATTAGTGGGGGGCACAGGGTGGGGGTGCAGGTGTGTCAGTGTACAGTTAGTGTTGTGCAGGGTGTCAGTGATTAGTGGGGGGCACAGTGCCTGGGTGGGGGGGGGGGGGTGCAGGTGTGTCAGTGTACAGTTAGTGTTGTGCAGGGTGTCAGTGATTAGTGGGGGGGGTGGGTGCAGGTGTGTCAGTGTACAGTTAGTGTTGTGCAGGGTGTCAGTGATTAGTGGGGGGCACAGTGTCTGGGGGGGGTGCAGGTGTGTCAGTGTACAGTTAGTGTTGTGCAGGGTGTCAGTGATTAGTGGGGGTGGTGGGTGCAGGTGTGTCAGTGTACAGTTAGTGTTGTGCAGGGTGTCAGTGATTAGTGGGGGGGCACAGTGTCTGGGTGGGGGTGCAGGTGTGTCAGTGTACAGTTAGTGTTGTGCAGGGTGTCAGTGATTAGTGGGGGGCACAGGGTGGGGGGTGCAGGTGTGTCAGTGTACAGTTAGTGTTGTGCAGGGTGTCAGTGATTAGTGGGGGTGGGGGGTGCAGGTGTGTCAGTGATTAGTGGGGGGCACAGTGTCTGGGTGGGGGGGGGGGGTGCAGGTGTGTCAGTGTACAGTTAGTGTTGTGCAGGGTGTCAGTGATTAGTGGGGGTGGGGGGTGCAGGTGTGTCAGTGATTAGTGGGGGGCACAGTGTCTGGGTGGGGGGGGGGGGCAGGTGTGTCAGTGTACAGTTAGTGTTGTGCAGGGTGTCAGTGACGTGGGGAACAAAGGCAGAGTGTGAGGGATGGAGGAGGCTGGCAGATGTACTCTCCGGCAGTGTGCCCTCCTCTCTCAGCAGCCTCTCCTATCAGCACAATACAGCAGCCTCTGCACGGTGAGTACTATTTTCTGCCTATTGTTTCTGCACCGGGGCCCTCAGGGGCCCCCCAAACCTGCCCTGATCCCCGGAAAAGTCCCAGCTGCAACTTTCAGCAGATCTCCCATGTTCTGCCTATAGAGCTGACACTCTATGTATTGTATCCGAGGAGCTGACACTCTATGTATTGTATCCGAGGAGCTGACATTCTATATACTGTACCAGAAGAGCTGACACTCTATGTATTGTATCTGACACTTTTGTGTATTGTTTCCGAAGAGCTGACAGTCTATATATTGTACCAGAAGAGCTGACACTCTGTGTATTGTTTCCGAAGAGCTGACAGTCTATATACTGTACCAGAAGAGCTGACACTTTGTGTATTGTACCTGAAGAGCTGACACTTTGTGTATTGTACCTGAAGAGCTGACACTCTATGCATTATGCCTAAAACCCAGGAGCTGACATTCCAGTGATGCTTTTAGTGAAGGGTTTTGGTTTTATAGTTTGAGACAAAGAACTGACACTCTACAATATGAATAGATAGTTTTCTCTGTACTTGAGCCAGGAAACTGACAGCTTGTCCTCTGTATTTTGACTTTTGTGTAAACTTCAGAGCTGACACTCTAGAGCTGCTTTGTAATACGTTTTGCACTTCACAGTGCGCAACCTGAGCCAAAGAGCTGGCACTCTATTCGTGCTATGGATGGTATCCTGTGAGTCATGATGTGTGAGCCAAAGAGCTGGCACTCTATTCATGCTGTGGATGGTATCCTGTGAGTTGAGGCGCTGACACTCTAGTCATGATGTGTGAGCCAAGGAGCTGACACTCTAGTATTGCTGTGGATGATGCAGTACTAATGAGGAGCTGATACTCCATACTATGGAGAATGTATTGTGAGCTAAGGAGCTGACACTCTAATGGATGATGTATTGTAAACTGAGGAGCTAGCATTGCTGTAGGTGATGTTTTGTGAGCTGAAGAGCTGACACTCTACTGGTGTTGTAAATGGTGTATTGGAGGTTGAGGAGCTGACAATCTAATGATGTTGTGGAATGCACACTGGGGTTCTGGCGGGGGAGCTCTACAGGCAGATCTGCAGCCGGCGTATCGTCTACCACCTGCTGCCGGTATGTGGCCTTATCTCATCTCTGCTCATCGATCCAATCTGTAGTGTACCCGCCTGCAGCACTTTCACCCTTCACATTGTACAGATCACCTACCTGCACTACACATGGCACTCAGTGCTTCCAAATGGACTTACCTCTAACCTACCCTCAGAAAAGCAGTTATATGACCCCCATCACCTACCTTATCACACAGACTTACCTACAGAATTATAATGTCTATAAAGTATCTATTCATATTCTATCTATCTATCTATCTATCTATCTATCTATCTATCTATCTATCTATCTATCTATTCATATTCTATCTATCTATCTATCTATCTATCTATCTATCTATCTATCTATCTATCTATCTATCTATTTCTCTCATAGAGGTGTACAGACTTTACACAGTGACAGGGAGGGGGTCGCCCACACATTATTGCAGGTCACACCTGTACAGGACTTCTCTGCCATATATACTGTATACCATCCATACACCCCACCGACCTACACACAGCACATGGGTAACATCTGCTCTATAACACTCACCTACCTGAGATACACCGACCCAATGTACAGATCTCATCATCCTACATACACCACACCTGATTGTAGGAGACAGACCCACCTACCTACAGACATCTCCTCATCATCATTATCCCAGCACTCTGTCATCCCTGCACACCTAGTACTTACCTACATCACAGCAACTACCTACCTACATCACTCAAGCTACTTACCTACATCACACTAACAACCTTACCTACCTCACAGCAACTACCTACCTACCTCACAGCAACTACCTACCTACATCACAGCAACTACCTACCTACTTCACTCAAGCTACTTACCTACATCACACTAACAACCTTACCTACCTCACAGCAACTACCTACCTACCTCACAGCAACTACCTACCTACCTCACAGCAACTACCTACCTACATCACATCAGCGACTTACCTTTTTATACCCCATGTACACACATCGCACACAGCCCAGGACAAAATTATTACTGAGATATTTTTTACATTTTTGTCCACCACTTATACCCGATATCGCACAGTGCAGAAATATCAGAGCCCACATCTTGTGATGTAATGCTATATACTGCTATATACTGCGAGCAATGCAAATATTTCATTTTCTACACAAATAATTTATATATTATAACCCATTCAGACTAAAAAGCTCCCAAAATAAGCCCCCCCCCCTCCATTGTACATCACCTACCTAAAATATATTTCTACACTTGTGACGTGGAGGACTCAGTATAATTCTGCAATACATTATAGATCGCACCTTGTACATTATATATTATAAGTCACTTACCTGCCTGACATTCCTACACTTTGTGTATTATAAATTCTACTATCTATATATGAATAATTCATCATCTTATCATATTCATTTAATTTCACTTGATCCCTTATCAGAGGAGCAATTCTACAAATATAAATTGTACAGATTGTGTATTTATCGCTGCAGTCTGTGGTATATTATTTTATTATCTGTTATAAGGACCTTTTTGGGGGGGGGGGGGGCGCATTTTGCACAATCAAATTTATATATTTTATAGTTTTATGGTATAATATATAATGCAGTTATTATTTTTGTATATTATACATTTGCATTCTATTCTGCAATACCGTATTATTATCATTTATATATACAGCAATCTCTTATATATCATTTTATACTGGAGATTTTGTACTGCCATCCATTTATGTGTTTTATATTATATTCTGCAATCCGTTATATACCATATAAACTACAATATATACTATATATCCACTATATATACTGCAATATATACTACAATATATATACTGCAATATATACTATATATCCACTATATATACTGTCTGCGATACATTTCAATCCTCTCATCTGGACTCCCCGACATGATATATTTATAGAATATTTTATATTATGTTTATTTATTTGATACATTAAATATTATCTGAAGAAAAGGTGCGAATTTTTGGACATAAATCATTTTTGGCTCTTTATTAATTCTCAGTTCAGATTCGCGGAAAATTCATTATTCTTCTTTCTGCTCCCCGAAATGTTCTTCCCGATCCCCAAATTATACAGAAATCTGTATTTTTATTTCCGATCTCTCCCCAAAATATAATAATATCCGTCTCCGTCTCCCCACAATTCCGCTGTGATATTCATTCAGGACCGGACAATCATTTCTCCCCGATAATGGTCGTTTAGGAGGGTCGGAGAGAATTTTCCTCGATGGAGGGAATGTCGGTCACATAATCCCCCGGGTGTTTATCGGGTGTTTTTCTCCCACTTCTGGCGGTTTGGTTTCAGTTTTTTTTTTTTTCGTTGAATATTTTTTTTTCAAATTTTTTTTTTTGTCTGTTATTGCAAAAATCTCCGCCAAAAATCGGGCATAATTAGGGCAAAGACAGACAGAGGGATAGCCCATGTGAGCTCGCAGGTAGGTGCTCCTCCCGGGGATGAAAAAAAATACTGAGGTCATTTCCCCCGCGGCCTCCACTGTACCCCAAAAAAAATCCCTCACTAAAACCCCTCTATACCCCCTTGACCCCCCTCCAGTACCCAATACATGCCCCCTTCAGTACTCCCTCTATACCCCTATCATATAACCCTTTATATATAGATACCCCTTCAGTACTTTAATATCTTTATACCCCTTCTCAAGTGCTCCCTCTATGGCCCGTCTAGTACCCCCTGTACATCCCCCTCCAGTACTCCCTATACACCCCTCTATTCCCCCACCGGTACTTCTTATACATCTTTCCCAATATTCTTGGTAATGGTATACCCCATCAAGTACTCCCTATATACTTAGTCCAGTACTCCCTATATACTTAGTCCAGTACTCCCTATACAATCCCCTCCCAATATGCCCTCTACACCCCCCTCCACTACTCTTTCTACACCCCCCTCAATAACTCCATATACAATCCCCTCTAGTATGTTCCCCTTCTCTAGTATTGCCTATATACCTCCCTTCAGCAATATATATACAGTTTTTCCAGTACTCCCCATAAACTCCATTGCAGTATTCATCCTTCTCTATCTCTAGTATGCTCTATAAACCCCCGCCTGTACTCCCTATATACCCCCACCACTCCCTCTGTGCCCCCCTACACCACCTCTATTGTCACACTCCAGTGCCCCCTCTATACCTCTGTCAATACCCCTCCACTCCTCCCTCTATATGTCCTACATACCCCAGTACCAATACTCCCTCCAGTCCTCCCTCCAGTCCTCCCTCCATATCTCCTACATGCCCTCTACATACCCCAGTACCAATACTCCCTCCAGTCCTCCCTCCATATCTCCTACATGCCCTCTACATACCCCAGTACCAATACTCCCTCCAGTCCTCCCTCCATATCTCCTACATGCCCTCTACATACCCCAGTACCAATACTCCCTCCAGTCCTCCCTCCATATCTCCTACATGCCCTCTACATACCCCAGTACCAATACTCCCCCCGGTCCTCCCTCTATATCTCCTACATACCCTCTACATACTCCAATACCAATACTCCCTCCAGTCCTCCCTCCAGTCCTCCCTCCATATCTCCTACATGCCCTCTACATACCCCAGTACCAATACTCCCCCCAGTCCTCCCTCTATATCTCCTACATACCCCAGTACCAACTTTATACCCCTCCCTCTATATCTCTTACATACCCCTGAACCACCTCTATACCCCTCCCTCTATATGTCATACATACCCTCTACATACCCCAGTACCAATACTCCCTCCAGTCATCCCTCTATACCTTTATACATACCCTCTACATACCCCAATACCAATACATACCTCTATATCTTATACATGCCCTCTATATGTCCTACATAGCCCAGTACCACCTCCTATACCCCCTCCAGTATATCGATTACCTCCTCTGTATACTCCTTCTATAACACCCCAGCACTCACTCTATACTACCTCAAGTAATCTCTTTATACTCCTCAGTACTATTTCTATAACCACCCTAAAACTCCCTCCCAACCCCCAGTATCCCACCTGCATGCCCCCCCCCCCCCACATAACTTCGTCTAAATCCCCCTATACCCCAATACCCACTCTAAATCCCTATTACCCACTTTATACTCCACAATGCTCTATCTATATCTGTAGTATCTCCTCTATGCCTGCTATAACCTCTTTATACTGCCCCATCCTATCTCTATACCTACCAGTATACCCCCCATTACCCCCAATGTTCTCTCTATACCCCCAGTACCCCTTCTTTACTTCCTAAATAATCTAAAATGCTCCCTCTATATCCTCAGTACCCCATATATACCCTCTTTATTACCCCAATGCTCTTTATATCAGTACCCCCTCCACAACCCCATATCCCTCTTTATGCCCTCAATGTTCTCTCTATAACCACCAGTATCCCCCCTCTAACCAAAAGTACCCTTGTTATACCCCCAATGCGCCTTTTGTATCCCCATTACCCCCCTTATACCCCAATGCTCTTTCTATGCCCACCAGTACCCCCTCTAACCAAAATTACGTTTTTTTTATACCCCCAATGTTTTGTATACCCCCATTGCCCTTCTTATACCCCCAATGTTTTCTATACCCCCATTGCCCTCCTAATCCCCCAATATTTTCTATACCACCATTGTCCTCCTTGTATACCCCCAATGTTTTTTTATTTATTTTTTATACACCCGGGTCTTTGTATTAAACACACATTGATTGCTCTGGCTCCTCTGGTAATACATTTTGGATACATGTTCTGTACGTTGCCCCTTATAGTGCCCCTTATAGTGCCCCTTATAGTGCCCCTTATAGTGCCCCTTCCTCCCGCACTGAGGTTAATATTTCTGGATCATCACTATAATTTACCCCCCCCCTCCATACAAGCTTAGCCCCCCCCCCATCTTTTATTTTTACCTTCCGTGTCCCCCTCCCTCCATCTTCTGCCTCCACCTATTTCTTCTCCCCCCCCCCAATGCAGGGGGTTAAAGGGGAGGTAATGGTGGCACGAAGATAAGAGGTTAATAACCCCCCCCCCCCTCCTTCTAGTCAGCGGGTGATGAAGAGGTTAACATATTTTATGTGAAGGAGAGGAGGGCAGTAGAAGGTTAATACCCCCAACCGGGGGGCTGAGGGGTTTGATAGAGTTCACTACCCCTATAAGGTACCCCTGTAGAGCCCCCCCAACAAAGTGCCCCCCCCCCATACACCCCCCCCTCTTCTCTCCGTGCAATTCTCGGTCTCTGACCCCCAATCCCCCCCCCCCCCCTCCTCCCCTCTCCCTGCAGTCCCCGGTCCGTCCTGTGGGGGGCGGTATTGCGCGGCGCTGGGCTCCTCTCGGGATAAAGTTGAGCAGAAAGTTTCCTCTCCCGGCCGCCCTGACATGAGAAATCCGGCGACTGACTGCACGGAGCCGGGGATGTGTCCTCCGCACTGCACGGCATGCCAAATCACCCCCCAGGAATGCTGAACTGACCCCAAATCCTCATCGGATACAATGTCCCCTCCCCCCTCCCGGGCTGAATCGATCGCCATCGATCTGCTATCGACTGGAAGGTAAATCGGATCTTCTCCTCCTTCTCCATGTCTTCTGTCTGCAGGCTTCACCTTCCATGTATTCCTCTATAGAGGGAGGGGTGGGGGGGGGGGGGGTATTGATTGTCAGCCATGGGGGGTACCTAGATGTCCCCCCCTATACCCCCCCCCCCCGCCCCCCCCAATACCCCCCCCCCCCCCCAGGTAAGGGAATTTTATTCTGGACCCAACATTTACCTCCATTAATTTTTATTTACTGTCAGCAGCCTGCCTGTTGTGGAGGATATGTATTATATACAATGTATATACTGGATGTGACACCAGACAGTAAATGACCCCCCCCCCCCCCCCCCTAGGTGTGTTGTTGCCCCCCCCCCCTCCTCCCCCATTACTGGGGTATTTCTGGAGACGCTCTTCTCCATTCCATAGGATTTATATTTAGTGTCTGATTTGTGTCTTGCAGAGCAGATATATATAATATATACAGACAGGAGACAGAACTCAGGTAAATGACCCCCAGGTACCCCCCCCCCAATCAGAGAATTGATTGATCGATTATTGACCTCTATTGAATATTATTTATATTTAGACGCCTCCAGCATTTCTATTCAGCAAATGTGTGCTTGTTGTAGAAGAGATATGAAGTATATACATTATATATAGTGTGTGTGTGTATATAGGCTATCATCCAAGTGAATGACCCCCCCAGGTACCTCCTCACCCCCCCCCCCCCCCCCCAATCAGAGAATTGATTGATCATTGATCTCCATTGAATATTATATTTAGACGCCTGGAGCATTTGTATTCAAGATCAGCAAATGTGTGCCTGTTGTAGAAGAGATATGAAGTATATACAGTATATATTGTATATATGTGTCCATCCATGTGAAGGACTCGCTGGTACCTCCTCACCCCCCCCCCCCCCCCCATCAGAGAAATTATTGATCATTGATCTCCATTGAATATTATTTATATTTAGACGCCTCGAGCATTTCTATCCAGGATCAGAAAATGTGATATGTGAAGAGATATGAAGTGTATATAGTATATATAGGACTCCATCCAAGTGAATGACCCCCCCCCCCCCCCAGGTGCCCCGCTATTGATCTATATAGCGGAGGGCAGTGAGGACATATTTTTGGAAAGCTGATCATTGATCCCCATTATATTAAGTATATGTCGTGTCAGATTTCTTCCTCTTCTATAGAAAAGATATGATGTAAATGTATATACATCTATGTGTGTATCTAAAGACACCATCCAGGTGAATGACCCCCCCAGGTGCCCTGTCATTGGTCTATTAGTGGAGGGCAGTGAGGACATATTTATGGGAAGGTTGTGCAGACATTGATCCTCATTGACTGTTTATTTATATTTAGTATCAGATTTGTTCCTCTTCTATAACAGATATTATATATATTTCTATGCAGTGTGTGTGTGTGTGTATATATATATATATGTATGTATATATATATATATATATATAATATATATATGTATATATATATATGTGACACCATGCCGGTGAGTGACCCCCCAGGTGCCTCCTGCTCATTGTATTAGTGGAGGGAGATGAGGATCAGATTAGTTCCTCTTCCACAAATATTTAGTACACATGTGACACCATCCAGAGAAGAAATGTGTCTTTCATCGTACATGACGATTGTCTGCCGTCCGTGTCGGGCGATCGCTGCGTGCGATCAGATTAGGGGGCCGTGTGTCAGCTGACAATGGGGTGTTTTTATTTTTTTGGTGACTTTTCTCAGGTTTTCTAAGGACAATAGAGACAGGAGGGATCTGCGAGTGTACAGAGGGGAGGCCTGAGCCATGTAGATTATTCTTCTCCTTGGGGAGTTTCCTAAATACAGACCTGACAGTCTCTGCTAGATAAAAGGCCCCCGTGCCCTGTCCTGTATCGATAGCGCGTGTATTGTGCCCTCGTGGCCTGGAATCCGTATGATTTATTATTTATCATTCTTTATTATTAGCATTCCCTCTCTCCCCCCCCACCCCAAGAAAATACTTTCACTTTTAATTTTGAACCCCCCAGAGTATTACACAATTGCACCGAGCTTTCATTTGTAGTTTATCCCCCCCCCCCCAAAAAAAAAGAGCGAAACATTTTTTTAAAGGTTTTTTTTTTTTTTTGATGCTGTCAGATGCGTGGAGCACGCTCGGAGTTTGGTGTTGCAGAGCCTCCAGCGCAGGCAGCCGAGCCCCTATAAAGTGCTGACGGATGGTCTGTGGATGGCAGTAATTGTTGCGGGGTGTCGGTCCCTCCACCAGCGCAGCCGGAACCCCCCCCCCCCGGCGAGGCTCCTGCCGTCTTCTTAGGTGGGGAGGTATTCTTGTGTGAAGCGAGGACGGGCTGTCAGTAAAACAATCTGTTGGCCCGGGCCTGTGCAGGGCGAAGTTGATCCCCTCGTGGTATTTTGTTTTCAACAGTTGCTGTACTCGAAGTTCCCTCATAAGGTAAGGTGGCACGGCCTCTCCAAGGGGCTTTAAAATGCCACATTTAAAATTAGCCTGCCAATTCAGCAGATTGTATCCATTGCTAAACTGGGCTATGCTTGTGTGTGTCCCATTTCAATAGGCTCTATTCAGAATTAGCCCGTTCAACGGCTTCCACTGCGCAGTCAAATTTAGAATAGATATTGCGGGGACGGCACACAACACAAAGATGCTTTTTTTTTTTTTTTGGATTGGGGGGGTGTGGGGGGGGGGGGGGGGCTGAGATAAATATCGCAGGCGAAAAAAGCCCGTCCCCGTCCGCAGATGTGATCCATGTTTATTTCTGACACGTGTAAATAAAAATTCAGAATTTACATGTTTGTTGTGGCCTTTGGAATCCATATTATAACAATATTGTTAATATTTTTCTCATGAGTCTGAGTGTTACAATGTTATTCCTCGGTGAGTCGAGAGGTAGTTACAATGTTATTGCTTGGTGAGTCTGGGTGTTACAATGTCATTTCTTTGGAGAGTCTGAGGGTTACAATGTCATTTCTTTGGTGAGTCTGGGTGTTATAATGTAAATTTTTCAGGAAGTCTAGAGGTAGTTACATTGTTATTTGTTGGTGAGTCTGAGGGTTACAATGTTATTTATTTGGTGACTTTGATTGTTACAATGTTTATTTATTTGGTAAGTCTGGAGGTTGCTACAATGTTATTTATTTTGGAAGTCTGAGTGTTCCAATATTATTTGGGAAGTCTGAGTGTTACAATATTATTTGGGAAGTCTGAGTGTTACAATATAATTTTTTTGGTGACTTTGATTGTTACAATGTTATTTATTTATTGAGTCTGTTTGTTACAATGTTATGTATTTTGGAAGTCTGATTGTTACAGTGTTATTTATTTGGTGAGTCTGAGTGTTACAATGTTATTTTTTTGGTGACTTTGATTGTTACAATGTTATTTATTTGGTGAGTCTGAGTGTTACAATGTTATTTATTTGGTGAGTCTGATTGTTACAATGTTATTTATTTGGTGAGTCTGAGTGTTACAATGTTATTTATTTGGTGAGTCCGAGTGTTACAATGTTATTTATTTGGTGAGTCGGCGCGCGTTCTGCTGGAATATTGTTTTTCTAGTGATTCCTTTGCGCTGTCAGAATATTATTTTTGATGAGTGTCCTTTTTTTTCGGTAGCCGAGTTTTTATTTTTATTTTTTTTTGTCGCGGCTGAAGTTTGTAATTTGCAGGTTGAGGGGTGGAAGTGGCCTGTCTGAACGAGGGACACTTGAGATCTGTGGAAGCCTCGGGTGAATATAGCGTTTTGTGATCCATCTTCGGGGGGGGGGGGGGGGGGGGGGGGGGGGGGGAATCTGCGGCAATTCTCAGCTCTGCAGGAAAACCTTTTAGGATCAGCTGAGCACAAAGGACTTTCCATTCTAGGTATGTCACTTTGCCGCTATGCCACCGGCCTCCGCTGGCTTTAATGTACCTCCTAAAGAGATCGCCAGCTTGTGCGCTTCATTAACTGCCCCCCCCCCCCCACCCCGGACCCTCAGGCACATGGCAGGGAAGCGGGGAACGTGTTAAAAATATTGCAAATAAAGCCACGGGGTCAATGGCTTCTTAACGTTTGGCGTAGACCTGTCACCTTCGCTAAAGCGCTGCTTGTTTTATCGTTATGCAGGGAATAGAGAATCACCGCAGAGCGTCTGCTGGAAAGGACACAAGTGCCAGGATGAGGGGGGGCTGTTATTTCAGCAGAGCAGCACAAGTACCTTAGAGTGTCAGCTCTTGTGCTCAGGCCCTTTGTTATTCACGATGCGTTCGTTATGTGATTCACCCAGATGGTACGATGCTGCATTGCTGATGATGTGTGAATAAAGAATTAGAATCACGGCGAGAGAAAATAACGTCTTTCTGCTGAACGGTTGAAAAGTGTTGGACGTCGTGTCGTATTATAGGTGAAAAACGAGGAATTCTGTGTTTTGTGGGGAAGGCGATTTTTAGTGCCGCCATGCGTCGCCTCGTTAGACCCCCGTTATGTTGTACTGTGCGGCGTCCTGGCCAGGAAGTGGTTAACGAATGTCAGCGTTAAGATTTCTTACATATTTACGGTCACAACTGCAGGTATTTTACTGCGTCGCCTGGGTTAGAAAACGCAAAAATGCAGGCTCGGTAGGTATAGATGTAGCGCACGCTGCCTCCGGATCAGGGGGGCGCACGGCCTGTATACCGGGGGCATGTCGGCGACGCAGGGCGGCGGGCGCAGGGTGGGCTGTGCGGGGGTCGCTGTGTTACGCGGGCAAGAAAGAGAAACATTTTTGGTTGTGGCAGACGCTGTAAAAACTGAAGAACAAACGAGCTTTGTGTGAATACGCAGATGGATTTCAGAATTTATAGACGCAGGAATATCCGAGACGTGTCAGAGAAGCCGCAGAATACACACCCCATACATTCATATACAGCAGATTGTACGCACGGAAAAACGTTACACAATGATACAATTTCTGATACATTGCTGTATGGCCTATACTGGGGTTATAAAATGGATACAGAAGATATAGATTGGTTGATACAATATAGATTGATACAAGATAGATGGACACGTAGATTTATTTATATAATATAGATAGGACACATTGATAGGTTATAGGTAGACATGTTGATTGATTGACTGATAGGATATAGAAAGACACATAAATTGATTGATACATTAAAGATTGATATGATATGGATAGACATGTAAATCGGTTGACTGGACATGGAGAGACACATTGATTGATTGATAGGATATGGATAGGCATATTGATTGATAGGATATGGATAGGCACAGGGGTGGATTTACTAAAACTGCAGAGTGCAGAATATGGTGCAGCTCTGCATAGCAACCAATCAGCTTCTAACTTCAGCTTGTTCAGTTAAGCCTTGACAATAAAACCTGGAAGCTGATTGGTTGCTATGCAGAGCTGCACCAGATTTTGCCCTTTCCAGTTTTAGTAAATCCATCCCATAGATTTGATTAATTGATAAGATATGGATAGGCACATAAATTGATACAATATAGACACATAAATTGAATTGATACATTATAGATTGATGGGGTGTAGATGGACATGAAGATTGGTTGACAGACATGAATAGGCACATTGGACACATTGATAGGATATGGATAGAAACATTGACAGATTATTGGATATGGATAGACACATTGATTGATAAGATAGAGACATTGACTGATTGATAGGATATGGATAGACACATTGATAGGATATGGATTGATCTGTTATGGATAGACACATTGATTGATAGGATATGAATAGACACATTGATTGATAGGATATGGATAGACACATTGATTGATAGGATATGAATAGACACATTGATTGACTGATTGATAGGATATGGATAGACGCATTGATAGGATATGGATAGACACATTGATTGATAGGATATGGATAGACACATTGATTGATAGGATATGGATAGACACATTGATAGGATATGGATAGACACATTGATAGGATATTGATAGACACATTGATTGACTGATAGGATATGGATAGACACATTGACTGACTGATAGTATATGGATAGACACATTGATTGACTGATTGATAGGATATGGATAGACACATTGATTGATAGGATATGGATAGACGCATTGATTGATAGGATATGGATAGACACATTGATAGGATATGGATAGACACATTGATAGGATATGGATAGACGCATTGATTGATAGGATATGGATAGACACATTGATTGATAGGATATGGATAGACACATTGATTGATAGGATATGGATAGACACATTGATTGACTGATTGATAGGATATGGATAGACACATTGATAGGATATGGATAGACGCATTGATTGACTGATTGATAGGATATGGATAGACACATTGATTGATAGGATATGGATAGACACATTGATTGATAGGATATGGATAGACACATTGATTGACTGATTGATAGGATATGGATAGACACATTGATAGGATATGGATAGACACTTTGATAGGATATGGATAGACGCATTGATTGACTGATTGATAGGATATGGATAGACACATTGATTGATAGGATATGGATAGACACATTGATTGATAGGATATGGATAGACACATTGATTGACTGATTGATAGGATATGGATAGACACATTGATAGGATATGGATAGACACATTGATAGGATATGGATAGACGCATTGATTGACTGATTGATAGGATATGGATAGACACATTGATTGATAGGATATGGATAGACACATTGATTGATAGGATATGGATAGACACATTGGGGTTGATTTACTTAAACTGGAGAGTGCAAAATCCTGGTGCAGCTC
Organism: Lithobates sylvaticus; assembly: GCA_028564925.1. Classification (NCBI taxonomy): domain Eukaryota; kingdom Metazoa; phylum Chordata; class Amphibia; order Anura; family Ranidae; genus Lithobates; species Lithobates sylvaticus. Next base: position 190,023,929 of record CM053034.1, read on the forward strand.
TGCATAGGAACCAATCGGCTTCCAGGTTTCTTTTTTCAAAGCTTAACTGAAGAAGCTGAAGTTAGAAGCTGATTGGCTGCCATGTACAGATGCACCAGATTTTGCGCTCTCCAGTTTATGTAAATAAACCCCATAGATTGACAGACTATTGATAAACATATTGTCCCTCATTTTTATGAATTTATTGATGGCACAGATTAGGACTCCGGTTGTATAAAAGGAAATTTTGCAGCGTTGTATTAATCTGGATCTTTCTACATTCGACGTTCTGTAATCGTGGTTTTCTACAGACGGCTCTCTATACCCGCCATACACGGGCTCTGTACCCTCTCCTCCTCCAGACTGTAAACGATGCGTTTTAATTTTCTGCTTTCACGCGGCCTGTATGTTTTGCGGACTGATAGGTGTCATGTCTGTGTACAGCGCACGCTGACCTGGACATTTACCTGCTCCGCCATGTCCGTCCGGAGGACAAACTGATATACAATCTACGTAGAGGAGCGGCGCAGGAGAAGTGCGCTTGTGGAGATGAATGAAGTGCTGTGAAAAGGATATGAAGAGGGGAATGAAGAACGAGGAGGAGACGTCAGGAGGAATAGGAATGGGAAGAAATGTGTGTAGGGAGAGCAGAAAGCGATAAAATGTCAGAGGAATGGGAGGAAGAGTACGAAGAGCGCAGACAATGCTGCATGATGAGGAAAGGGTAACGGATAATGATGTATGTTAGGAAGCAATGATGGAAGGTAGGATGACAAATGACAGATGATAGGATGAGAAGAGGACAGGATGGGATGAGGAAAGAATGGGATGAAGATAGGATGATCGATGACAGGGTGGGATGATAAAAGATAGAATGGGATTACAGGATGAGGATAAAAGGGACAGGATGAGGATGATAGGATGAGGATAATATATGATAGATGACAGGATGAGGATGATAGATGACAGGATGAGGATGATAGATGACAGGATGAGGATGATAGATGATGGGATGATAGATGACAGGATGAGGATGATAGATGACAGGATGAGGATGATGGATGATGGGATGATAGATGACAGGATGGGATGATGGCAGAAGAAAGGATGATAAATGATATCATTGGATGATGCTATGAACAGGACGATTGATGAGCAGATATATGGAGGGATAAGATGATGGCTGAGAGCAGATAATAGATGACAGGATGGGATGATGGGTAACCAAATAAGATTTTCTCATTGGGGGATGACGGGGTAGATATTTGGAAGGATGTATGTTAGACTAGTGGTAGTACATGATGAAATGGTTAGTGGAATGGTGGCAAGGAAGGGGATGATATTAGAGAAGGAATAATGTATTCAATGACATGATGATGGGTAAGAGGATAGGGGCCTGCTGGGGGCATGAGAGATGAGGGGATAAAATGATGGATCTTGGGCTGAATAATGGCTGTACAGACCCGGGAACGCAGCACAGGGATGGTGAGAACCCCTCATAATGGGCACAGCGGGTGTACAGACCCGGGAACTCAGCACAGGGATGGTGAGAACCCCTCATAATGGGCACAGCGGGTGTACAGACCCGGGAACTCGGCACAGGGATGGTGGGAACCCCTCATAATGGGCACAGCGGGTGTACAGACCCGGGAACGCAGCACAGGGATGGTGAGAACCCCTCATAATGGGCACAGCGGGTGTACAGACCCGGGAACTCAGCACAGGGATGGTGAGAACCCCTCATAATGGGCACAGCGGGTGTACAGACCCGGGAACTCGGCACAGGGATGGTGGGAACCTCTCATAATGGGCACAGCGGGTGTACAGACCCCGGAACTCAGCACAGGGATGGTGGGAACCCCTCATAATGGGCACAGCGGGTGTACAGACCCGGGAAACTCAGCACAGGGATGGTGGGAACCTCTCATAATGGGCACAGCGGTGTACAGACCTGGGAACTCAGCACAGGGATGGTGGGAACCCCTCATAATGGGCACAGTGGGTGTACAGACTCGAGAAAGCACAGGGATGGTGGGAACCCCTCATAATGGGCACAGTGGGTGTACAGACCCGGGAACTCGGCACAGGGATGGTGGGAACCTATCATAATTGGCACAGCGGGTGTACAGACCCCGGAACTCAGCACAGGGATGGTGGGAACCCCTCATAATGGGCACAGCGGGTGTAACCCGGGAACTCAGCACAGGATGGTGGGAACCCCTCATAATGGGCACAGCGGGTGTACAGACCTGGGAACTCAGCACAGGGATGGTGTGAACCCATCATAATTGGTACAGCGGGTGTACAGACCTGGGAACTCAGCACAGGGATGGTGGGAACCCCTCATAATTGGCACAGCGGGTGTACAGACCCCGGAACTCAGCACAGGGATGGTGGGAACCCCTCATAATGGGCACAGCGGGTGTACAGACCTGGGAACTCAGCACAGGGATGGTGTGAACCCATCATAATTGGTACAGCGGGTGTACAGACCTGGGAACTCAGCACAGGGATGGTGGGAACCCCTCATAATGGGCACAGCGGGTGTACAGACCCGGGAACTCAGCACAGGGATGGTGGGAACCCCTCATAATGGGCACAGCAGGTGCCAAAGGATCTCGCCCATAGGAATAGTAAGGCTGGGTGAAGAATGTTGAGGGATCATGAGGCACTCCGAATTCTGGGAGTATAGGGATGAGGATGGGATGATGGGGGTGATGAATTTTGATGACCGAGCCGAATGATGGGTGACGGGATTGGATTTGAGGGACTCTGTCAGGAAGGAGAATCAATGTGTGACCCTCCTGGGGTTGCTGCCCGTCTGTACCCCGAGGGTGATGGTGTCACTAGTGGTGATCCTGCTGAGGTTTAGCTTTGCTGATCCAAAACACGAATGTGGCTGAGACCCAGAGAGTGGCAGCTTCCATCAGGTGCTTCTCACACAGGTAGTTTCCATCAATTCTTGGTAAAATGCAGAGCGATGGAATGACCTCGAATCTGTCTTTATGGAAAGTCGGTTTCTGCTTTTGTTTTATGAATCGGGCTTGTGATCGCACTTCGTAGGAAGCTGGAAGGGTGACGGACGCACACGTGTGCGCTGAGGGCCGCTGCCTCCAGGCGTCCCCCCCCCCCCCATAATCCGCACCCCATCTTGTGTGATCTTCTCCTATCACCGATCGCTTGGCTCCGCTATGAGCGGCTCGTCGGAGTTCATCTGAAGCTTTTACGGCTCTTGTAGAGGTTTATTAGACATTTATAATGAAAAAATACACGCGGATCACCAACAGCGCTGCGCCCCGAGGCCACGACCGGCTGCCTGCAAAAACTATTAGACCTTGTTAATAAAAAAGCTGGATATTGTCTGTGCGTGTTGTCACCGGCGACAGTGTGTCAGCAGTTAATAACTGCCATGTTTTATACACATTGTACAATATACAGAGTGCCGTTCCTTCGTTTACATCCCTCTGGCGAAACGTGTAAGGTGAGGAACGCGAGCGATCCGACTGAATGCACTTCTTTTATTTGGAATGTGAACTTTTGGGCTTCGCTCTCACCTTTCAATACATTTTTACCCACAGGTTTGAGGCAAGTTTTTAATGCGCGTTATTGTGCGTTTTCAATACATTTCTACCCACAGATTTTAATGCGTTCAGCTCTACTTTGTCAGCCAATGAAATGCTGAGTAAAGTTAGGTTTGCTATAGGAGGAGCTGGTCACCGTGTACTTGTGTGCTCATGAGCCGCCATTGTTGCTGCACCACAAAACGAGCCTGTAGTATTCAGGCCCATGCGCGGCAGCGCAGTGCACAGGTGTGAAAGAGCACAGCACATGCGTTTATGCGCATTGTGACGCATGCTTTAAATCGCAAAGGCATGAAAAGCACAGTTCCAAAAGAATAAAGAACATTGGCGCACCTTTGTTCCTCATATGATGTCTTGTGCCCTTCATCAATGGCGGCTTGCAGTCTTTAGTGAAAGTTTTGAATGAGGCCCCTTTATGTTCTCGCGTCGCTTTTTTGAGCGGCTTTCCGGCTGTTTTTTTTTTTTTTTTTTTTCAAGCGTTTTTCTACCGCGTTTTTAAAGTATTTTTAAGCTTTGGTGTATTTTAATTAGCGAATAGAAAAAAAATATCATCTGTTTCATCATTCATCACGCTGTGTGTTTTTCAGCTTTTTCATCCACTTGTTTGCTATTTTTATTATTTATGAATTAAAGGTTAGGGGTTTATTTATTATTTATTTCCCTTTTTTATTATTTATTTTGTTAGGTTAGGGGTTAATAATTTGGGATTAACGAACTATGTAACTATTAAGGTTTGGGGTTAATATTAGTGTTAGGGATTAATATTAGGATTAGGGTTTAGAATTTGATATTCGGGCTACGGGTTAATATTGGGGTTAGGAGTTACTATTAAGGATTAGGGGTTCATATTAGGGTTAAGGGTTAATATTCGTGTTAGGGTTTAATATTAGAGGTTAGAGTTTAATATTGGGGTTAATATTAGGATTATGGTTTAGAAATAGGGTTTTATATTAGGTTTAGGGGTTAATGTTGGGGATTAATATTAGGATTAGGGTTTATGATTTTATATTCGAGCTAGGGGTTAATATTGGGGATTAGAGTTATGGGTTTATATTAGGATTAGGGTTAAGGGTTAATATTAGTGTTTGGGATTAATGTTTAATATTAGAGTTAGGGGCTAATATTAGGATTATGGTTTAGATTTGGGGTTAGGGGTTAATATTAGGATTAGGTTTAGGGATTAATATTAGTGTTGGGGGGTTAGGGTTTACTATTAGGGATTAGGATTAGTGGGTAATAATCTGGATTAGGATTAGCGTTAGGGTTTTGAATTAGGGTTAGGGATTAATATTACGTTTTGATATTAGGGGTTAATATTGGAGATTAGGGTTAGGGGTTAATATTAGGATTGGGGTTAGGGATTAATTATTAGGGATTAGGATTAGTGGGTAATATTATGGATTAGAATTAGCTTTAGGGGTTAATATTAGGATTAGGGTAAGAGGTTAATATCAGTGTTAGGGTTTAATATTGGGTTTAGGGGTTAATATTAGGATTAGGGTTTATGACAAGGGTTAAGGATTACCATTAGTGTTAGGGGTTAGGATTAGTAATGGGGTTTAGGGTTAAGATTTAGGATTAGGGGTTAATATTAGGGTTATGGGTTGTGGTTTAATATTAGGGTTTGGGTTTAGGATTGGGGTTAACATTGGGGTTAAGATTTAGTATTAGGGTTAGGGGTTAATATTGGGGTTAAGAGTTGGGCATTAGGTTTTTTTTATTTTAATTTTATATTAAAATTTTTTTAAACGTATTTATTATTTCCTCCTTAAATATTGCACGTGAGCAGACAAACGCTAAAAAATGCACCATAAAATGCTCTGAAACGCTGGAATCCACCGCTTCTACGCATTTCTATGGAACGAAAATGCTCCAATCGGCCCGATTTTTGAGATCCAGAACTTTTTGGCTTCAGGTGACTTGTAGTGGAGATGTGAACCGTCTCCATAGAGGATAAGTACATTTTTCTCCTCCAGCATTCTGGGGCCTCAATGGTGATGAGATCAGGAGATTGTGTTTGCGGTTTCAGAACCTTCATTTTTGGTCTCATTTACGCCCAATGTTCAGCTTACAGGCTGATAAACGTACAATTTCCTCCAATGTTTTCTAATATTATGTTAAATTTAGTGTCCGTACGTTTTGTTACTACATTTCCTGTGCTGCTGTAGCTAACACGGCCCCTGAACTGCAGAGATCCACCGCCATGCTTCACAGTAGGGATGGTGTGTCCCTCTTCACTGGTGGCTGACTCCTCTCCTCTCCTGTGACCATAAATGAAAATGTCTGGTCCCTCCAAATGATTTTGTTGCGGCTCCTCTGGGTATTGTTCGGTATTTTGTGCCGTCGGTGCGGCGCTCCGCCAGCGGTGTGTAAACTTGGGAGCAACAACCTGTACGTACGCATCGCGCCATATGGGGAACTCCGCAGACGGAACAATGATGTTTTCACGCTCGACACTAAATCTAAACAGATCAGGATGAATTGTTCGCTCGCAGCTGTGCGGGAATTGATGCGAACTGTCAGCTCAGGCGCTCCAATCTGTGAATTATTGAGAGAAGACAAATCACTTCCTATAACCGACACATACAATGTATTTACCGCCAGTCAGGAACAAAGCCCCTAACTGTCAGTTACATCCGAGGCGATATGAACTCCTTCTCCCGCCGCCGACCCCATAACAGGCGAAGATCAGCTCCTAAACGCTTCGCCGTATCCCCTACGCCGGGGCCGCCAGGCCTTTTATATACATTATACAATATAAGACACCTGACAATACCCCCCCCCCCCCTCCTATAGACACCGCGCCTGCGTCTGATCTGCTATTTACTGATACTTCAAAGTCATTGATTGAGTCAGAAAATATCATTTATAATGGATGAGCTCGCCGTTATTGTACGCGTTTCATGTGCAGCGGCTGTGTGTGCGTTCACTTCTGTCTCTCTATATTTATATTTATCTATATTTATACATTTCATGTTGTATATACATTAGAGACAGATATATTCTATATACTTCTATGTGTCACATTGTATATATCGTCCTTTTCATTGTGTCATTTATCAGTCTCATCGTATCAGATAATTGTTTCCATTTCTCAATAATCTCTTTTCCAGAGATAATGATATTAAAATCAAATGAAATCCATTTCTGTCCTTTCTGTTAGATCGCAAAAATCCAACGCTCCCCTCTGTCCCTATATTGGACCCCCCCAATCCCTCCACAGCTCCCCTCTGTCCCTATATTGGACCCCCCCAATCCCTCTACAGCTCCCCTCTGTCCCTATATTGACCCCCCCATCCCTCCACAGCTCCCCTCTGTCCCTATATTGGACCTCTACAGCTCCCCTCTGTCCCTATATTGGACCCCCCCAATCCCTCTACAGCTCCCCTCTGTCCCTATATTGGACCCCCCAATCCCTCCACAGCTCTCCCCATCCCTACATTGAACCCCCATCCCTCCACAGATCCCCTCTGTCCCTATATTGAACCCCCCTCCCCTCTACAGCTCCCCTCTGTCCCTATATTGACCCCCCTCCCCTCTACAGCTCCCCTCTGTCCCTATATTGGACCTCTACAGCTCCCCTCTGTCCCTATATTGGATCCCCCAATCCCTCCACAGCTCCCCTCTGTCCCTATATTTGATCCCCAATCCCTCCACAGCTCCCCTCTTTCCCTATATTGGACCCCCCTATCCCTCCACAGCTCCCCTCTGTCCCTATATTGAACCCCCCATCCCTCCACAGCTCCCCTCTGTCCCTATATTGGACCCCAATCCCTCCACAGCCCCCCTCTGTCCTTATATTGGACCCTCCATCCCCCTACAGCTCCCCTCTGTCCCTATATTGGACTCCCCCATCCCTCTACAGCTTCCCTCTGTCCTTATATTGGATCCTGATTCCTCCACAGCTCCCCTCTGCCCCTATATTAGACCCTCCATCCCTCCGCAGCTCCCCTCTGTCCCTATATTAGACCCTCCATCCCTCCGCAGCTCCCCTCTGTCCCTATATTGGACCCTCCATCCCCCTACAGCTCCCCTCTGTCCCTATATTGGACTCCCCATCCCTCTACAGCTTCCCTCTGTCCTTATATTGGATCCTGATTCCTCCACAGCTCCCCTCTGTCCCTATATTAGACCCTCCACCCCTCCACCGCTCCCCTCTGTCCCTATATTGGACTCCCCATCCCTCTACAGCTTCCCTTTGTCCTTATATTGGATACTGATTCCTCCACAGCTCCCCTCTGTCCCTATATTAGACCCTCCATCCCTCCGCCGCTCCCCTCTGTCCCTATATTGGATCCCCAATACCTCCACAGCTCCCCTCTTTCCCTATATTGGACCCCCTATCCCTCCACAGCTCCCTCTGTCCTTATATTGGACCCCCCATCCCTCCACAGCTCCCCTCTGTCCTTATATTGGACCCTCCACAGCTCCCCTCTCTCCTTATATTGGACCCTCCACAGCTCCCCTCTGTCCCTATATTGGACCCCCATTCCTCCACAGCTTCCCTCTTTCCCTATATTGGACCCCCTATCCCTCCACAGCTCCCTCTGTCCTTATATTGGACCCCCATCCCTCCACAGCTCCCCTCTGTCCTTATATTGGACCCTCCACAGCTCCCCTCTGTCCTTATATTGGACCCTCCACAGCTCCCCTCTGTCCCTATATTGGACCCCCATTCCTCCACAGCTCCCCTCTGTCCTTATATTGGACTCTCATTCATCCACAGCTCCCCTCTGTCCCTATATTGCACCCTGTCCCTCTGCTGCGCCCCTCTGTCCTTATATTGGATCCCCAATCCCTCCGCAGCTCCCCTCTGTCCCTATATGTCTCTGACCATCTCCTGTATCATTACATTCACTTACATGTGTCGTCCTTTTGGTGGTACTCGGTGCCACACTTGATTCCTCCAATATCTATTAAACTGACCTCCACTGATCTGGAAAGGACAATCGGGTTTGTTACATTGTATAGAAGAGATTATGAATCATTTCCTGATTATCTGGTTGTTAATGGAAGGTTCTCTATGATCGATGATTGACGAGTCGGAGGAGTGCCGTCCTACACCAGCGAGTCCCTGTATCCCGCTTTCTATTCTAATGATCAACTTTGATTGGGAAATGTTTTATCTTGTTGACTTTTCGCCATTTTCTGTGATTGGGAGAATCTTTGGGCCGCCTTGTTGGTGATTAGAAGTCCTCTTGTAGACGGACGTCGTCATTTTACTTCAATTCACTGAATTTCATTTATACTCCGAATCTTGTAATTTCGCTTCCACACTGCGTCTGGCATGGGGGGCCGTGCGGTGTGCTCGCTGTTTTTGTGTGGGTTACCTCCAGTTTCCCATAGACTTCTATTAGATTGGGTGTTTTTTGGTGCATTTTCAGAGAGCGCACCAAGTGTCCCGCATGTGGCATTGTTGGTGAGCTTTCAAAAAATGCCCCAAAAATGCCGGATCTGATAGAAGTCTATGGGAAACCGCTGGAACACTGCGCTGCCCCTGCGGACCGCAGTACGGAAGTGTGAAACTGCCTCAAAATGATCCGTAAAGGCCGGGTATAAATGCGCATAATGGGTTTGAAATATACGCATGTACACGTGCGTAAATGTACCTGCAGTTTCCCATATTCTTCTATTAGATTGCGTGTCATTGGTGCGCTTTCAGAGAACGCAGTGTGGTGATTGTTGCAATATATGACGTATTTGTGTGTAAATGTGCGCAGCGAGGCGTAAACCTGCGAATGCCCGTTAATTACAACACTGAAATGTACAGCTTTCTACCTCCTGCGCTCCTCGCGGTATTACTGATCTGTACGCAGCTGTGCGCATAGTTCCATAGACAACACAGATCAATAACTGGTGCTGGTGTTCCGGGGGTTCCGTGCCTCATTCCAGGACATAAAAATAAAAGATTTCAGATGTTGAGGCCTCGCCCCGGGCGGGGAGCCTCCAACCCCAATAGATCAGCTGCCGGGGATTGAAGTGAAACATTCTGTGCGCCGTCTTCTATCAGGCAGAGACAGGTACCGGCTCTGATAAACAGCAGATAACTGTCCGCTCAGCTATGTGCAGATGGTGGATGGGAGTACCTGCATTCTTCACCCGCGCCGCACAGGAAGAGGCGCTACATCCACCCCGATCCACACCGCAATCTTCACCACCCACAATGCACTGCGCCACACCGCAATCTTCACCACCCACAATGCACTGCGCCACACCGCAATCTTCACCACCCACAATGCACTGCGCCACACCGCAATCATCACCACCCACAATGCACTGCACCACACCGCAATCATCACCACCCATAATGCACTGCGCCACACCGCAAACTTCACCACCCACAATGCACTGCGCCACACCGCAATCTTCACCACCCACAATGCACTGCGCCACACCGCAATCATCACCACCCACAATGCACTGCGCCACACCGCAATCTTCACCACCCATAATGCACTGCGCCACACCCCAAACTTCACCACCCACAATGCACTGCACCACACCAACCCACAATGCACTGCGCCACACTGTAATCTTCACCACCCATAATGCACTGCGCCACACCGTAAACTTCACCATCACCACCCACAATGCACTGCACCACACCAACCCACAATGCACTGCGCCACACCGCAATCTTCACCACCAATAATGCACTGCGCCACACCGCAATCTTCACCACTCACAATGCACTGCGCCACACCGACCAACCGACCAACAATGCACTGCGCCACACTGCAATCATCATCATCCCCACCCACAATGCACTGCACCACACCGCAATCTTCACCATCACCACCCACAATGCACTGCACCACACCAACCCACAATGCACTGCGCCACACCGCAATCTTCACCACCAATAATGCACTGCGCCACACCGCAATCTTCACCACTCACAATGCACTGCGCCACACCGACCAACCGACCAACAATGCACTGCGCCACACTGCAATCATCATCATCCCCACCCACAATGCACTGCACCACACCGCAATCTTCACCATCACTACCCGTACTATGGTTTCCTGATCGATAAGAACAATCAGATCACAGTTCAAATCTAATTCTTGGTATCTGTCCTTATTCTGTATGTATGGACTCTGCACAGTACTACTTCTCCTGTCCTGTATGTCGGGTGTAATTCTCGGTATCTGTCCTTATTCTGTATGTATGGACTCTGCACAGTACTACTTCTCTTGTCCTGTATGTCGGGTGTAATTCTCGGTATCTGTCCTTATTCTGTATGTATGGACTCTGCACAGTACTACTTCTCTTGTCCTGTATGTCGGGTGTAATTCTCGGTATCTGTTCTTATTCTGTATGTATGGACTCTGCACAGTACTACTTCTCTTGTCCTGTATGTCGGGTGTAATTCTCGGTATCTGTTCTTATTCTGTATGTATGGACTCTGCACAGTACTACTTCTCTTGTCCTGTATGTCGGGTGTAATTCTCGGTATCTGTTCTTATTCTGTATGTATGGACTCTGCACAGTACTACTTCTCTTGTCCTGTATGTCGGGTGTAATTCTCGGTATCTGTTCTTATTCTGTATGTATGGACTCTGCACAGTACTACTTCTCTTGTCCTGTATGTCGGGTGTAATTCTCGGTATCTGTTCTTATTCTGTATGTATGGACTCTGCACAGTACTACTTCTCTTGTCCTGTATGTCGGGTGTAATTCTCGGTATCTCCTCTTATTCTGTATGTATGGACTCTGCACAGTACTACTTCCCTTGTCCTGTATGTCGGGTGTAATTCTCGGTATCTCTTCTTAGCACAGTACTACCTCTGTCAGTAATTTGGTGACTACACACAGAAATATACATGTCCGACGCTCCGGCGTGGTGAGTGATGATTGGCCCCCTGCGGGTCGCTGTTCGCTGTCTCTCTATTGGATGATAATGATGTGGGGGGGGGGGGCGGTGATGTCATCTTATTGGGGGATGGAGATACAAATCCTTGTGATGGAGTTTCCATGCTGTATAATGATCGTTGTCATATCTCCGTCATTTAGTGGAGTTGTAATTCAAGTCTGATCTCCGGGGTAATAAATCCATCGGTCATGTGACTTCTTCTCCCAGATCTGTGCATAATCCAGTGTGAGACTTCCTGTAATAAGGACCGCCCACTGCTGCTCTCTCTCCTTGTGCAGGGGGACTGGTCTTGACTCCGCCCCCCCTGTAGTTGTCTGTAATGGTTGGAGTCTGCTGGGCCCCTCCCACAGCTCTGCTCTCTCTTTGTGCAGGGTGACTGAAGTGGACTCCGCCCCCTCCTGTAGTTTTCTGTAGTAGGTGGAGTCTGCTGGGCACCTCCCACACCTCTGCTCTCTGTCCTTCTGCAGGATGACTGATGAGGACTCCGCCCCCTCCTGTAGGTTTCTGTAGTGGGTGGAGCCTGCTGGGCCCCTCCCACAGCTCTGCTCTCTCTCCTTGTGCAGGGTGACTGATCTGGACTCCGCCCCTCCTGTAGTTTTCTGTAGTAGGTGGAGCCTGCTGGGCCCCTCCCACAGCTCTGCTCTCTCTCCTTGTGCAGGGTGACTGATCTGGACTCCGCCCCTCCTGTAGTTTTCTGTAGTAGGTGGAGCCTGCTGGGCCCCTCCCATTACTCTGCTCTCTTTCCTAGTGCAGGGTGACTGGTCTTGTCTCCGCCCCCTCCTGTAGTTGTCTGTAATGGTTGGAGCCTGCTGGGCCCCTCCCACAGCTCTGCTCTCTCTCCTTGTGCAGAGTGACTGATCTGGACTTCGCCCCTCCTGTAGTTTTCTGTAGTGGGTGGAGCCTGATGGGCCCCTCCCACAGCTCTGCACAGACTATGTACCGCTTTAATGATGTAATTCACGTCTCTGTACAATCTCTTTCCCGAATTGCCGCCACCCAGCGTGATGAAGACCCACAATATACGACGCCTGATTGGTGTATTCAACCGCAAAACAAAAAATCTTTTTTTTCGTTTTTGTTTTTCCTGAAAATTGCGAGTTACGTTTTGTGTGTAATTTTGTTGGGAAATGATAAGAGAAGATGATGAAGAGACGGGAGGCGCGGCGTTCACCTCGCTGAGACGGATATTATCAGGGGGCCGCGTTCATCACCATGAGAATGGCGCGCTCTGAACGGGAGAGACACAGAAAGCGATGCTGATTGTAGGAGGAGCCAATTATCGCTCTGCGCACAGATCGCCATAAATCCGACACACCAACCAAAATCTGCCGGTCTGTGGGGCTCCCAGGCGGGACATTGTGTTGGTGGTTCCCAGTAGATGGACGATGGTTGATCTACGGCCAGCAAAGTTTCTCCTATACATGGAAAGATTCAGATTGTACAATCCCACCAGCCGCCATGGAAGATGCTGGGTGGAGTTGTGTCATTTGATGACGTCTGTTACTTTGTTTTCAGATTATTCAGATCTTGTGAAGTGCAGAAAATAATAATCCAACCTAAACAGCCAAAATCATACAATCTGATTGTAATGTGTGTGACTGGTTCAGGGGGACCCGGACTCTGGCAAGGAATCCTATTTATAGAAATGAAATGATGACAATGAAAGATCTCTGAGGGTTCTATTCTCTTTAATGGGGTCAACTGCTGATTGTTCTGATCACATGATCTCCGGGGGCCAATCGCCTGATTCCTGGCATCACATGATCTCCGGGGGCCAATTGCCTGATTCCTGGGATCACATGATCTCCGGGGGCCAATCGCCTGATTCCTGGGATCACATGATCTCCGGGGGCCAATCGCCTGATTCCTGGGATCACATGATCTCCGGGGGCCAATCGCCTGATTCCTGGGATCACATGATCTCTGGGATCACATGATCTCCGGGGGCCAATCGCCTGATTCCTGGGATCACGTGATCTCCGGGGGCCAATCGCCTGATTCCTGGGATCACATGATCTCTGGGATCACATGATCTCCGGGGGCCAATCGCCTGATTCCTGGGATCACATGATCTCTGGGGGCCAATCGCCTGATTCCTGGGATCACATGATCTCTGGGATCACATGATCTCCGGGGGCCAATCGCCTGATTCCTGGGATCACATGATCTCCGGGGGCCAATCGCCTGATTCTTGGGATCACATGATCTCCGGGGGCCAATCGCCTGATTCCTGGGATCACATGATCTCCGGGGGCCAATCGCCTGATTTTTGGGATTGCACGATCTCTGGGGTCTCTCATTGCATTGCAACTTTGTCCCTCCATACATGCCAACTGTCCCGGATTCGGCCAGGACAGTCCCACATATTGGCTCTCTGTCCGACATATGTGTCCCGGGAGTGGGCGGGTCCCTCATAATTGAGGTGGGGTTTGGGTGGGACCAAACTGCAAAGTGGTCATGATTATGTCACAACCACTCAAAGTGGGCGGGGTTAACAATAGCCCAAGATGCCTGACCATAATGTTGGGAAGTCCATGAATTGAGGAGAGTTATAGAGGAAGGAGCAGAGTCCTCCAGCAGTGCAGAGTATTTCAGGAGAGGAGAGTTATAGAGGAAGGAGCAGAGTCCTCCAGCAGTGCAGAGTATTTCAGGAGAGGAGAGTTATAGAGGAAGGAGCAGAGTCTCCAGCAGTGCAGAGTATTTCAGCAGAGGAGAGTTCTGGAGGAAGGAGCAGAGTCCTCCAGCAGAGGAGAGTTCTGGAGGAAGGAGCAGTGTCCTCCAGCAGAGGAGAGTTCTGGAGGAAGGAGCAGAGTCCTCCAGCAGAGGAGAGTTCTGGAGGAAGGAGCAGAGTCCTCCAGCAGAGGAGAGTTCTGGAAGAAGGGGCAGAGTCCTCCAGTAGAGGAGAGTTCTGGAGGAAGGAGCAGAGTCCTCCAGCAATGCAGAGTTCTGGAGGAAGGAGCAGAGTCCTCCAGCAGAGTATTTCAGGAGAGGAGAGTTATAGAGGAAGGAGCAGAGTCCTCCAGCAGTGCAGAGTATTTCAGGAGAGGAGAGTCATAGAGGAAGGAGCAGAGTCCTCCAGCAGTGCAGAGTATTTCAGGAGAGGAGAGTTCTGGAGGAAGGAGCAGAGTCCTCCAGCAGAGGAGAGTTCTGGAGGAAGGAGCAGAGTCCTCCAGCAGAGGAGAGTTCTGGAGGAAGGAGCAGTGTCCTCCAGCAGAGGAGAGTTCTGGAGGAAGGAGCAGAGTCCTCCAGCAGTGGAGAGTTCTGGAGGAATGAGCAGAGTCCTCCAGCAGTGCAGAGTTCTGGAGGAAGGAGCAAAGTCCTCCAGCAGTGGAGAGTTCTGGAGGAAGGAGCAGAGTCCTCCAGCAGTGGAGAGTTCTGGAGGAAGGAGCAGAGTCCTCCAGCAGTGCAGAGTTCTGGAGGAAGGAGCAAAGTCCTCCAGCAGTGCAGAGTTCTGGAGGAAGGAGCAGAGTCCTCCAGCAGTGGAGAGTTCTGGAGGAAGGAGCAGAGTCCTCCAGCAGTGCAGAGTTCTGGAGGAAGGAGCAAAGTCCTCCAGCAGTGCAGAGTTCTGGAGGAAGGAGCAGAGTCCTCCAGTACAGGAGAGTTCTGTAGGAAGGAGCGGAGTCCTCCAGCAGTGCAGAGTTCTGGAGGAAGGAGCAGAGTCGGTAGCCCGGTGCCCTCTGGGGATTGGTGGGAGAGGAGTTCATATCGGGATGTTTGTGTGTGAGAGACTCTCGGTTACCTCCCCTGCGTTTTGTCCGGACGTTATTCATTATACATGACACAGATCCGGACCCTCCGGAGACTTCCCGTCTTCTGCCTCTGAGGTTAATTTCCTTTTTGTATCTGAGAATTCTGATTTATTATTTTATTTTTTTTCTTCTAAGGCGACGCGTTTTGCATTTATTACCCGGCGCTGCAAACGCAGGAAAATAAAAGGGATTTCAGATTAAACATATTCCAATTATTTGCCATTTATTAAGGATGCGATATGTTTTGGGAGTAGAGATCTCGCTTTGATGTCCTTCACATAGACTCGTTAATGATGCAGAACCGAGAAAACAAAGCGGTAATGACATATTAAATAATAATGGGGGCAGCTGGAGCTCGCAGCCGTTAATTCGAGGTGGATTCAGCGCCGCGCGTCACCAATCCGGGGGAAGCGGAACAATGGCGAGACGCCGTTTTGCATTCACACCTCGGGTGCATTAGCACAAGTGTCCATTCACACATGAAGGGCGGCGAGCGGGGGAAAAGTGGCGCAGAGTTTTACGCTTTTTTTTTTTTTTTTCAAGGGGTTGACAATCTCACATCTGCGGCGGGATTGTCGTACTTTTGCTCGGCTGATCGTAATTGTGATGAGTGTTATTGTAAGGATACCTTCAGATAATGGCGCTGATTAGATTACAACCTGTTCCAGGCAACCGCCCAACTTCACACGTAATTCACCGAGCGAAAACCGCGAGCCCTTAAAGGGAAACCGACCGCGACACCCGGCCTTGTGCTGAGGAACAGGTTTACATTCACCGATCGCTCGGTACTCCCCATATGGGGGATATGGGATCATCCCGGGGGGATTAGAGGGTTCTACAGAGGGAGATATTCTATTTTTTTTAATTTCGTTTTTTTCTATTGGTTGACATTGATGGACTTGTGTCCTTTTTTTAAAATTGGCTACATAATAACTATATAACAATGTAAATATATAATAATGTAACTACTTAAAGCAGCATTTGATTATATTCTTACATGCAACGGCTGCATTTGTTTTCTTGTTTCGTTTTCTCTTTTATTTTTACCTGGTGATCCAGCCAGCAAGTCTGTTGTTTTTTTTTTAAACGCAGAAGCTGTCCATCAGAATGTATCAGCATACAGGGATGAGACAAGCCATTTACCACTGACAGGGTGCTTACAATGATCAGCTTTTAATCAGTGACGTCACTAGTGTCACCTGGTGCAGTAAAACATGGTGCCCCCCCAAAAAAGAAGGTTTCCCCTTTTTCTGAAAGTACACCAAAGATGCAGCATGCAGGGCTTCAGAAAATTCCGAAAAAAACATACAACCTAATAGAAATCTATAGGACTGCAGCTATAACTGCAGGTAAAACCTAGGAAAACACCCTTTACATAACACAGCCCCGCACCTCTGGACCCCTTTACATTACACAGGCCTCGCACCTCTGGACCCCTTTACATTACACAGGCCTCGCACCTCTGGACCCCTTTACATTACACAGGCCTCGCACCTCTGGACCCCTTTACATTACAAAGGCCTCGCACCTCTGGACCCCTTTACATTACACAGCCCCGCACCTCTGGACCCCTTTACATTACACAGGCCTCGCACCTCTGGACCCCTTTACATTACACAGGCCTCACACCTCTGGACCCCTTTACATTACACAGCCCCCGCACCTCTGGACCCCTTTACATTACACAGGCCTCGCACCTCTGGACCCCTTTACATTACACAGGCCTCGCACCTCTGGACCCCTTTACATTACACAGTCCCAGCACCTCTGTACCCCTTTACATTACACAGTCCCCGCACCTCTGTACCCCTTTACATTACACAGTCCCTGCACCTCTGTACCCCTTTACATTACACAGTCCCCGCACCTCTGGACCCCTTTACATTACACAGCCCCGCACTTCTGGTTCCCTTTACATTACACAGCCCCCGCACCTCTGGACCCCTTTACATTACACAGCCCCCGCACCTCTGGACCCCTTTACATTACACAGGCCTCGCACCTCTGGACCCCTTTACATTACACAGGCCTCGCACCTCTGGACCCCTTTACATTACACAGGCCTCGCACCTCTGGACCCCTTTACATTACACAGCCCCGCACTTCTGGTTCCCTTTACATTACACAGCCCCGCACCTCTGGACCCCTTTACATTACACAGCCCCCCGCACCTCTGGACCCCTTTACATTACACAGGCCTCGCACCTCTGGACCCCTTTACATTACACAGCCCCGCACTTCTGGTTCCCTTTACATTACACAGCCCCCGCACCTCTGGACCCCTTTACATTACACAGCCCCCGCACCTCTGGACCCCTTTACATTACACAGGCCTCGCACCTCTTGACCCCTTTACATTACACAGGCCTCGCACCTCTGGACCCCTTTACATTACACAGGCCTCGAACCTCTGGACCCCTTTACATTACACAGTCCCAGCACCTCTGTACCCCTTTACATTACACAGTCCCCGCACCTCTGTACCCCTTTACATTACACAGTCCCTGCACCTCTGTACCCCTTTACATTACACAGTCCCCCCGCACCTCTGGACCCTTTACATTACACAGCCCCGCACTTCTGGTTCCCTTTACATTACACAGCCCCCACACCTCCATGGGTGTCACCCCTCTGGCGGGTGTCACTTGGGTGCGGTCCGCACCCCCATAGCAATGCCACTGCTTTTATTTATTCATGTATTAAACATTTATTATAATGCAGCTTACCAATTCTATGTTATATTTTATTTCCTTAGTCTTTCTTTCTTGTGTTTTCACCTGATGATCCTTCCAGTAAGACCCCTTCCAGGTGTTTTAGCGCTAAAAATAGCGCCTGAAAACCACCTCCCATTAATTTCAGTGTGACTTTTCACACCGGGGCGGTGCGATTTCGGGACGTTAGTAAAAGTCCTGCAAGCAGCATCTTTGGGGCGGGTTGGGAGCGTGTATTTAGCGTATTCCAAAATGCCCTGCCCTTTGGAATAAATGGGCAGCGCTTCCAAATCGCCTGAAAAGCGGTTCGGAAGCACCGCAACATGGGCGTTTTTAACCCCTTCTTTGGGGTTAAAAGCGCCCCGTTAGCGGCCGATAAAAGGCGCAAAAGCGCGGCTTAAACATTAAAATGAGCGGCAGTTTAGCGCTAACGGCTGGCACTCGAGTGTGAAAGGGGTCTTAAGCCCCATACACACTATCAGATTATCTGCAGACTTTTGTCTTCAGATTTACCAAAACCATGTAGTGCGAGGGCCTGCCTGATTGCATACAAATTGAAAATCTTAAGGTTTGACCTCATATTATATGGTTTTGGTAAATCTGAAGACAAAAGTCTGCAGATAATCTGTGTGTATGGGGCTTAACTGATTATAAAATGTAAGCTGGAGTTTGGCTTCAGTTTGTTAATGTATCTAAATCTGCTAGTCCACCTAACACTCTCTCCTCCTCTCAGACTGGCAATGCTGCTGTCTGCTGTGCCCCCCTGTGCTCCTTCCTCCAGAGTGGGAGGGCGCTCTAATACAGAAGGTGTGTTACTGGTCAAAACACCAGATGAAAACAGAGGAGAGAAAATCATAAAAAAAAAACAGAAAACTAATGCAGCCGCCACATCGAATGATTGCTAATCTGCAATATATGACATTTTATTGTATTGGGTTTAATATCGCTGTAAATCACATCGTGACATGGAAAGTCAAAACTCAGAGCAGAGTCGAGGGTTTAATAACTTGCTTATCAGGTCAGGAAACGCACATTTCCCGACTTCTAATCCTGCAGCGCTAAATAAAGGATCCCAAAAATTACCGGAATTACATTTTACAAAATGACTACAAATAGGAAAACAAGTGGCATCAGATATGATGCCGGTTATCGGCTTTCACTTTCCAAATTGATGGGTGAAGGTTGTAACTTTTCGAGTGGTTCCTGTACCGTGACGCTATTGATGCGCCCTTTGCCATCTCCACCAGGGAACTACAAGTCCCAGCTCGCTCTGCAACTGGAAGGGCGGCTCACACATGTACCGTGATGCCATCCACACACCGTTACAACCTCCCCCGGGGAACTACAAGTCTCAGCTCGCTCTGCAATGCTAAGGGCGGCTCACACCTGTATGGTGACCCCATTGACACACCCTTGCGACATCCACCAGGGAACTACAAGTCCCAGCTCACTCTGCAAAGGGAAGGGCAGCTCACACCTGTAGCATGACGCCACCGGTGAGCCATTGCGACCTCCAGCAGGGAACTACAACTCCCAGCTTGCTCTGTCACGGGAAGGGCAGCTCAAACCTGTACCGTAACGCCTTCTACACACCTTTGCAAGCTCAACCAGGGAACTACAAGTCTCAGCTCGCTCTGCAATGGTAAGGGCGGCTCACACCTGTACCGTGACGCCACCGGTGAGCTATTGCGACCTCCACCAGGGAACTACAACTCTCAGCTCGGTGAGATGGTGCAAGGACGCCATCTATGCGACCTTCACCAGGGAACTACAACTCCCAGCTCGCTCTGTCACGGGAAGGGCGGCTCACAACTGTACCGTGACGCCATTGGCATGCCCTTGTGACCTCCACCAGGGAACTACAAGTCTAAGCACACTGCCACAGAAAAAGCGACTCGCACCTGTACCGTGACGCCATCTACACACCATTGCAACCTCAACCGGGGAACTACAACTCTCAGCTCGCTCTGCAATGGTAAGGGCGGCTCACACCTGTACCGTGACGCCACCGGTGAGCTATTGCGACCTCCACCAGGGAACTACAACTCTCAGCTCGGTGAGATGGTGCAAGGACGCCATCTACGCAACCTTGCGACCTTCGCCAGGCAACTACAACTCCCAGCTCGCTCTGTCACGGGAAGGGCGGCTCACATTCTACAAACCTGGAACATCGACATTTGCGGATATTTTCAGGTACGTTCGCTGCAAAACACGACTAAACGTTCGGATAAAAGACGGAACACAAAGCCCTCCTCCGCCTCGGCGTCTCCGCAGATCAGAGCGACCTTCGCCGATTGCGCGGTCGTTAAGGTCTCGGATTAATGGCGGCACTAATTGCTCCAACCAAAGTCTAATTTACATTGTTTCAGCGAGGTTAAAAAGAAGCGACTTTTTGTAGAAGGGGAAAGAGTCTTATTTATTCCTCGACGCAACGATGACAATCGCGTTTGAAGGCGGAAATTCGATTTAATGAGATTCACCAACAAGATCTTTCTAAAAAAAAAAAAGGAACAACAATATTTCCCCGCCGACATTAAAGCGCGGCTCATTAGACCAAGACAAGCGCGGTGTGAAAAGACAGAGCGCACTTCAATCGGCCCCGGTATCTGCATGTTAATGAATTGTCTGCGGACGAGAACTGTCATAAAAAGTGCGCGGCGAGGAAACAAAAAAACGCACAATGTTAAATCAAAGAATCGGCGACCTGACACGGGAGCCAACGTGCCGCACAAGAGGAGGAACACTCCCGATAAACTTCTCAGAGACACAACGGGTTTGTTTTTTGCACATTCTCCGACGTTCGCAGCCTGTCAGCGCCGCCGTGTCAAACACTTTCAACTGGTATCAGACAGATCGCGCCGAGCGCACAGCCGGTGTCACCCCCTCTGATCAGACACGGCGAGGCCGGAGCGTCGGGCTGGGGGGGGGGGGAGAACGCGGCCCGTCCTAAAACGGCTCATTCACTCCTTTTGGGCTGCCAGCGAGGCAGGTGTGACGTGTGAAAGGAAGCAGTCAGTCCATAATGACCCCCATTCTCCGGCACTAGAATCGCCCATTGTGCCGCCGCACACAAAGTGCCCATTCTACCTTTCCAGCGCGCAGGAAGTGCCGCCTCGCCGCAGACCACTCTCAAAGCCCACTTTCATTCTCTGGAGGGAGAAGCTGGAGGTTTCTCTGCGTCATTGTCATCCTTCCTCCTCTACACCGGGGTGCCACCTGGCTCCTGGTGCTTCCATGGGGGACCCCCCCAATTCCCAGGATACGCCTCGTATTGTACTCTATGGGGTCTTCTGATTAAAGGACTGCTAAATGTCCTTGGGCCCCTTTCACACATGTGCGACTTCAAAGTCGCGCGATTTTGCTGCGATTCTGCTGCAATTTTTGCTGCGATTGAATGCCTGTGTAACTGCCATCAAAATCGGACCAAAGTAGCGCAGGGACTACTTTGAAGTCGTACTAATATGAATGTCTGTCATTGGAAATCATGGGGAACGACTTGTCAGGCTACTTTATAGTCCCAGTTCGTGGGACAAGTCGTAGAAGTGTGAAAGGGGCCTTAAAGCCCAACTTCGGGATTTTCTAGGATAAAAGGTATAATAAAAGCTGCAATATTCGCCTCCGTTCCAACGCTGCCCCCCCCAAATGTACAGCACTGCTCATCTACCCCACTTCCTGTGAAATGTACAGCACTGCTCATCTACCCCACTTCCTGTGATCCCAGGGTTTCAGATTCCCACCCCCTGGGACTGCTGTCCCCAATGATGGGGGTGTGTCTGACCTGAGATGAGAGGTGGGCGTGTCTGACCAGAGGTTGGGGGGTGCCTGACCAGAGATGGGGCGTGTCCCTGACCACAGTTGGGGTGTACCTGACCAGAGATGGGGCGTGTCTGACCACAGTTGGGGCGTGTCTTACCACAGTTGGGGCGTGTCTTACCACAGGTGGGGTGTGTCTGACTCGTTGCAGGTCTTTATTCTTATTGGATGGCCCTGAACTCGCTTTATGGAGGATGTTCACACATCTGTGACTTCAGTTGGCCTCCCGCTACATCTGCAGACCAGAAGAACCCGGAAGATGGGGCTCAGAATTGAAGGCCATGGGGGGCACCCCAAATTATTCTTGATTCAGGACTGAGGATCCCTTTCTGAGGGGTGATCACCATCCCAGCCAATCGGAGGAGGATGCAGGAAGCACACTCATGGGACCCCAAATTCAGGAAGCGGACCCATGGGACCCCAAATTCTGGGAGCAGACCCATGGGACCCCAAATTCAGGAAGCGGACCCATGGGACCCCAAATTCTGGGAGCAGACCAATGGAACCCCAAATTTTGGAAGCAGACCCATGGGGCCCCAAATTCTGGAAGCAGACCCATGGGACCCCAAATTCTGGGAGCAGACCAATGGAACCCCAAATTTTGGAAGCAGACCCATGGGACCCCAAATTCTGGAAGCAGACCCATGGGACCCCAAATTCTGGAAGCAGACCAATGGAACCCCAAATTCTGGAAGCAGACCCATGGAACCCCAAATTCTGGAAGCAGACCCATGGAACCCCAAATTCAGGGAGCGGACCCATGGTACCCCAAATTCAGGAAGCGGACCCATGGGACCCCAAATTCAGGAAGCGGACCCATGGGACCCCAAATTCAGGAAGCGGACCCATGGGACCCCAAATTCAGGAAGCGGACCCATGGGACCCAAAATTCTGGGAGCAGACCAATGGGATCACCTTGAACCTGAACCAGCATGACCCCCCCCCCCCCACACTTCACTCGCCAGCCTGTGGCCCCTTTATAAATAAAGATTTCTAATAATGAACGCATTCGGCTCTAGAAGACTTTTTGGCTGAATTCCGATCGATGGCGCTCGGCAGGACGCGGAAATAGAGAACGGGCGCCATTGTCCACACCTGTAGCCATAACTCAGGCGGATAATGTCCACGCCGGGCACTTTTATTCCGCTTCCTTCCTCTCATTTGCTTACAATGTCCTTCTGCGATCATCAGTCGCACATAATAGATGTTCCCGGGGCCGGGGGAGGGGGGGAAATAAAGGAAATTAAAAGTCATCATAAAAATTGCTTTCGATAAGGAGAGGTGAAAGGAGCAGTTTTCGCACTTCTTTTTTTTTTTTTGCCGCTTACTGTAATATTCCCCCCGTTTTTACGCTCCTCGCCCCGCGTCCTCCATTAAGTCTCGTCATCCATATTTCATCCCGTTCTTCATAATCGCAGCGGACGCCGGCGCTGCTCACCTACAACCGCCCTGCCAGGGAAGCTTTGATGTTGCGGTATGGAGGCTGCGAAAGGGAAGAGAAGTGGTGAACATGAATGGAACATGAATGTGGGGCCCCGCGGTGTCGCTGAGGACCCTAATATGACACGCGTGTCGCCGAATGTCGGGGATAGCCCTTCACTGAGCCGTGCGCAACGTTCCAGCGGATCCTCCAAAGATACAAATCCTCCTCCCGAGGAACAATCGGCAATCAATAAAAGGAAATTGATCGGATCGTTACACCTCCCCCACACACAAGAATAAACGCTGAATTGCGGCGTCGGCTTAAAAACGGTCGGCGAAAGATCCTTCATTGACAAACGCCATATTTATTCGCCATTTTCATCACATGAACGACCTTTTTCTTAGGGCCGTTTATTTTCACCTAGCCGCCGAAGAATGTGTTAAAAGCGCCCATGTTGCAGCGTTTCCGAAACGCTTTTCAGGCACTTTGGCGGCTTTGCCCATTCATTTCAATGGGCAGGGGCATTTTAGGAGCACTCCCAAACCGCCCCAAAGGTGCTGCCTCCAGGACTCTTTCCTAGTGTAACCTGAGAGGGGGGGGCTCACCGAGTGTAACCTGAGAGGGGGGGGGCTCACCGAGTGTAACCTGAGAGGGGGGGCTCACCGAGTGTAACCTGAGAGGGGGGGCTCACCGAGTGTAACCGGAGGGGAGGGGGCTCACCGAGTGTAACCTGAGAGGGGGGGGGCTCACCGAGTGTAACCTGAGAGGGGGGGCTCACCGAGTGTAACCTGAGAAGGGGGGGGATTGCAGAGTGTAACCAGAGAGGGGGATCACCGAATGTAACCGCAAATGGGGGGATCATTGAGTGTAACCGGAGGGTATCACCGAGAGTAACCGAAGGGGGGAGGGATCACCGAGGTGTAACCGGAGAGGAGGGGGGGGGGGGATTGCCGAGTGTAACCACAAATGGGGGGGGGGGGGGGGGGATCGCCGAGTGTAACCGGAGAGGAGGGGGGGATCACCGAGTGTAACCGGAGGGGGGATCACCGAGTGTAGCCGGAGAGGGGGGGGGGGGATCACCGAGTGTAACCGGAGAGGAGGGGGGGGGGGGATCACCGAGTGTAACCGGAGAGAGGGGGGGATCACCGAGTGTAACCGGAGAGGAGGGGGGGGATCACCGAGTGTAATCGGAGAGGAGGGGGGGGGATCACCGAGTGTAACCGGAGAGGAGGGGGGGATCACCGAGTGTAACCGGAGAGGAGGGGGGGGATCACCGAGTGTAACCGGAGAGGAGGGGGGGGGGGGGGGGGGGATCACCGAGTGTAACCGGAGAGGAGGGGGGGGGGGATCACCGAGTGTAACCGGAGAGGAGGGGGGGGGGATCACCGAGTGTAACCGGAGAGGGGGGGGATCACCGAGTGTAACCGGAGAGAGGGGAGGAATCACCGAGTGTAACCGGAGAGAGGGGGGGAATCACCGAGTGTAACCGGAGAGGGGGGGGGGGAGGATTGCCGAGTGTAACCGGAGAGGGGGGGGGATCACCGGGTGTAACCGGAGTGGGGGATTTGGCCGGCTGTAAACTAGAGAAAATCCTCGGAGGAAAGAAGGATTTTGTACTTTTATATAGGAGGAGCCCTGTGCCAGCAACACATCCCCCCCCCCCCCCCAGAGCCAATCCTCCGCCTGATTCTACCAGAATCACCAAACCAGGGACAGCCTTAGATAATGACCCCCACCGGACGCCCCCGGGGCCCATGTCGGGTTATGGCTCCCTGGGCCCCCGGGCTCTTGGCTTGGCCGGGGAATATTAAGGATAAAGTATAACTGAAAGTAACCCGAGATCTCCACCGGGCACCGAGGAATTCCCCCCTGTGAGCCGGGACGGCTGACGCGTTTTATCACAGCAGCAGTGATAAGCCTCTGCAAGTTCTAGAATAAAGTCTAAGAGATGAGCACAGCCATCCAAGAAGAGCGGGGCCCCTGCATGTCACCTGGGGGCCCAAATTACATCTGCACAGGTGCCAACAATCCCGGGACTCGGCTGGAGGATCCCGGACACTTCACACAGAACTGATCAATCGGGAAGATCGTCCGCAGAGGATAATATCCGATCGTTCAACACTGATGGCCAGAGAACCTCATCAACCCACAGCAACCAATCAGAGTCCAGCATGCCAAAGCCATATCCATGAATCATGATTTCTGATTGGCTGCCAGGTTCTGCTCTGCCCAGATTGCGGACACTTTTTATTAAAGAGGACCTGTCGTTACAGATCGCTTTTCATGTTCAGAGCAGCATGCGGAGTATATATATATATATTATTATTAATAATTGATATATGTTAAAGAGGACCTGTCATGAGAGATATGTGGTCAGGTGACATGCAGCATGCTGGGTAATGTGTCAGTGCAATCCTTCCAGTTCTCAGAGATCACAGGACCCCCCCAGGCAATGCCTTCATCTGCTTCCCTATAATAATATTAGAGACCCCTGTCACCGGATCGTTCATTTCACCGCCACTCTTCCCATGATGCACTTCATGTATTTTATTCATGCGATTTCCCTGGAAGATCCCCCTTTCTGTAGACATCTGAAAGCCCCGCGGCTCCGTCCCCCCCCCCCCGCAGAGTGCGCGCGCATTTCCGCACATTTCATTTCAACGGGCTTCCCTAAACGCCGAAAACACGCAGGAGAACTCCCTGACCACTTTGCAAAGTCACGCATCAGTGACGCATGGCATCAACGTGTGCGCTAGCAAAGTGCATGGGGGTGCCATTAGGAAAGGGCAAAGAAGGTGCCATTGCACGCAGGTGATGAAGGTCACCATTCAAATGATGGAAATCTGATGTCGAGGATCGCAGCGCTTCCAATCTCTCAGGTGTGAATAAGGCCTGAGACTGCTGCTAGAGCGCCGCCCTCCTGGATGAGATGTCAGCATCCCCAGAACTGTCACTCAAGTCACCCTCTATATAGTATTCCCCTCCCATCCTCCCTAGGTGGCTGGTGTGGAGTGGTAAGGAGGGGAGGAGCTGGGCCATCACATACAGTAGTTAAGACACTCCCAGAGGAGAGCACTATGACATGCCAGAGGGAGGGGCTGGGCTAGGGATACATCTTTTTCTGGGGTTGTAACATTTTCTAGCAAGTTCTGAGGCGCACAGCAAGCGAGCAAACACTGCAAGCAAGAATTTTCCATACGGGATCTTTCTGTGGTATTTTTACATTGGTGACATTGGTGACAGGTCCTCTTTAATCCTCTAAATTTCGTACTCACCATAGGATGAGCTCAGATCTCTTATTAACGGGGAAAACCTTTTGAAAAGTATTTTTTTTTTTTTCCCTTCTTTTTGTTTTTAAGTGCATCTTAGTTATATTGTTATATTGCAGCTTACCAATCGTTACATTGTTCTATATTTATAGTTATATAGTTGCATTTGATTGAATTGGATGGACTTGATAATGTAAGTTTTATATTGTTGTTTTATTAAATTTGTTATAGAGTTATATTGTTACATAGTTAATTTTGGTGATCTGGCAGTGATGAGCATCAGAATCTCCATCTGTATCATAAGACTGAAGCGAGTGGCTGTGTCCAAATCATCTTTGGAAGTGAATTCTCGCATTTGGTGGAGGATGCGGGAAAGATTTGGAGAATCTCCATCTATATCATCTCTGGTCGGCAGATGCCCCATGTGATTTCTTTTGGTGCGATTTCATTTTTTTATTATTATTCCTCTGTTTAGTATTTTTGTCACTGAGAGCATGCTGGGGTTTGTAGTCCTCCAACATGTTCACTGTAGCCAGCGGCGTGAAGTGTTAGCAGCGAGTTATGTTATGACGTCTCCTGGGTCAGGTGAGGATTCCTTTGGACCTTTTCGTAGTCGGTGTAGAATTCCCGCCTATTGGCTGTGGATCCTTCGCCATCCCATAATTCCACACATCGGGCTTTTCCTCAATTCTCTCAACTTGATGGATTTATAGGAAACCTTTTAATAAGTGGAATGTGGCCGCCATTGCTGACATCGGTGTGCCTTCACTGGCTGCATGCTTGTTCTGGGCCAGTGACTCAGACAGCATTGAATCCAGAGAAAGGCCAGGCAGGCAGTGCCGGGACAAGGACATCTAGAGCCCCAGGGGTGAACATGCCAAACTGCCCCCCCCAAAACTGAGCACTAATATGCATGCTTTCCCCCTAAGCTTAAATCCCCCCTCCTCCCAGTACAAATCCACCCTCTGCTGAAATCCCCCCTCCCAGCAAAAATCCCCTCCCCATCCCCAAGCTCAAATGCCCCCCCCCCAAAAAAAAATCACAAATTTATTGAAAATCCTCTACCCCTAACATTTCCCCTACTAGTACACCTCTCCCACCCCAAATCCCACCCTCTCAGCACAATTCTTTGCCTCCCCCAAATCCCCCCCCCCCCAGTTCAAATGCCCCTTCCCACCCAAATAAAATCACTCCTAGCACAAATGCTAAAAATTTCCCCTCCTAGTACACATCTTCTTCCCCCCACCCACTCCAAGTCCCAACCTCAATTCTTTGCCCCCCCCCCCCCATCCCCCAAATCCCCCCAGTTCAAATGCCCCTTCCTACCCAAAACAAAATCACTCCTAGCACAAATCCTCCACCCCTAAAATGTCCCCTCCTATTACACATCGTCTCCCCCTCCCCAAAAAAGCACTCTTAGCACAAATCCTCCACCCCTAAAATATCCCCTCCTAGTACACATCTCCCCCCCACACCAAATCCCCCCCCAGCACAGATCTTTGCTCCCCATCACCCAAATCCCTCCAGCTCAAATGCCCCCCTTCTCCTAGAACAAATCCTCCACCCCTAAAATTTCCTCTACTAGTACACATTTACTCCCCTCCAGCACAAATACCCCCCCCAAAAAAATATCACTTCTCCTAGCACAAATCCTCTACCTCTAAAATGTCCCCTTCTAGTACTCATCTTCTCCCCCACCCCCACTCCAAATCCCCCCTCCTAGCAAAAATCCCCCCCCCCTCCTGAAACAGATCTCCCTAAATCCCTAACACCCCCTCCAAGTTTCACCTCCTAAAACAATACTTACTCCGCCACCCCCCAAATTCCCCCTTTCAACACAAATCCCCTCTCCCCCAATCTCCTTGAGGCACCCTCCCACCCCACATGCTACCACAGTGCCCAGGGCAGATGCCCCTCCTGCCCCCCCTTGTCCCGGCCCTGCAGGTACATGGAATTTTTATGGTCGGCAAATGGTTACTTTTTTTTGCGTCTTCAGGAATATTAGAAACATTTTCTTAATTTATCATCCAATCAGAATCGATGAGATTCATTAACACAAAGAAGGATGAAGTTCATCCAAATTAGTTCCACCGGCTCTTCCCGGCAAGACGCAATGATGGCGGGACGGTCCTGGAATATTCCAATCACACTGAGCCGTGGTATAGGGTGGCGCTATATAAATCCTTATTAATTATAATAATATTAACACATTTTCCTTCGGCGGCACCTCATCGTTTTCTGGCGAGGACGCCTCCCGCAGGTACAATTTCCAGCGCATTGTGTGTTCCTCGTGCCGGACCTCCTCCCAGGGATGGAGCCGACCTTTGTAAAGAATACGCGCCATCCTCTGACGCGGGGGGGTCGGCTACGCCCCCCCGTGCACTTTGCAGAAAATGTCAGCGACAAACCCATTATTTTTCGATTTTCAAAGCCATCTCGGGGCTTCTTAGGGACGGAGAAAATGCATTTCGCCTCCAAATCGCCCGTCACCTTTATAAGCTACCAATTTACGCGGGCCGAGAGACAACGCGGCGCTGCCCCCCGCCCAGGCCGCAATTTGTGAAATTGTACGGGGGAGGCGTGCAGCCACACCGCAAGGAATTCTTTGTCTAAACACGGAGCAGATAAGATGCATTCCAGCGGGCGCAGAGGTTGCACAATTCACCATTCTCTGCCAGCGAATGCGCGGCTCCGCGTTCGGATGACGTCGCTGCGCACTGCGAGACGCCTGCCAGGAGGTTCGGATACCATTGATGTTCAGTCATTGATGTACAGACTGAATCTGATACAATAAATGCAGGAAATGGGTACAAAGTATCATCGGTCGCACACTCCACCCAGAACTGCGATTACAGTGTTCGCCCAAAGCCGCTCCTTCTCATTCTCCTCTACATGTTTCTATAGGAATATAAATTCGGACAAATGTTTGGATTCGAAGATTCAGATGAATCCGAATCTCCAAATAAAATGGTAACAAATTTTCGTTGAAATTCGTTTAATTTAGTTTCATATATTCTTCTTCTTTTTTTTTTTTTTCTTTTTAATAAAGTAATTGTCAAAAACTTGTATTGTGTTTTTTTATTTACTTTTATACACTTTTTTTTTTTTTGGTGAGTGGATAGGGGTACAATGTAACCCATAATCATTCACATAGGGGAGGGGCCGGGATCTGGGGGGGGGGGGGGGGCTCCAGGATCCGATAAGCCCCCAGACCCCCAAAATCACTGGCCAGAGTTGTGGGGAAGAGGCACTCGCCCCCATCAACAAAGCACCCCTACATGTTGAGGGCATGGGGGGGGGGCTCGAACACCCCCCCTCCCTCCCTTTCCTGACCACCTGCCGGGCTGCATGCTCAGATAAGGGCCCGGCATGGAGTTTGGGGGGGACCCCATGCCGTTTTAAAAAAAAAAAAAAAAGATGAGTGTTGCGTTTTTATACACTTTTTTTTTTTTTATTGTGAACGAGTATGGGTATGTGCTATGTACTCCTACTCATTCACATTGGGGAGGGGCTGAGATCTGATAAGCCCTTCGCCCGCAGACCCCCACAACCAATGGCCAGGGTTATGGGGAAGAGGCCCTTATCCCCATCAACATTGGGACAAGGGGCTTTGGGGCAAGGGGGGCAGAGCTTTAAAGCACCCCTTTATGTGGCCGGGTATGGTTCAGCAGGGGGAGGGTGTATGCTTGTCCCCCCCCCCCCCCCGTTCCTGGCCTGCCAACTGTCCCCGATTTGGAGGGGCTGTCTCTGATTTGGAGGGGCTGTCTCTGATTTGGAGGGAGTGTCCCGGATTTGGAGGGAGTGTCCCTGATTTAGAACAAAGTCCCTCTGTCCCTCATTCCTCTTCATTGGTCCCTCCATGTTGCTCTGATCTATATAATTGTATCTAAAATGTATAGGGCCCTGGAGAGGAGTGCTGAGGCCAGAGGGCCCTGGAGAGAAGTGCTGAGGCCAGAGGGCCCTGGAGAGGAGTGCTGAGGCCTGAGGGCCCTGGAGAGGAGTGCTGAGGCCTGAGGGCCCTGGAGAGGAGTGCTGAGGCCAGAGGGCCCTGGAGAGGAGTGCTGAGGCCAGAGGGCCCTGGAGAGGAGTGCTGAGGCCAGAGGGCCCTGGAGAGGAGTGCTGAGGCCAGAGGGCCCTGGAGAGGAGTGCTGAGGCCAGAGGGCCCTGGAGAGGAGTGCTGAGGCCTGAGGGCCCTGGAGAGGAGTGCTGAGGCCTGAGGGCCCTGGAGAGGAGTGCTGAGGCCTGAGGGCCCTGGAGAGGACTACTGAGGCCGGGGACTGTTATCGGGAAGCGATGTACAGCCCCCCTGCTGCCCCCATCAGCCATGATCTGCCTGCATTGCATAGAGAAGCACAGAGGCCCAGTGATGACATCACTAGGTATGAATAAAGGTCTATAATAAATATGAAAAAAGTTTTTATGTAGCCTGTTAATGACGGGGGAGGGGGGGAACCAGAGAAGGCAAAATATAAGTTGATTGGACGCCATTCAGAAATCGTGTGATTTCCATTGCGACTTATCAATGCAACTTGATGCCACTTTGAGGCCACGTTTCCACTAGTGCGACTTGTCATGTGACTTGGGACTGCAAAGTCACATGACAAGTCGTACCCCATAATTTCCAATGATAACCATTCATATCTGTGCGACTTCAAAGTAGTCCCTGCACTACTTCAGTGCGACTTTGATGCAACTTAAGGTCCCTAGACCTGAAGATTACACAGGCATTGCTTCAAGTCGCATCAAAATCATCCGACTTTCAGGTCGCAATAGTGGAAACCTAGGCTGATACAATTTAGATGCGACTTTGGCTGTGAAAATTGTGCGCTCTACAAAGTCGCACGCAAGTCGCATGTATATCCTGCAGGTGCAACTTTTGAGGGTTTACATTGAAGTCTGTTGGCCGTCAATCACATCAAAGTAGTTCAGGAAGTTGCTGCGACCTTAAGTCGCACAGACACGAACGGTACTCATTGGAAAGTTTGGGGGGTGCGACTTGTCATGCGACTTGGAGGTCCAATGTGTGACTGGGGCTGTAATCTTTAGGGTGGAGAATTCCGGGGGGCAGATTTCGGCTCCCGTTGGCAGAGCCGCGTTCTCGGAGCGGATGGTTGTGGCGGCTCAGCAGGCGATAATTAGCGGCTCAGACATTGTCTTGCTGCGATTGTTCAGTGACAGTTCATCTGCATCCATCGACACCTCAGATTGCTCGACAAAGCTTGTCACGCCGTTCTCTCACCCCAAACCCAAGAAAACGGCGCCCGTGTCAGTCGGCGAGTCTTCAGCTGTGCGTTTTAACACTCTAAAAAAAAAAAAAAACCCCAATCCCCCCTCCCCCGGGGCACACAAAGCCCCCCGGAGAAGGAGAACTGACGTTTGCGTTCTTCGATGCGGCGTTGTCAGGCGGCGGCGGACCGTGCGAACGCGGGGCCACGAATGTTACTGCGATGATATATTTTTATTAAGTGCTTCTGTTCTTATGAAGGATAATGAGAACCGCGTGTTTGGCCCCGCGAACAGAAAAAACGAACGTGACCTCCGGCGTGACCCACCTGTTCTAATGATAATACGAACCGTATGTGCGCGGCGTCTGGAAAATCGCAGCGTGTCAGCACCAGGCAGCAGAAAAGGCTCATTTGTCTCCGGCGAGCAGCAGATGTAGAAAATATCTGAGGCCGGCGCAGCGCCGATCCGTCCGCCCTTATCTGATGGAGGCATAAAATGCGATTTATGGCCGTGTCACCGCGCTAATCTGCGCTGGGAAGATCCTCCGTCCTGGAAATCTTCACCGGCCACCGAACGCCAGACCTTCCCGAATAAATCAGACGGAAATTCTTCTGTCTTATAAAATTCCATCCGCAACTTGCCATTACCCACAATGCCCTTCCACTGTGATCTCAGCGCCGCGGTATATGTCAGAGCTATATACATGTATAATAATAATAGTGTGTGACTGTGGGGAGGGGACATTAGAGTGTGAGCTCCTCTGTACAGAGACTGATGTGTCTGTGGGGGGAGGGGACATAGAGTGTAAGCTCCTCTGTACAGAGACTGATGTGACTGTGGGGGGGGGGCATTAGAGTGTAAGCTCCTCTGTACAGAGACTGATGTGACTGTGGGGGGAGGGGACATTAGAGTGTAAGCTCCTCTGTACAGAGGCTGATGTGACTGTGGGGGGAGGGTGGGGGGGGGCATTAGAGTGTAAGCTCCTCTGTACAGAGACTGATGTGACTGTGGGGGGAGGGGGACATTAGAGTGTAAGCTCCTCTGTACAGAGGCTGATGTGACTGTGGGGGAGGGGACATTAGAGTGTAAGCTCCTCTGTACAGAGACTGATGTGGCTGTGGGGGGGGGGGTGGACATTAGAGTGTAAGCTCCTCTGTACAGAGACTGATGTGACTGTGGGGGGAGGGGACATTAGAGTGTAAGCTCCTCTGTACAGAGACTGATGTGACTGTGGGGGGGGGGGGACATTAGAGTGTAAGCTCCTCTGTACAGAGACATGATGTGACTGTGGGGGAGGGGACATTAGAGTAAGCTCCTCTGTACAGAGACTGATGTGACTGTCGGGGGGAGGGGACATTAGAGTGTAAGCTCCTCTGTACAGAGACTGATGTGACTGTGGGGGAGGGGACATTAGAGTGTAAGCTCCTCTGTACAAAGGGTGATGTGACTGTGGGGGGGAGGGGACATTAGAGTGTAAGCTCCTCTGTACAGAGACTGATGTGACTGTGGGGGAGGGGACATTAGAGTGTAAGCTCCTCTGTACAGAGACTGATGTGACTGTGGGGGAGGGGACATTAGAGTGTAAGCTCCTCTGTACAGAGACTTATGTGACTGTGGGGGAGGGGACATTAGAGTGTAAGCTCCTCTGTACAGAGACTGATGTGACTGTGGGGGGAGGGGACATTAGAGTGTAAGCTCATCTGTACAGAGACTGATGTGACTGTGGGGGAGGGGACATTAGAGTGTAAGCTCCTCTGTGTAGAGACTGATGTGACTGTGGGGGGAGGGGACATTAGAGTGTAAGCTCCTCTGTACAGAGACTGATGTGACTGTGGGGGAGGGGACATTAGAGTGTAAGCTCCTCTGTACAGAGACTGATGTGACTGTGGGGGGGGGGGGGGGGGGGGACATTAGAGTGTAAGCTCCTCTGTATAGAGACTGATGTGACTGTGGGGAGGGGACATTAGAGTGTAAGCTCCTCTGTACAGAGACTGATGTGACTGTGGGGGGAGGGGACATTAGAGTGTAAGCTCCTCTGTATAGAGACTGATGTGACTGTGGGGGGAGGGACATTAGAGTGTAAGCTCCTCTGTACAGAGACTGATGTGACTGTGGGGGAGGGGACATTAGAGTGTAAGCTCCTCTGTACAGAGACTGATGTGACTGTGGGGGAGGGGACATTAGAGTGTAAGCTCCTCTGTACAGAGACTGATGTGACCTCGGGGGAGGGGACATTAGAGTGTAAGCTCCTCTGTACAGAGACTGATGTGACTGGGGGGGGAGGGGACATTAGAGTGTAAGCTCCTCTGTACAAAGGGTGATGTGACTGTGGGGGAGGGGACATTAGAGTGTAAGCTCCTCTGTACAGAGACTGATGTGACTGTGGGGGGAGGGGACATTAGAGTGTAAGCTCCTCTGTACAGAGACTGATGTGATTGGCTCAGTGATCTCTGTACAGCGCTGCGGTATATGTCAGGGCTATATAAATGTATAATAATAATGGCGTGTGATTGGTTGTTGTGGACACTGACGCGTTTCTCGCGCTCGGACAATCGGCGGCGGGGAGAACGGAATTGGTTTCCTAATAAAAATGTTAAACAAACATGTGACGTGATTTTGGCGATTTATTCTCTGCTGTCTACAAATGAATTTGTTAATCAAAAAACAAATGAGGGAAGTGGCGATGGACGGATTTCCCTATGTCCTCGCGGGCGATTTGATAGTCAAATGTTCAGATAATTGTATTGATGGGCGGCGAGCGATGTGAGCGCGGCGGAAGGTTCTCGGGGCCGTCGGTAACCCCGTCCTTTCCGGATCACTTCATCCCATTCCGGGTAAATTCAGCATGAGATTGAAATGTGTGACGGGCGAGCGCCGAGTTCTGCGACTCCGACCGTCCGCGGGCTTCAGAAATCGCGAGGAGTTTTTATTTAGGTAATAAGGTGGAAATTATTATTAATTCATAAAATGTTCTTATTTATAAGAACCATCCGCGACATTTCTTACCTTCCCACCGATTCACCCCAAACAATGTGTCGGAATGTTTTTATTTTTACTGATAATTTCCTCCACTATAAATCCGACACAATCTGTACCATCCCCCCACATCTCCCCTGTATAGGAATGAGGAGGGTGTATGGAGGGGAATGAGGAGGGTGTATGGAGGGGAATGAGGAGGGTGTATGGAGGGGAATGAGGAGGGTGTATGGAGAGGAATGAGGGGGAAGTATGGAGAGGAATGAGGGGGAAGTATGGAGAGGAATGAGGGGGAAGTTTGGAGAAGAATGAGGGGGAAGTTTGGAGAGGAATGAGAGGGGTGTATGGAGGGGAATGAGGAGGATGTATGGAGAGAGGAATGAGGAGGATGTATGGAGAGAGGAATGAGGAGGGTGTATGGAGAGGAATGAGGGGGATGTATGGAGAGAGGAATGAGGAGGGTGTATGGAGAGGAATGAGGGGAAAGTATGGAGAGGAATGAGGAGGGTGTGTGGAGGGAAATGAGGAGGGTGTATGGAGAGAGGAATGAGGGGGAAGTATGGAGAGGAATGAGGGGGGAAGTATGGAGAGGAATGAGGGGGGAAGTATGGAGAGGAATGAGGGGGGAATTATGGAGAGGAATGAGGGGGAAGTATGGAGGGGAATGAGGGGGGAAGTATGGAGGGGAATGAGGGGGAAGTATGGAGGGGAATGAGGGGGGAAGTATGGAGAGGGGGGGGGGAAATGGAGGGGGGGGGGGAAGTATGGAGAGGAATGAGGGGGGAAGTATGGAGAGGAATGAGGGGGGTGTATGGAGGAGGGGGGAATGAGGGGGGAAGTATGGAGGGAATGATGGGGGAAGTATGGAGAGGAATGAGGGGGAAGTATGGAGAGGAATGAGGGGGAAGTTTGGAGAAGAATGAGGGGGAAG
This sequence comes from Lithobates sylvaticus, assembly GCA_028564925.1. Classification (NCBI taxonomy): domain Eukaryota; kingdom Metazoa; phylum Chordata; class Amphibia; order Anura; family Ranidae; genus Lithobates; species Lithobates sylvaticus. Next base: position 190,059,466 of record CM053034.1, read on the forward strand.
TTTGGAGAGGAATGAGGGGGGTGTATGGAGGGGAATGAGGAGGATGTATGGAGAGAGGAATGAGGAGGATGTATGGAGAGAGGAATGAGGAGGATGTATGGAGAGAGGAATGAGGGGGGTGTATGGAGAGGAATGATGGGGGAAGTATGGAGAGGAATGATGGGGGAAGTATGGAGAGGAATGAGGGAGAGGAATGAGGGGGGTGTATGGAGGGGAATGAGGGTGAAGTATGGAGAAGAAATCATGGTGCCATATCTGACGCGTTTGTGGCTCCATGATTTGGAGGGTTGGGAAGTTGCGGCCCTCCCTAACGCGTTTCTGGCGCCATGCTTTGGCTGGAAAGTCGCGGCCCTCACTGACGCGTTTCTGGCGCCATGATTTGGAGGGTTGGGATGACAGCGGAAGGATATTGGGGGGTGAAGACTTCTTCTTCTTGGCTGTCAGATCCTCGATTTGAGCTCTAAAAATAATTGTTAATTAATTGTGGCGAATTGGCGGATAATGTGATGAAGAGGCCGGGGGGGGGGGGAGGGGCCTCACTTCCTGTCTCACTCATGTGACCTCTATGGTGATTGGCGGAGGTCATATTTGGGTGGATGGAATGTCTGGAGATGATATTGGATTTTGTGGTGGTGACATATTCTGCAGCGTTGTACACGAGGAGGATAAATCATGACATCATAATGTAATGACAGCGCGGGAACCAATACTGAGGGCCCCATCCTTTGTACAATCTGTGCAGCTGCAGGAGGGCCCTCTGAAGTCGGGGGGCCCATTGAGGTAATTTATATTAAGGAGATCTCCGGTCACAGCATACACTTCCATACACGCGTTTCGACACACACTGACGAGTGAAATGTGAGTTCAATAAAGTAAAAAACAAACAAACAAGCTATGATATATTTTACCAACGCGTTCCGCATGGGAGCACAACGCACACCATCGCACTTCACACCATTAGGCCAGGTTCAATCCTTCCCAGCACACAAAGAAAAGCGCGGCTCTTTAGCAGATTCGCGGTGGCGGCATCATTTGTTAATGGCGTTTTTTTGGAAATGAGTCGAGGACTTCCGGTGGGCGGGTCCATTGATATGAATGGGCTGCCTTACACTTGACAGGTGAGGGAATGTGCAGAAAAAAAACGCACGGAAACGCGCCGGCGCTCAGTTACTTCTGAAGGTGTGAATCAAGGCACAATGTGCGCCCGCTATTGTGAATAACCCCCGAATAAAACAAACTCCGCTGTCCCGCGTACACGCCGCAAGAGACAGTGAGATGGAGAGTTCGACTTTTCCGTCTTTTCTCTGATGGGGAAAATTGCCGCAGTCGCTGATTCCTCCTCTTTGTGCCGCCTGACATTCCACTTTCACCCCTGAAGAGGCGCCGAGGATTTCCATGTAGCTGAATCTGCTTTCTGATGAGATGTACTCCGAGTTCACAGCGCCCATCAATTTGTGCGCAGTCAGCGCCGGTCAGAGCGCCGGGTCACCAGTGAGATATCGAGAAATCCATTTATTGCCTCTTCTTATATCTGTACATTGCAGAGCGCCGCCCTCGCCTGGCGCACAGCGACGCTCACCGCGCAATTCTCACCTTCTCATCCCCTAAATGGCACATCTCTTCCAGAGAGGGGTCTCTTCCAGGGGGGGGGGGGGGGGGGGGTCTCTTCTAGGGGGGGGGGGGGGGTCTCTTCCGGAGGGATTAGTACCCGTCTGGTGGGATTTTTCTAGTACATAGAGGAGGGCGCCATCCATCATTGTGATAAAACATCATATACAGAATCATGATGGGGCCTTCTCTGTCCTCAGTCCTCAGCTCTGTCCTCAGCTCTGTCCTCAGTCCTTTGCTCTGTCCTCAGTCCTCTTCCCCTGTCCTCAGTCCTCTTCCCCTGTCCTCAGTCCTCTTCCCTGTCCTCAGTCCTCTGCCCTGTCCTCAGTCCTCTTCCCCTATCCTCTGTCCTGTTTCCCTATCCTCTGTCCTGTTTCCCTATCCTCAGTCCTCTTCCCCTGTCCTCAGTCCTCTGCCCTGTCCTCAGTCCTCTGCCCTGTCCTCAGTCCTCTGCCCTGTCCTCTGTCCTCTGTCCTCTGCCCTGTCCTCAGTCCTCTTCCCCTGTCCTCAGTCCTCTGCCCTGTCCTCAGTCCTCTTCCCCTGTCCTCAGTCCTCTGCCCTGTCCTCAGTCCTCTTCCCCTATCCTCTGTCCTGTTTCCCTATCCTCAGTCCTCTGCCCTGTCCTCAGTCCTCTTCCCCTGTCCTCAGTCCTCTTCCCCTGTCCTCAGTCCTCTGCCCTGTCCTCAGTCCTCTTCCCTGTCCTCAGTCCTCTGCCCTGTCCTCAGTCCTCTTCCCCTATCCTCTGTCCTGTTTCCCTATCCTCTGTCCTGTTTCCCTATCCTCTGTCCTCTTCCCCTGTCCTCAGTCCTCTGCCCTGTCCTCAGTCCTCTGTCCTCTGTTCTGTCAGGGTGTCACTGATGTTGCTCTCTGCTACGCTTCCCATTTTCATTATAAAGTAATAGTAAATATTCTCTCTTCAGATTTGTGTGATGACTCTTCCATGATTGGTCTTTGTACACTGCAAGCCTGATTTCCACTTTCAGCTGGTGTGTGGTGACTGCTAATTGTACTGAATGATCTGAAATGGTATCCAATGGCTTTAGAAGGGAGAGATGGGGGGGCACACGGATCTGATCATCTATGGAAGAGATTAATAAACATTTGATCATTTATAATAAACATAAATCAGCAGACTGTGCCGTGCTGGAAAAAGTATTCACACCCCTTGAAATCTCCCACATTGTTTCATGTTACAACCAAAAACGTAAATGTATTTTATTGGGATTTTATGTGATGGACCAACACAAAGTGGAAGGAAAATGTCGATCTCTGGAGGCGGGTTTAGTACATTCGCTCTCTCAGGACAGGTCAGAGAGCCGTTCCGGGCTTGTTGGGGTTCATCAGTGCGGGACATGGAAGGGCGGATATAGATGGGGAACGCTGAGCGCCCGCTCTCTGTACACGCCGTTCTCATCACCTCTTCTTCTTCTTCCTGCAGATCAGTTTAATGAATTCACCAGACGCCCACCAGTGACTCCGCCCACCCGCCCGCTATCCTCCGCTAATTGTAAGTAGTTCCTTTTACTTCTCTTTATACAGACGCAGTGCAGCCTGGGAAATCTAGAGTCTGATTGGTCGGATCAACCCCCCCCCCCCCCCCCCCGTGTAGTGTACAGGCCAATCCGCTGAATGGAGGCTTTAAAGTAGAACTAAAGGCATCGCTCCCGACTGTCCCGGATTTCGAGGGACTGTCCCGGATTTCGAGGGACTGTCCCGGATTTGGAGCCATGTCCCTCTGTCCCTCTTTCCTCCTCATTTGTCCCTCATGTTGGTCTGATCTATATAGTTGTATATAAAATTTACTTTTTATCTATCAAAAAGTGTTTCCCGGAGCTAAATCTTTCATCTGATTTCTAAATTGCTGCATTTGTAAATTCCAAAAGCCGATATTAAGAAATAGTAGTGGTTAAAAAAAAAGCACTTGTGGGTTTAAAAAAATCTTTTTTTTTTTTTGTACAATTTTCCTTTAAGAGGGCGTGGCAAGGGGTGTGTCCTATGCCTGCATGCTTTTGCTGATAGGTGTCCCTCGTTCCCATCTCAAAAAGTTGGGAGGTGTTCTAAAGGCAAACCTTTTTTTTTCTTAGTGTTGGATGGAGAGGAGAGGGGTTAGACCCCCTGTCAGTTTGTATTTATATCTGTGTCCCCCAATAGGGAGATTCACCCCTCTCTCTACTTCTCCTGATTATCATTGAAAGTAAAAAGAAAAATCCCAAATTTTGGGTGTCCCCAGAAAATTAATGGAGGGGAAACCTTCCAATGGGGACACATGTTCTGGTGATCTGGGGGGGGGGGGTCCCCCAAGGAATTCCCTTAATTGGCAGGGATTTCCTCTCACTTCCTGTTTTGGTTATGGGACAGGAAGTAAAGAGAAATCTCCCCAATGGGGAAAAAAAATCTGACAGGGGGTCCAACCCTCCATTACTCCATCCAAAATGAAAAAAAAAAGTTTTGCCCATATTCAACTCCAATTTTGGCTGGAGCGGGGGAAGGGTGAAAGACTCCCATCAGGTGTTTCTGATGTTCTCCTGTGTCACGCAGACAGGAAGTGAGGATAAATATTGTCAATGTGGACACAGAGCAAGAAAAATCTGATAGTTGATCTACCCCTCCCCCTCCTCCTCCTCCTCCTCCTCCTCCCCTCCCCCTCCTCATCCCTCCTCTCCCTCCTCCTCCCCCTCCTCCCTCCATCCAAATCTAAAAAACTAGGACAAGTATGTTGGGTACATTTTATTCAAAGTGTTGGTGGAGCAATTTGAATCTTCCTGTGTGTGTGCTGGTGGTGCAGACCGGTTAAATCTGACCTCCGGGATCATAAATCCGTCATGTGACTTCTCCCAGATCTGGGCTGTCATCCAATGTGAGACTTCCTGTAATAAAGACCGCCCACTGCTGCTCTCTCTTCTTGTACAGGGGGACTGGTCTGGTCTCCGCCCCCTCCTGTAGTTTTCTGTAGTAGGTGGAGCCTGTTAAGGCCCTCCCACAGCTCTGCGCTCTCTCCTTGTGCAGGGGGACTGGTCTGGTCTCCGCCCTCACCTGTCGTTTTCTGTAGTGGGTGGAGCTTGCTGGGGCCCTCCCACAGCACTGCGCTCTGCACAGTGATGATATCACAGCTACTTTTACAAGGTAATATCTGGATTTGCACGGGGCACGCAAAGTACATTTTTATATCCTGTGTGGTTATTGAGAAAAATCTTTAAATGAGAGTTTTTGTGCCCGGAGTTCCGCTTTAATACTGACGAAGGGCGGATCTGCAGCGCGGTCCTCGGTTTGTGAGGCTGATTGTTCAATCTCCTTTAGATCCACCAGTAACTACATAGCACCAGATTGGATACAACCTGAATCAGAAAGTCGGGACCTCACATGACACAGTAGATGTGAAGGAGATTGTAACATGTATGACCAGCTCTGTGTTATCAGATACAATGTGTCTCCCCCCCGGAGTATCCAGCAGATCCCCCACCTTTGTGGACTCTAGTGATAGGACCTCAGTCCATGGAGGGCGACATTCTGAATATTATACTTATTAGCCCTTAGAGCCCTGGTGCCCAGCATGTGGCCCTTCTGGTACTCGTGGTTGGCCCTCGGATCCCAGCAACCAGTAGTGGGATCATTGTAGAGGGGGGTAATGTCAGTCATCTCTATCCATTGTGTCCCCCATCTCTGACCATTTCCAGTCTTTAACCATCTCCAGCATTGTGTCCCCCATCTCTGACCATCCCCAGCCTTGTGTCCCCCCATCTCTATCCATCCCCAGCATTGTGTCCCCCATCTCCAGCCTTGTGTCCCCATTTCTGACCATCTCCAGCCTTGTGTCCCCCATCTCTGACCATCTCCAGCCTTGTGTCCCCCCATCTCTCACCATCTCCAGCCTTGTGTCCCCCATCTCTCACCATCTCCAGCATTGTGTCCCCCCATCTCTCACTATCTCCAGCATTGTGTCCCCCATCTCTGACCATCTCCAGCATTGTGTCCCCATCTCTGACCATCTCCAGCATTGTGTCCCCCATCTCTCACTATCTCCAGCCTTGTGTCCCCCATCTCTCACCATCTCCAGCCTTGTGTCCCCCCATCTCTCACTATCTCCAGCATTGTGTCCCCCATCTCTGACCATCTCCAGCCTTGTGTCCCCCATCTCTGACCATCCCCAGCCTTGTGTCCCCCATCTCTGGCCATCTCCAGCATTGTGTCCCCCCATCTCTCACTATCTCCAGCATTGTGTCCCCCATCTCCAGCCTTGTGTCCCCCATCTCTGACCATCTCCAGCCTTGTGTCCCCCATCTCTGGCCATCTCCAGCCTTGTGTCCCCCCATCTCTCACTATCTCCAGCCTTGTGTCCCCCCATCTCTCACCATCTCCAGCCTTGTGTCCCCCATCTCTGACCATCTCCAGCCTTGTGTCCCCATCTCTGACCATCTCCAGCATTGTGTCCCCCCATCTCTCACTATCTCCAGCATTGTGTCCCCCCATCTCTCACTATCTCCAGCCTTGTGTCCCCCATCTCTGACCATCTCCAGCATTGTGTCCCCCCATCTCTCACTATCTCCAGCCTTGTGTCCCCCCCATCTCTCACCATCTCCAGCATTGTGTCCCCCCATCTCTCACTATCTCCAGCCTTGTGTCCCCCATCTCCAGCCTTGTGTCCCCCATCTCTGACCATCTCCAGCCTTGTGTCCCCCATCTCTGGCCATCTCCAGCCTTGTGTCCCCCCATCTCTGACCATCTCCAGCCTTGTGTCCCCCCATCTCTATCCATCCCCAGCATTGTGTCCCCCATCTCTGACCATCTCCAGCCTTGTGTCCCCATCTCTGACCATCTCCAGCCTTGTGTCCCCCCATCTCTGACCATCTCCAGCCTTGTGTCCCCCCATCTCTGACCATCTCCAGCCTTGTGTCCCCCCCATCTCTCACCATCTCCAGCATTGTGTCCCCCCATCTCTGACTATCTCCAGCCTTGTGTCCCCCCATCTCTGACCATCTCCAGCATTGTGTCCCCCCATCTCTGACCATCTCCAGCATTGTGTCCCCCCATCTCTGACTATCTCCAGCCTTGTGTCCCCCTCTCTCCCAGCCTTGTGTCCCCCATCTCTGACCATCTCCAGCCTTGTGTCCCCCATCTCTCACTATCTCCAGCCTTGTGTCCCCCCATCTCTCACCATCTCCAGCCTTGTGTCCCCCATCTCTGACCATCTCCAGCCTTGTGTCCACCATCTCTGACCATCTCCAGCCTTGTGTCCCCCCATCTCTGGCCATCTCCAGGGTTGTGTTGCCCTAAAAATCTAAAGTAATGGCTGCACATCGTGACGTTCCAATTGATGTTTATTAAAGAACCACCAAAGTCGTACCATGGGACACCAACAGAAAGCCTTGGTCAACGCGTTTCACACAATATTGTGCTTAATCATTAGTTTTAGCACAATATGATTGTGCTTGCGTCTACAAAGACTTTCTGTTGGTGTCCCATGGTGTGACTTTGGTGGTTCTTTAATAAACGGCAATTGGAACTTTTACGATGTGCAGCCATTACTTTTTTTCCTGACATGGTTTACGGATGGCGGGTTGGGGGTGGCACTCGTTAGAAGATCCCATCAGGTTATCTGTCTCACCTGGAGCAGCGAGGTCTTTCCACTTTGTTGTGTCCCCGCTCTTTGACCATCTCCAGCATAGTGTCCCCCATCTTTGACCACCTCCAGCATTGTGTCCCCCATCTTTGACCATCTCCAGCATTGTGTCCCCCATCTTTGACCATCTCCAGCATTGTGTCCCCCATCTTTGACCATCTCCAGCATAGTGTCCCCCATCTTTGACAATCCAATATAGAACTACATATACTGAATATTATGTGTGGCCCTAGGGATGTCGGGGGCCACAACTGGGACCCTCTATGTCTAGAAAATGGACACAACTATCTTTAAAGAATAATTCCAGGCATGGGCATGTTATACATGGATATATTGGTCCAGCTTGGTCCTGTCATTTGTGTGATTTTCGGTGGCACCGGACATCTGTCCGTGTGGTTGTATCTCCTCATCGGGTGCCGTCATCCCCGTCCTCACGGCGTCATCATTTAGGCGAGGAGCGGCAGCGCGGACCGAGGACGCACACATGGTGGCGGTGTGGGGCTCTCGGGGTCCGCGATGTAACAAATATTGTAATAACAGGTGTGTGAGCGCCATGTAAATCTGTACGGAGATATTAATTGCAGCTGGCGGGTCCTATTACCGATTTATACCGCCGGTACTCGGCACGCCGAGATTAATTGGTGCTCCGCTGACAGGCCGGAGATAGAAGGACCCTCGTTTTAATGTCTTCATACAGCCCGAGGGACGCAGGATTTTACCTGAAACAACCCCGCCGCTGTTTTGTCACCCATCATTGTTCTGCCAGCATGGCCGTAACCCGAGACGGGCGCCAAGAACGCGGCATGGGAACCGCGCGCTGCTATTTAAAGTGCGGTCTTGTCATAGTGAAAGCAATTGACAATAATATGAACTAATATTAGGACCATTGGCTCACGCTGTAAGTTACACCTGAAACACGAGAGAATGCGTGTGATACAAACGCACACCCCTCTATAAATAGCGCAGCTTCCATCTTCGGTGTCCGTCCAACCGCAGGCTGGTGAGGTCCGTCCAATCGCAGGCTGGTGAGGGCCACTTCTCCCGGTATAGATCGACGTCTCTGTGTGTGTGGAGAGAGATCGGAGTCCTATATCAGGAGAGGAGAGTTATAGAGAAGGAGCAGAGTCCTCTGGCAGTGCAGAGTATTTCAGGAGAGGAGAGTTATAGAGGAAGGAGCAGAGTCCTCCAGCAGTGCAGAGTATTTCAGGAGAGGAGAGTTATAGAGGAAGGAGCAGAGTCCTCCAGCAGAGTATATCAGGAGAGGAGAGTTATAGAGGAAGGAGCAAAGTCCTCCAGCAGAGTATTTCAGGAGAGGAGAGTTAGAGGAAAGAGCAGAGTCCTCCAGCAGAGTATTTCAGGAGAGGAGAGCTATTGAGGAAGGAGCAGAGTCCTCCAGCAGAGTATTTCAGGAGAGGAGAGTTATAGAGGAAGGAGCAGAGTCCTCCAGCAGAGTATTTCAGGAGAGGAGAGTTATAGAGGAAGGAGCAGAGTCCTCCAGCAGAGCTGAGTATTTCAGGAGAGGAGAGTTATAGAGGAAGGAGCAGAGTCCTCCAGCAGAGTATTTCAGGAGAGGAGAGTTATAGAGGAAGGAGCAGAGTCCTCCAGCAGAGTATTTCAGGAGAGGAGAGTTATAGAGGAAGGAGCAGAGTCCTCCAGCAGTGCAGAGTATTTCAGGAGAGGAGAGTTATAGAGGAAGGAGCAGAGTCCTCCAGCAGAGTATTTCAGGAGAGGAGAGTTATAGAGGAACGAGCAGAGTCCTCCGGCAGTGCAGAGTATTTCAGGAGAGGAGAGTTAAAGAGGAAGGAGCAGAGTCCTCCAGCAGAGTATTTCAGGAGAGGAGAGTCATAGAGGAAGGAGCAGAGTCCTCCAGCAGTGCAGAGTATTTCAGGAGAGGAGAGTCATAGAGGAAGGAGCAGAGTCCTCCAGCAGTGCAGAGTATTTCAGGAGAGGAGAGTTATAGAGGAAGGAGCAGAGTCCTCCAGCAGTGCAGAGTATTTCAGGAGAGGAGAGTTATAGAGGAAGGAGCAGAGTCCTCCAGCAGAGGATTTCAGGAGAGGAGAGTTATAGAGGAAGGAGTGGAGTCCTCCAGCAGAGTATTTGAGGAGAGGAGAGTTTTATAGAGGATGGAGCAGAGTCCTCCAGCAGAGTATTTCAGAAGAGGAGAGTTATAGAGGAAGGAGCAGAGTCCTCCAGCAGTGCAGAGTATTTCAGGAGAGGAGAGTTATAGAGGAAGGAGCAGAGTCCTCCAGCAGTGCAGAGTATTTCAGGAGAGGAGAGTTATAGAGGAAGGAGCAGAGTCCTCCAGCAGTGCAGAGTATTTCAGGAGAGGAGAGTTATAGAGGAAGGAGCAGAGTCCTCCAGCAGAGTATTTCAGGAGAGGAGAGTTATAGAGGAAGGAGCAGAGTCCTCCAGCAGAGTATTTCAGGAGAGGAGAGTTATTGAGGAAGGAGCAAAGTCCTCCAGCAGAGTATTTCAGGAGAGAAGAGTTAGAGGAAAGAGCAGAGTCCTCCAGCAGAGTATTTCAGGAGAGGAGAGTTATAGAGGAAGGAGCAGAGTCCTCCAGCAGAGTATTTCAGGAGAGGAGAGTTATAGAGGAATGAGCAGAGTCCTCCAGCAGAGTATTTCAGGAGAGGAGAGTTATAGAGGAAGGAGCAGAGTCCTCCAGCAGTGCTGAGTATTTCAGGAGAGGAGAGTTATAGAGGAAGGAGCAGAGTCCTCCAGCAGAGTATTTCAGGAGAGGAGAGTTATAGAGGAAGGAGCAGAGTCCTCCAGCAGAGTATTTCAGGAGAGGAGAGTTATAGAGGAAGGAGCAGAGTCCTCCAGCAGTGCAGAGTATTTCAGGAGAGGAGAGTTATAGAGGAAGGAGCAGAGTCCTCCAGCAGAGTATTTCAGGAGAGGAGAGTTATAGAGGAACGAGCAGAGTCCTCCGGCAGTGCAGAGTATTTCAGGAGAGGAGAGTTATAGAGGAAGGAGCAGAGTCCTCCTGCAGAGTATTTCAGGAGAGGACTCTGCTGGAGGACTCTGCTCCTTCCTCTATAAGATTATTTCAGGAGAGGAGAGTCAAAGAGGAAGGAGCAGAGTCCTCCAGCAGTGCAGAGTATTTCAGGAGAGGAGAGTTATAGAGGAAGGAGCAGAGTCCTCCAGCAGAGTATTTCAGGAGAGGAGAGTTATAGAGGAAGGAGCAGAGTCCTCCAGCGGAGTATTTCAGGAGAGGAGAGTTATAGAGGAAGGAGCAGAGTCCTCCAGCAGAGTATTTGAGGAGAGGAGAGTTTTATAGAGGATGGAGCAGAGTCCTCCAGCAGAGTATTTCAGAAGAGGAGAGTTATAGAGGAAGGAGCTGAGTCCTCCAGCAGTGCAGATTATTTCAGGAGAGGAGAGTTAAAGAGGAAGGAGCAGAGTCCTCCAGCAGTGCAGAGTATTTCAGGAGAGGAGAGTTATAGAGAAAGGAGCAGAGTCCTCCAGCAGAGTATTTCAGGAGAGGAGAGTTATAGAGGAAGGAGCAGAGTCCTCCAGCAGAGTATTTCAGGAGAGGAGAGTTGGGGAAAGGAGATATAGATGAGATATCCCGGGTTGGTTTGTTGGGTTTTGCTCGGAGCTGAGTCACTGTCCCAGAATGGAAGTTGGGATTTGCTGACTCCGGATCTTTTGCGCTCTAATAATGACAGAATAAAGAAGCGCAGAGACTTGTGCGGCACAGCGATGACATCATCGCGTTATGTAATAAGTCCACATCTCTCCCCCGCACATTCAATAACCATCAATAACAGGAAATGAGAAGGCGGAGGGTCCCGGCGTGATTTGGGATAAGATTTTGGAAAATGTGAAGGAGTAGGTGGAATAATTGGAGCTGGAGAATTTGGCCCTCGGGGGCCCTGCGCTGTGCTCAGCACACTTTTCTGCCCTTGTGCAGCGATGACGGCGAGTCTTGCAGTCGCTCTTTGTTCCGTCATCTCTCCAGATTTATAACGTGACAAAGTTTCATTTACATGCATGATATAGAGAGAGCGCTCCGTCCAAACTGCGCCATCGGGGAGAGATAAATCGATTTGTGTGAATTATGAACTGAGAGCGATCGGCTTACCCCATGATGGAAATGTTCGTGTTTAGCGCTGGTGGTTACGGGCGTGACACCCCCTCCCAAAGATCCGCCGACAGCCCGGACTTTTCTTGCATAGGAAATAATAAGAAGAACAATGTATCAGTGCGGCGCTCGTGTGTTTGAACTTGCAGAACTCAATATTGATCTGTTGATTTCATGGCCCATTATGACATGTCTTTCAATAGATCAATACTTCAGATATAAGGAATATCTGACACTGGGAAGGTGGAGCAGAGCTATATCTGGGGATCTGGATGATAATAGAGACTATCTATCAAACTTCTTTCTGTTTTTCTCCTCTCAGACCTTCTCTAGTGTTGTGTCCCCCATCTCTGACCATCTCCAGCCTTGTGTCCCCCCATCTCTGACCATCTCCAGTCTTGTGTCCCCCATCTCTGGCCATCTCCAGCCTTGTGTCCCCCATCTCTGGCCATCTCCAGCCTTGTGTCCCCCATCTCTGGCCATCTTCAGCCTTGTGTCCCCCATCTCTGACCATCTCCAGCCTTGTGTCCCCCATCTCTGGCCATCTCCAGCCTTGTGTCCCCCATCTCTGGCCATCTCCAGCCTTGTGTCCCCCATCTCTGACCATCTCCAGCCTTGTGTCCCCCATCTCTGACCATCTCCAGTCTTGTGTCCCCCATCTCTGGCCATCTCCAGCCTTGTGTCCCCCATCTCTGGCCATCTCCAGCCTTGTGTCCCCCCATCTCTGGCCATCTCCAGCCTTGTGCCCCCCATCTCTGGCCATCTCCAGCCTTGTGTCCCTCATCTCTGGCCAACTCCAGCCTTGTGTCCCCCATCACTGACCATCTCCAGCCTTGTGTTCCCCATCTCTGACCATCTCCAGCCTTGTGTCCCCCATCTCTGACCAACTCCAGCCTTGTGTCCCCCATCTCTGACCAACTCCAGCCTTGTGTCCCCATCTCTGACCAACTCCAGCCTTGTGTCCCCCATCTCTGGCCATCTCCAGCCTTGTGTCCCTCATCTCTGGCCAACTCCAGCCTTGTGTCCCCCATCTCTGACCAACTCCAGCCTTGTGTCCCCCATCTCTGACCAACTCCAGCCTTGTGTCCCCCATCTCTGACCAACTCCAGCCTTGTGTCCCCCATCTCTGGCCATCTCCAGCCTTGTGTCCCCCATCTCTGGCCATCTCCAGCCTTGTGTCCCCCCATCTCTGGCCATCTCCAGCCTTGTGTCCCCCCATCTCTGGCCATCTCCAGCCTTGTGTCCCTCCCATCTCTGACCAACTCCAGCCTTGTGTGCCCCATCTCTGGCCATCTCCAGCCTTGTGTCCCCCATCTCTGGCCATCTCCAGCCTTGTGTCCCCCATCTCTGGCCATCTCCAGCCTTGTGTCCCCCATCTCTGGCCATCTCCAGCCTTGTGTCCCCCATCTCTGGCCATCTCCAGCCTTGTGTCCCCCATCTCTGGCCATCTCCAGCCTTGTGTCCCCCATCTCTGGCCATCTCCAGCCTTGTGTCCCCCATTACTGACCATCTCCAGCCTTGTGTCCCCCATCTCTGGCCATCTCCAGCCTTCTGTCCCCCATCTCTGGCCATCTCCAGCCTTCTGTCCCCCATCTCTGGCCATCTCCAGCCTTGTGTCCCCCATCTCTGGCCATCTCCAGCCTTGTGTCCCCCATCTCTGGCCATCTCCAGCCTTGTGTCCCCCATCTCTGGCCATCTCCAGCCTTGTGTCCCCCATTTCTGGCCATCTCCAGCCTTCTGTCCCCCATTTCTGGCCATCTCCAGCCTTCTGTCCCCCATCTCTGGCTATCTCCAGCCTTGTGTCCCCCATCTCTGGCCATCTCCAGCCTTGTGTCCCCCATCTCTGACCATCTCCAGCCTTGTGTCCCCCATCTCTGGCCATCTCCAGCCTTGTGTCCCCCATCTCTGGCCATCTCCAGCCTTGTGTCCCCCCCATCTCTGGCCATCTCCAGCCTTGTGTCCCCCATCTCTGACCAACTCCAGCCTTGTGTCCCTCATCTCTGACCAACTCCAGCCTTGTGTCCCTCATCTCTGACCAACTCCAGCCTTGTGTCCCTCATCTCTGACCAACTCCAGCCTTGTGTCCCTCATCTCTGACCAACTCCAGCCTTGTGTCCCCCATCTCTGGCCATCTCCAGCCTTGTGTCCCCCATCTCTGGCCATCTCCAGCCTTGTGTCCCCCATCTCTGGCCATCTCCAGCCTTGTGTCCCCCATCTCTGGCCATCTCCAGCCTTGTGTCCCCCATCTCTGGCCATCTCCAGCCTTGTGTCCCCCATCTCTGGCAATCTCCAACCCTGGGGCCCCCATCTCTGACCATCTCCAGCCTTGTGTCCCCCATCTCTGGCCATCTCCAGCCTTGTGTCCCTGTCCTATTAATAGCCTTGTGTACTCCATCTCTGACCAGCTCCAGAATTGTGTCACCCATCTCTGACCAACTCCAACATTGTGTCCTGTCCCACATTTCTGACCATCTCCAGCGTTGTGTCCCCATATCTAGCATTGTGTCCTTCATCCATGACCACCTCCAGCATTGTGCCTCCATCTCTGACCAACTCCAGCATTGTGTCCCCCAACTCTGACCATGTCCAGCATTGTACCCCCATTCATGACCAACTTAAGCATTGTGTCCCCCATCTCTGACCATCTACAGCATTGTGTCCCCCATCTCTGGCCATCTCCAACCTTGTGTCCCCCATCTCTGGCCATCTCCAGCCTTGTGTCCCCCATCTCTGGCCATCTCCAGCCTTGTGTCCCCCCCATCTCTGGCCATCTCCAGCCTTGTGTCCCCATCTCTGACCAACTCCAGCCTTGTGTCCCTCATCTCTGACCAACTCCAGCCTTGTGTCCCCCCATCTCTGGCCATCTCCAGCCTTGTGTCCCCCCATCTCTGGCCATCTCCAGCCTTGTGTCCCCCATCTCTGGCCATCTCCAGCCTTGTGTCCCCCATCTCTGGCAATCTCCAACCCTGGGGCCCCCATCTCTGACCATCTCCAGCCTTGTGTCCCCCATCTCTGGCCATCTCCAGCCTTGTGTCCCTGTCCTATTAATAGCCTTGTGTACTCCATCTCTGACCAGCTCCAGAATTGTGTCACCCATCTCTGACCAACTCCAACATTGTGTCCCCCAAAGCTGACGGACTCCAGCCTTGTCTCCCCCATCTCTGACAATCTCCATTGTTGTGTCCCACATTTCTGACCATCTCCAGTGTTGTGTCCCCATATCTAGCATTGTGTCCTTCATCCATGACCACCTCCAGCATTGTGCCTCCATCTCTGACCAACTCCAGCATTGTGTCCCCCAACTCTGACCATGTCCAGCATTGTACCCCCATTCATGACCAACTTAAGCATTGTGTCCCCCATCTCTGACCATCTACAGCATTGTGTTCCTCAACTCTGACCATCTCCAACATTGTTTTCCCTGTGACCATCTCCGGCATTGTGCCCCCCAACTCTGACCAACTCAAGCATTGTGTCCCCCCAACTCTGACCAACTCAAGCATTGTGTCCCCCCAGCTCTGAACAACTCCAGCATTGTGTCCCCCTTCTCTGACCAACTCCAGCATTGTACCCCCGTTCATGAAAAAAATCCAGCATTGTGTCCCCCATCTCTGACCAACTCCAGCATTGTGCATTTCCCTTTCCCCCCTTTTCTCATCTCCTTAGGGTTGGTGAGGGTCTCTGTGGTAGAAGTATTATAGGTGATCATGGAGGGATGGGGATTGGGGATCATTATCACACTGGTGGGCAGGGTTTCCAACCGCCAGTAAATTTACAGACAGTTTGTAAACATCTGTGATTTTTTTTTCTACAACTGCCAGTAAATTTTAGGGGCTGTTAATATCATTCGGTGTTGACTTTTTAAGTGTAAATCAAGCAAATGACTTTGTTATCGGTATTGTCAGTGTTTTCATATCATGTTTATACTGTTCAAATATTCACTGTGTTAGTTTGTAATTTCTCAGGTTGCCAGTAAAAAATGTGCTCTGCCAGTAAATTTTGCATGTTTTGTCAGTAAAAAAAAAATGCTGCGGGAGGTTGGTAACCCTGCTGGTGGGACAGTTAGCAGCGCTCTATAGGTGGATGGAAGTTGCCAGGCCTCGGCTCCGCCATGATGGAAGTACCTTTTAGAATTGATCTGGAACCTCTGAAATGGTCCTATTGGTGTTACTGTCTATAGCAGTGGTGGTCATGCGCTGTGTCTGGATTCTTGGCTGGTGGCTTCCACACACGGAAGGATTTCCACCATTTCCTCAGTTTGTGATAGAAATAAATAATTTGTTGTGTGATTGAAGAATCACTCCACAGATTTTGTAGTCCAGATACAAATGTATTCCAATAGAAGATCCGCTAGAAGACAATACAAAGTTTCTATTCTCACTTTGGAAGCACGTCGGACATAGTCAGGCCCGGCCATGATGGAAGTATCTGGCGCTCTCAGTAAGTAATAATATCTGACAGCCAGCAGTGAGCTCGGTGTGCCAGGAGTGGCGGTAATTGATTGGAGACGTAGGACGGGGAGTTGTGTGTAAATGGTGATCCAGGGG
This sequence comes from Lithobates sylvaticus, assembly GCA_028564925.1. NCBI lineage: Eukaryota > Metazoa > Chordata > Amphibia > Anura > Ranidae > Lithobates > Lithobates sylvaticus. Next base: position 190,075,319 of record CM053034.1, read on the forward strand.
ACACGGCTAAGTGACAGGTACACGGATAATCTCCATATGATAATCATGTTGGGTTAATGAGTGTAATTTATAATCTTTGTCATCGTTGGAGCTTGCGTACAGCGCCCGGAGTCCCCAGGAAGGAAAAGCATAATTAACCCCTTCTCCCCCAGAGGAGACGGCACAATGGCAGGTTATTAAATAACCAGACAAATTAGAGAATGTTAATAGTGCCGGGGAACATTAATTCCATCTATAGATTCCCTCTCCTCTTCTGCGCTCCGAACAATCTGGCAGGATTCAGTGAGCGCTCAACCGTCCTCAACCGTCCTCAACCGGGGAAATTCTTTTCTTTTTTTTCTTGAGGTCTGGAATGGCTTCCCAAAACTAAACTCTGATACATTGTACAGTGTGTGAGAAGATCTGTAGAACCTTTCTAGAAAATGAGCTTAGTCTCTCTTCTCTCCACTCTTGTTTTTCTCCTATTCTTCTTCCTCTCCTCTCTTTTCTTCCTCTCCTCCTTTTTTTTTTTTCTTCCTCTCCTCTTTTTCTCTTCTCTTCCTCTCCCCTTTCTTTGCTTTTCCCCTCTTCTTCCTCTCCCTTTTCTTTTCTTCATTCTCCTCTTCCTCTCTTCCCTCTTCTCTTTCTCTTCCTCTCCTGTTTTCTTCCTCTTTTTTTTCTCTCCTGTTTCTTTACTATTCCCCTCTTTTTCCTCTCCCTCTTCCACAACCCTCTTCCTCGCCCTTTCCTTTCCTTCTTTTCTTCCTTTTCCTCACATTTCCTATTCCTCTTTTTTTTTCTCTTTTCTCTTTCTCTTCCTCTCCTTCTTCCTTTTCCTATTCATATCCTCTTCGTCTCCTCTTTATCTTCCTCTTCTTTTGTCTCCTTTTTCTTTGCCCCTCTTCTTCCTCTCCCTCTTCCTCTCCCCTTCCTTTCCTTCTTTTCTTCATTTTTCTCTCTTCTCTTCCTCTTCTCTTCCTATCTTCTTCCCCCCTCTTCTTCTTCCCCCTCTTCCTCTTCTTTTCTTCCTCTTCCATCACCCTCTTCCTCTCCCTTTCCTTTCCTTCTTTTCCTTTCGTTTTTCCTATTCCTCTTCTCGTCTTCTTCCCCTCTACCTGTTCTTCCTCCCTCTTCCTCTTCTTCCCCTCTTCCAGACTTCTTCTTGCTCTTCCTCTTTCCCTCTTCCAGTCTTTCTCTTCTTCTCTTTCTCTCCTTTTCCTCTCCTCCTTGTTCTCCTAATCTTCCTCTTCCTATCCTCTTTTCCTCCCCTTTTATTTTCTATATCTCTCCTCTCCTCTTCCTTTTATCTTACCCTTCCTCTCCTCTCCTCTCCTCTCCTCTTCCTATCCTTTCCCTCTTTTTTCTTCCTCATACTCTCCTCTTCTCTTCCTCTTATCTTACCCTTTCTCTCCTCTTCCTTTTTTCTTCCTCATACTCTCCTCTTTTCTTCCTCTTCTTCTTCTTCCTCTCCTCTCAGTTTTAGTGGCGTTTGATATATAAATGGTGTCGGAGATCTCAGTAGTAATAAGGATTGGCCATGATACGGTACAGTTTGTCCCGGGACTGGACATGCTGGGAGTTTCTCCTCGGATTTGGCCGTCCCGGATCATCAGAACAAACCTTCACCCAGTATACATAGAATTACAAAGACAAAGCGGCCTGGTGGGGGGTTGGGAGGGGATTAAGACTGTCTGCGCTCTCGGAGGAGTCTTCTCTTCTCCGGCAGGACTCGGCTCTTGAACTGCTGGAAGTCTCTGATAGAAGATGTTCCACAGGAGTCGGAATTTTTATAGTGTATCCGACTTGTCTATATTCTGTCACCTGTGATCGTCTCTTTCCGGGATGGTGATCTCTTCCATCGTATTCTCCATCCTTCATGTCCGTTCCTCTCTGGATGGCGGCCAATATTTCCCAGTTTGGCTCTTGGCTGCATTTAAGGGGTTTGGTAGCAAAGCCCTTCCTACACCTTATATTAGGGAGGGGTATGATATGGAGTCGGAGGGTCCGGGGGCCCAGCGGGGAGGGTCCGGAGCCCCAGCGGGGAGGGTCCGGGGCCCCAGGGGGGAGGGTCCGGGGCCCCAGGGGGGAGGGTCCGGGGGCCCAGCGGGGAGGGTCCGGAGCCCCAGCGAGGAGGGTCCGGGGCCCCAGCGGGGAGGGTCCGGGGCCCCAGCGGGGAGGGTCCGGGGCCCCAGCGGGGAGGGTCCGGGGCCCCAGGGGGGAGGGTCCGGGGGCCCAGCGGGGAGGGTCCGGAGCCCCAGCGAGGAGGGTCCGGGGCCCCAGCGAGGAGGGTCCGGAGCCCCAGCGGGGAGGGTCCGGGGCCCCAGCGGGGAGGAGGGGGGTAATGATTTTCACTATTGTGTTTAAATTTGTTTCCAATAATTGTAATTAGTGCGACTGCCGCCAAATGTGGGAAAGGGGGCCCCGGGGTCAGTCCTCATCTCCGGCACCCCGAGGACATGCTTCTCTTCTCTCCTCCACTATCCAGAGCGTAGAGGAAGAAGGAAGGATGCTCGGTGTGGTCAGTGATCTCGCACATATGTTTTCAGTTTTGGGCTCTGTCGTGTGTCATAGTGATTGACGTCTTTAATAGTTCAGACTGGAAAGAAACTTCCTCTTAATTCATTTACTTTAAAAGAAATGTAACTGGATGACATTTAGCGTGCCCCGTGTGTTAATGTTTTCATCCTTTGTTAAATCTCAGTGCTGCTGATCTCCTGTCACCTCTTTGCAGCCACATCTCAGGGCGGGTTTCCTGATGGTGACAAAAATGGGGTGAGAACTCCGGAGCACAATTGGGAGACATGGACAGAGTGTTGTCACCCCATAACAGGAAGTGCCCGAACAGGGACCTCCATGGCGGGATCACCAGGGATTATTTTATTGAAAGCTTCAGATATAGAAATCCTGAAGGTTACTTTTTGAAGTGACAATAATTAATTTGACTAATTATTAAAATGGAAAAATATTTTTCCGGCATATCATCCCTTTACATTGCGGCTGCAGTCACGTGTTCACCCCGTGTCCGCACATCTGTGCTGCCGCTGTAAAATAATACGTGTGAAAAAGTATCCATTTGTATCGAAATGCAGATTCTAATTCTCCTAAGTACTCCCAGCGACTCCGGCGGGCCGGCCCCTCGGCTTGGACGGGCCTCAGCTTTCCATTTTACGTTTGGACACGAGACAGAAAGCGTTTCCGTGCCTCCGCCGCCCACTTTTTATTATTGTGCCGCCGTAATGGGAGCCCCACGTACATTAAAGATGGAAAGCGTGGGGGCGAATGCATCACGTGATTCACTTAGAATGTAACGCCTGAATATGTGAGAGTTCTTCATTTTAAAAGAGAAACCATATATCTATCTATATACAGTGCCTTGAAAAAGTATTCATACCCCTTGAAATTTCCCACATTTTGCCATGTTTAGATCAGGGGTTGCCCAGCCGTTTGAAGAGCGAGGGCCACTTAAGCGACTTGGTAACCGGTCATGGGCAACAAGCGGAGCGGGCGGATGGCAGGTCTGTGTTCACTCTGCATGTGCGGAGCGGACACAGACCCACTCTACTTTATAGATGCCCCCCCCCCCCACACACACTTCTCACATATTTATTTGTATCATTTATTGAATCATTTGTTCACTAAGGTTCTCTAACAAACCTCTGAGGGCTTCACAGAACAGCTGTATTTATACTGAGATTAAATGACACACAGGTGGACTCTATTTACTAATTAGGTGACTTCTGAAGGCAATTGGTTCCTCTAGATCTTAGTTATCAGAGTAAAGGGGGCTGATACAAATGCCCCCCCCCCCCCCCACACTTTTCACATATTTATTTGTATCATTTATCATTTTCCTTCCACTTCACAATTATGTGACACTTTGTGTTGGTCCATCACATAAAATCCCAATAAAATACATTTACGTTTTTGGTTGTAACAAAATGTGGGAAATGTCAAGGGGTATGAATACTTTTTCAAGGCACTGTCTATCTATCTATCTATCTATCGATATCCACTTGGACACGGGACAGAAAGCCATTCCGTGCCTCTGCTGTCCACTCTTTTTTTTTTTTTTTGCGTGCCGCAATAATGGGAGCCCCTCTAAATTAAGGATGAAAATCGCAGGGCGAATGCGTCGCGTGATCCGCTGCAAATGTAAAGCCTGAATTTTTAAGAGCTCTTCATTTTAAAAGAGACAGAGTATATATATATATCTATCTATCTATCAATATACGGTTGGACGCGGGACAGAAATCCATTCCGTGCCTCTGCCGTCCACTCTCCTTTTTTTTTTTGTCCCGCTGTAATGGGAGTGTAAATTAAGGACGCAAATCGCGGGGGCGAATGTGTCACACAATCTGCTTTTGAATGTAACGCCTGAAGATTTAAGAGCTCTTAATTTTAAAAGAGAGAATATCCATCTATCTATATCTATGTATGTATCCTTCTATGTATGTATGTATCTATCTATCTATGTATGTATGTATGTATGTATGTATCTATCTATCTATCTATCTATGTATGTATGTATGTATCTATCTATGTATGTATCTATGTATGTATGTATGTATGTATGTATGTATGTATGTATAAAAAAAAAAAAATGTGGAAGAAATCTGCGCTCGGAAAAAATTAGGAAATAACCAGAGCAGCTGAACACTATGGCTCTAGATACTAAACCAAAAATAGAAATAAATGTGAAAAAGTGCAGCGCTCAGAAAAATGAGATAAAAAATGAGATAAAAAAAAAACTTGACCAATAACGGTAAAGGTGAGTGAATCAAGTCCTATTCCATGTGAATGGATACTGGTACTTGCGACAGTTTGAGTGCATATAAACTTATAAACAACTTAATTACAGTGCAAACCTAAACCAAATATGTGTTGATATATGTTAAATACATAAACTAACATTTGCAAAAAAATATGTGAATGCCCAAATCTATAAGTTCAAACACATAAGTGCATCCAAATCGCATGCAGTGAAAAACGCAAAAAAAAACAATCAAACAGAGTCCTCAGTGTTCAGTAGCCTTTGACAGTCTCCTACACAGAGCGCTTCTGAGTGTAATAAGATTTTCTTAAAATTGACCTCGCAGTTCCATTCAAGAGATATAAAGTAAGAAAAGGAGGCTTACCAGATGTCTGGTCTTTACCGCATATATCCCATCAAACGAGGTTCCAGGTACAGCGAATCAGCTGGGCAATTCCTCGCTCATCGTGCATCAGGCTCCACCAAGTGCCTATATACCCCTCTGGGGGGTCCGATCAGAGTCCCGCAGGGATACCAAAAATAAAACAAAAAAGGTCCGGATCGTGTAGTATGTTAAAACAAGGGATGCCTTTATTCTGGCTCAATGGGTCCAATGTACAGCACAGATAAGTAGCAATACAAAATAAAAACAGTTTCGCTACCTTGTAGCTAAGAAAGATAAAAACTCCTGGCCTGGGAGTGTAGAAGCGATCGCATATGCGCAGAGCGTGTGGGCGTAACTACCCGACGATCGTTTCGTCACAGCCTGATGATGTCACGCTGTGACGAAACGATCGTCGGGTAGTTACGCCCACACGCTCTGCGCATATGCGATCGCTTCTACACTCCCAGGCCAGGAGTTTTTATCTTTCTTAGCTACAAGGTAGCGAAACTGTTTTTATTTTGTATTGCTACTTATCTGTGCTGTACATTGGACCCATTGAGCCAGAATAAAGGCATCCCTTGTTTTAACATACTACACGATCCGGACCTTTTTTGTTTTATTTTTGGTATCCCTGCGGGACTCTGATCGGACCCCCCAGAGGGGTATATAGGCACTTGGTGGAGCCTGATGCACGATGAGCGAGGAATTGCCCAGCTGATTCGCTGTACCTGGAACCTCGTTTGATGGGATATATGCGGTAAAGACCAGACATCTGGTAAGCCTCCTTTTCTTACTTTATATCTCTTGAATGGAACTGCGAGGTCAATTTTAAGAAAATCTTATTACACTCAGAAGCGCTCTGTGTAGGAGACTGTCAAAGGCTACTGAACACTGAGGACTCTGTTTGATTGTTTTTTTTTGCGTTTTTCACTGTATGCGATTTGGATGCACTTATATGTTTGAACCTATAGATTTGGGTATTCACATATATTTTTTTTGCACATGTTAGTTTATGTACTCAATATTCAGTACTGAGGACTCTGTTTGAATATTTTGATTGATTTTTTTGCGTTTTTCACTGCATGCGATTTGGATGCACTTATGTGTTTGAACTTATAGATTTGGGCATTCACATATTTTTTTGCAAATGTTAGTTTATGTATTTAACATATATCAACACATATTTGGTTTAGGTTTGCACTGTAATTAAGTTGTTTATAAGTTTATATGCACTCAAACTGTCGCAAGTACCAGTATCTATTCACATGGAATAGGACTTGATTCACTCACCTTTACCGTTATTGGTCAAGTTTTTTTATCTCATTTTTTATCTCATTTTTCTGAGCGCTGCACTTTTTCACATTTATGTATGTATGTATGTATGTATCTATCTATCTATGTATGTATGTATGTATCTATCTATGTATGTATGTATGTATCTATCTATGTATGTATCTATGTATGTATGTATGTATGTATGTATGTATCTATCTATCTATCTATCTATCTATCTATCTATCTATGTATCTATCTATCTACCTATGTATCCATATCTATCTATCAATCGATATCCACTTGGTCATGGGACAGAAAACCTCTGGCGTCCGCTCTTTTTTTTTTTCCCGCATGCCACCATAATGGGAGCCCCGTGTAAATTAAGGACGAAAAGCGCGGGGCGAATGCGTCACGCAATCCGCTTCAAATGTAAAGCCTGAATTTTTTAAGAGCTCTTCATTTTAAAACAGACAGAGTATCTATCTATCTATCCATCATTATCTATCTATTTATCAATATTCGCTTGGACGCGGGACAGAAAACCATTCTATGCCTCCGCTGCCCGCTCTTCTTCTTTTTTTTTTTTTAATTGTGCCGCTTTAATGAGAACTCGTCTAAATTAAGGACGCAAAGCGCGGGGCGAATGCGTCACGCAATCCGCTTCAAATGTAACGCCTGAATTTTTAAGAGCTCTTCGTTTTAAAAGAGGGAGTATCCATATATATCTATCTGTCTATCTATCCGTCTATTTATCTATCCATCTATCTATATATCTATCTAGATATCTCCGTTTGGACGCGGGACTGAAAGCCATTCCGTGCCTCCACCGTCGGCTCTCTTTTTTTTTTTTTATTGTCCCGCTGTATTGGGAGCCCCGTGTAAATTAAGGACGCAAAGCGCGGGGCGAATGTGTCACGCAATCCTCTTCCAATGTAACGCCTGAATATTTAAGCGCTCTTCATTTTAAAAGAGAGAAGGGGGGAAAAAAAGAAGAAAGGAATTTTTTCCTTCTCAGATATTCGGTGCGCGTTACGTAACCGCGTTTAACCAGGAAGCCATCCATAGAACAATGGGGGCCGATGATTACAGCGCACAGCTGCCGTAACTGAGGGTGGGGTCATTACCTGGGAGATACGGAGAAGTTACCGCCATCTTGGCTCCGCGTCGGGGGGGGCCGCCTCCTTGCTTTACAAAGTTTAAAGCCTCCAGTCGGATGTTATTTGAAAGCTGTCAAAGCGCGTTAAAAAAGAGTGAATCGCGGAAGGCCCTGGTGACCGGCACCGAACATGCAGCCTTGTCTCTCTCATTATAAAATGCATGTTTATAAAGTTCCTCGGAGCATCCAATTCCCAATTCACTTATATCAGCAAGACTTAACTTGCTCATTAATCTAAATTCTTTTGCAACTTTAATCTACATGTTTAATTAATCATAAAATGAGGCAGTGAGTAATTTCGGCAATGTGTGCCTTGTTATCAGATGCATTTAATCACTCTTCTGTGATCTCATTTGGAAACACCTGAAATTGTCGAGAGCAGTTTAAAGGAGAATAAATTATTCTTTGTCAGTGTACTTCACTCAGCTAATAAGATATTTATTTAAAAGCGACCTGTTTGTCATTGCGTCTCCGCCGGTATCCGCTTTGGCAGAATTACACAATTGGCGACAGATGGAATTCGCACCGTCGCACCCGAAGGGTCGGGGGGGGGGGAGGGCTTATTTAATTCATCTCTCTTATTTACAACTAATTAAACCATGTCATTTTGGTTTTAATGAGAATAACCTCTGGCGATTTCCGTGGATTCGCTGAAATATTTCTTGAAATATATATTGGCAATTTAGCGAAGTCGAGGTGTCGGATTGACAGTTTTTTTAGCACGAAACGTTGAAGAGGTAAAAAAAACAAAAAAAAAACAAAATCAAAGGAAATGGAATGAAATTATTGAAATGTTTCTATCAAACGTGACACATCTCCGTTCTGCGAGAGACGAGGCGCCGCCAATTTTATTGTTACCGTTTGTAGACATTATCGCGCTGCATCATCAGCTGCAGTTATTGTCTCCGCAAACATTTTGCGTCCAAAATATTCCAACCAGAACCTGTGAGATCTGCCGCCCTGGTACTGCGAGAGATGGGGGGGCAGGAGGGCGATTGGAAGACGATTGAGCGTTACACATGCTGAGTCCGAGCAACACGGAGCGCGCCAATCACTGCGACCGATCCTTCCAATAAAAATTTTACCAATAAAATCTATTCTAGAATGAGGAGTGCAGAGAGAAGACAACAATGTATCAGGATCAGTGAAATGAATCAGCACTGAGCGCTATACTGATCTATTGATTCCACAGAGCGTTATGACATATCCATCAATAGATCAATACTTCACTGATAGAAGGGATCTCTGACACTGGGAAGATCAGCGAATCCGGGAGGATGAGAGAGAGACCAAAGAGGATTCTGCCTGCGATAGGTCATTATCTATCCATCGATCAATATCTATCTATTCATTAATCAATATCTATTTATCGATCAATATCTATGTATTCATTAATCAATAACTATGTATTCATTAGTCGATTATCTATATCTATTCATTAATCAATATCTATTCTTCAATCAATATCTATGTATCCATTAATCAATATCTATCTATCTCTATTCATCGATCAATATATATCTATCCATTTATCAATATTTATTCATCAATCAATATCATTCTATCCATTAATCAATATCTATCTATTTATATTCATCAATCAATATCTAGCTATCTATCTTTATTCATCCATCAATATCTAGCTATCCAGTAATCAATATCATTCTATCCATCAACCAATATAATATCTATTCATCAATCAATATCTATGTATCCGTTAATATCCATCAATCAATATAATATCCATTCATTAATCAATATCTATGTATCCATTAATCAATATCTATCCATCAATCAATATCATTCTATCCATTAATCAATATCTATCTATCTATCTATCTCTATTCATCAATCAATATATATCTATCCATTTATCAATATCTATTCATCAATCAATGTCATTCTATCCATTAATCAATATCCATGTATCTATATCTATTCATCAAAATATATATCCTTTAATTAATATTTATTCATCAATCAATATCTATCTATCCATCAATCGATATCTATCGCCCATAAATGCTCTGGATGGGGGTTGGGTGAATCACTATTATTAATACAGTGAATGTGCGGACTCATTCTTGCGGTGCCGTTGATTGGTGGGGGGAGTTCCCCTTTATCCTGGGCGGGGTCACAATGTGAAGATGTCACAATTACATGACAATAAATCTATCTATAGACAGATAAATATAACCCCCCCCCCCCAATCTCCGAACCCCCCCTCCCCCCCCCCTAGATTCATCATCAGCCAAATTACCAAGAAAATAAGAAATTAATGCGATTCCTCTGCAGCTGTGCGATGGAGGCGGAACTAAGTCTTGTTAAATTAATTAATCATTTCAATTATCTCTCATTCTCCAAAATAGTCTGATTCCTATCGGGGCGGAGAACGCGGTGACCCCGCCGCTCCCAATCACAAGTGCCTGGAATTGATTCTCCAAACTCTCGCAAAGTTTGCGGGCTCCCCGGGGAGTCTGGGGAATCGGGGGGGATTCTGGGAAATAAACCGTCGCCTGTCTATCGGAGGACGCGCCGCCTCGGCCGCATTTCTTCTGTGCTACTTATCGGGGGGGGGGGGGGGGGGTTTCAGTGACAAATACTTTTCTTTTCCTGGAATTTGATCTCAAATCAAAACGTGGAATCAATTCCGGAAACCAAAAATCACTCAATACAATGAATGGCTTCCTATTGTCAGAGCCGGCGACCGCACAGCCTTCTCTCTATAGGCTGCAGCCTGTATAGCCTGTCCACATTTCATATGGTGTGTTGGGGCCTATACAGTCACCGCAAAGTGTCCTAGAGTCTATGCAGTCACCTATAGAATCCAATGCAACATGCGGCCATGTGTTATACTGTCACCTATAGCATCCAATGTGTTATAATGTCACCCATAGAATACAATGTGTTACACTGTCACCTACAGAGTACAGGGTGTTGGGGATCTGTAGATTACCCAAAGAATACAATACAATATACGGTCACCTATAGAATACAATGCAATATACAGTCACCCATATAAGCCACCCGGCTATACGGTCACCTATAGAATCCAAATATGCTATACGGTCGCCTATAGAATTCAATGCAATATACGGCTATCTATATAATGCAATGCTTTATACTGTCACCTATAGGATCCAATCTGTTATACTGTCACCTACAGAGTACATGGTGTTGGATCTGTAGGTCAACTATAGTATACAGGGTGTTGAGGGTCTGTACTGTACTTATATAGGACATGCTGTTGATAGTCTTTACTGTCACCCATAGAGTAAAGGGTGTTTGTACGATCACCTATAGAATACATGTTGTTGGGGGTCTGTGCTGACGCCTGTAGAGTACAGGGTGTTGGGTGTTTGTACGATCACCTATAGAACACATGTTGTTGGGGGTCTGTGCTGACGCCTGTAGAGTACAGGGTGTTGGGGGTCTGTACGATCACCTATAGAACACATGTTGGGGGTCTGTGCTGACGCCTGTAGAGTACACGGTGTTGGGTATTTGTACGATCACCTATAGAACACATGTTGGGGGTCTGTGCTGACGCCTGTAGAGTACAGGGTGTTGGGTGTTTGTACGATCACCTATAGAATACATGTTGTTGGGGGTCTGTGCTGACGCCTGTAGAGTACAGGGTGTTGGGTGTTTGTACGATCACCTATAGAATACATGTTGTTGGGGGTCTGTGCTGACGCCTGTAGAGTACAGGGTGTTGGGGGTCTGTACGATCACCTATAGAACACATGTTGGGGGTCTGTGCTGACGCCTGTAGAGTACACGGTGTTGGGTATTTGTACGATCACCTATAGAACACATGTTGGGGGTCTGTGCTGACGCCTGTAGAGTACAGGGTGTTGGGGGTCTGTACGATCACCTATAGAACACATGTTGGGGGTCTGTGCTGACGCCTGTAGAGTACAGGGTGTTGGGTGTTTGTACGATCACCTATAGAACACATGTTGTTGGGGGTCTGTGCTGACGCCTGTAGAGTACAGGGTGTTGGGGGTCTGTACGATCACCTATAGAATACAGGTTATTGGGGGCTTCACAGTACAATCATCTAGGACCTCTACTGTCACCTGCTTCCTTCCTCTATCTTCACATTCGGGGTTCCCCGGTGATGGGTCCAGGGATACGTTGCGGCATAATCCGTTTGTTTCAGAGTTTAGTTTTGGAGACGTGAAATAAAACTTCCAGTATTGTACACCATGAATATTGTCATTACATTGGGCCGATTATTAGTAAGATCGACCAATCAGGTCTGCTCTGATCTGCATGTCATCTGGGACTCTGGAGATGTGGGCAATGGATTGATAGGTAACGGTGTTGCCCCCTAGCCCTGGTAGTCTCGATAGTACCCAATGCTGGATTGATTGGTTGCCATGTTGCCCCCCTGGGTTCAATAGCTCTACCAGTGCTCAGGAATGAATTAATAGGTCGCCATATTGCCCTCCTAAGCCCGAAAGTTCTAGAAGTTCTCAGCCATGGATTTATTGGTTGCCATGTTGCCCGGCGGTTCTGGCATTACTCCGGCATGGATTGAGAAGTCACCATGTTGCCCCGTTTGGTTTGGCAATTTTAGCACTACCTAGTGATGGATTTATTGGTCACCATGTTGCCCCCCCCGGCCCTTAAGTTCTAGAAGTGGTCAGGCAATGACTTATCAGTTGCCATGTTGAACCCCCCCCCCCCCCCCACGGCCCGGTGGTTCAGGCAGTACTCAGACATGGGTTGATAGGTCGCCATGTTGCTCCCCCTGAGCCCAGTGGTTCAGGCAGTACTCAGCAATGGATTTGATAGGCCGCCATGTTGCCCCTCTGGGTCCAGTGTTTCTGGCAGTATTCAGGCATAGTTTTAGAGAACGCCATGTTGCTCCCTGGACCCGGTGGTTCTGGCAGTACTCAGGCATGGATTGATAGGTCGCCATGTTGCCCCCTAGTCCTGGTGGTTCTGGTAGTACTCAGACATGGATTGATAGGTTGCCATGTTGCCCCCTGGGCCCGGTGGTTCTGGCAGTACTTGGGTATGGTTTTATAGGATGCCATATTGTCCCCCTGAGTCCAGTGTTTCTGGCTGTACTCAGGCATGGATTGATAGGTTGCCATGTTGCCCCCTGGGTTTGGGGGTTCTGGCAGTACTCGGGCATGGATTGATAGGTCACCATGTTGCCCCCTGGGCCCGGTGGTTCTGGCAGTACTCAGGCATGGATTGATAGGTTGCCATGTTGCCCCCTGGGTTTGGGGGTTCTGGCAGTACTCGGGCATGGATTGATAGGTCACCATGTTGCCCCCTGGGCCCGGTGGTTCTGGCAGTACTCAGGCATGGATTTATAGGTTGCCATGTTGCCCCCTGGTCCTGGTGGTTCTGGCAGTACTCAGGCATGGATTGATAGGTTGCCATGTTGCCCCCTGGGCCCGGTGGTTTGCCATGTTGCCCCCTGGGCCCGGTGGTTCTGGCAGTGCTCAGGCATGGATTGATAGATCGCCATGTTGCCCACTGGGCCCGGTGGTTCTGGCAGTACTCAGGCATGGATTGATAGATCGCCATGTTGCCCCCTAGGCCCGGTGGTTTTGGCAGTACTCAGGCATGGATTGATGGATCGCCATGTTGCCCCCTAGGCCTGGTGGTTTTGGCAGTACTCAGGCATGGATTGATGGGTCGCCATGTTGCCCCCTAGGCCCGGTGGTTTTGGCAGTACTCGGCATGGATTGATAGGTCGCCTTGTTGCCCCCTGGGCCTGGGGGTTCTGGCAGTACTCAGGCATGGATTGATAGGTCGCCATGTTTCCCCCTGGGCCTGGGGGGTTCTGGCAGTACTCAGGCATGGATTGATAGGTCGCCATGTTGCCCCCTTGGGCCTGGGGGTTCTGGCAGTACTCAGACATGGATTGATAGATCGCCATGTTGCCCCCTGGGCCTGGGGGTTCTGGCAGTACTCAGGCATGGATTGATGGGTCGCCATGTTGCCCCCTTGGGTCTGGGGGTTCTGGCAGTACTCAGTGATAGAGATAACAGATCTGTGGTCTGACTGATGAGGTGACATGACCACCGTTTCCCCACCCTGTTGGGTCAGAAGTTTGGCAGGAAAGGTGCAGACATCACCACACGGAGTGCGTTGTAGACGATTCCGCAGGAGATAGGCGATCAATGGGCGCTGGGCACAGCCAGGAGATGGAAATTGTTTGGTAGAGGCCGAGTTACTAATGTCTTCATCCGCCCACCATGTTTTCCCCACGGCTGATGTCAGAGAAGAAACTGTCAAGGACTTACCAAGATTAGCTCCCCGGGGCCCATGAGCTAGACTGTTCCGATTACTGTACACCCCTCCCTGCCGCCCGTTACTTCACAGCCTGCCACAGAGCTGGATTGTGCCGCCGCCAGATCGGTGTCATGAACTGCCTGGAATGGTAGAACGGGGACCACCATGACGAGCCTTCCTGAGCTGGTCCGAGTAGACGGGGCTCCTGACAGATGTACGACAGGTCCTCTTCTCTGGTTGGACAGATCGGCAGAATTTCCAACCTTATATCGGCTCCAGCAGGTTGAGGTAATAGTGGGTGATAAAAATGTCAAATTTAAAGGTAAAAGGGGTGGAATTTCTGACTTTACCGCAGCTGCAGGGTTTCCTGGACCCCAAAATCTCTGGCTGACCTCCCTCGTTACCTGGGGGAGGGGTGAAATATTTATATTTTTAGGAAATAAATTTTTAATAGGGGTTTTTCCTCCTATATCAGAAGCGTTCCCTCATATTCTCCCCGGTGTTCTCTGACGATATTTCAAGTTCTTGGAATGCCGTACAACCCGGTTCAGTCCAGCTGCGGCACCGGACGTCGGGGGGCGGAGCAGCGTGCTGAGATTTTCACTCTTATCACACGTGTGACGTCTCAGGTTGTCACCAGTTTGACTGCTTTAAACTTTATATTATTCTTTTAATATTGCAGAATTGTGGAACAGGCCAAGCCAGACTACGGCATCTAAGGAAGTCCCCCGACTACTGTATGTGCTCTACTTGCCTGCCGACCCACCACATCAAGAGATGGAGGGGATGATGACATGTCGGATTAGCCTTTGGATGTACTTCTATCTGCATATTTATGCCTCATAGAGACACCCCAACCTGGGGAACAATGGCGAGTGGTGGGGAACCCTGGGGGTACAAGAGTAACTGGTGGAGGAACCATGACAATAGGTGAGGAAACCTGGAGGAACAATGGCAATTGGCAGAGAACCTGAGGAAATGGAGATGATTGGTGGGAGAACTGGGGGAACAATATTGGCATAGGAGCCTGGGGGAACCATGGCGATTGGCAGAGAACCTGAGGAAATGGAGATGATTGGTGGGAGAACTGGGGGGACGATATTGATTGGCATAGGAGCCTGGGGGAACCATGGCGATTGGTGAGGAAACCTGGAAGAACAATAAGGATTGTCAGGGGAACCTGAGGGAATGATGGTGATTGGTGGAAGAACCTGGGAAAATAATAATGATGATTGGTGGAGGAATGTAGGGGGAACAATGGCCATTGGCTTGTAGCCAGGGTGGACAATGGTGATTGGCTGGGAACCTGGGTGAACAATGACAGTTAGTGGAGCAATGTAGGGGGAACAATGGCGATTGGCAGGGAACCAGCAGACACTGGTTAAGGAACCCGGGGGAATGATGTTGATTGGCTAGGAAACTGGAGTAACAACGGAGACTGGTGGAACAATATCAACTGGCTGGGAACCGGGGGGAACAGTAGAGATTGGCCTGAACTTCGGTGACATTGGGGACTTGTGAGGAACCTGGGGAAACAGTGGGGATTGGAGGGGAACATAGGCGATTGGAGAGGAACCTGGGGGAGCATGGGCGATTGGAGGGGAACCTGGGGGAGCATGGGCGATTGGAGGGGAACCTGTGGGAGCATGGGCGATTGGAGGGAACCTGGGGGAATAAAAAGACACAGGTTAAGGAACCAATTTTGATTGGCTGGGAGCCTGGAGTAACAATGGAGACTGGTGGAAGAATCTGGGGGTAACAATATTGATTGGCCTCGAACCTAGGGGAACAGTAGAGATTGGCCTGAACCTGGGCGACATTGGGGACTTGTAAGGGACCTGGGGGAAACAGTGGGGATAGGAGGGGAACCTGGGGGAGCATGGGCGATTGAAGGGGAATCTGGAGGAGCATTGGTGATTGGAGGGGAACCTGGTGGAGCATTGGTGATTGGAGGGGAACCTGGGGGAGCATGGGTGATTGGAGGGGGAGTTGGGGGAGCATGGGTGATTGAAGGGGAAGCTGGGGGAGCATGGGTGATTGGAGGGGGAGTTGGGGTAGCATGGGTGATTGGAGGGGAAGCTGGGGGAGCATGGGTGATTGGAGGGGGAGTTGGGGTAGCATGGGTGATTGAAGGGGAATCTGGAGGAGCATGGGTGATTGAAGGGGAATCTGGAGGAGCATGGGTGATTGAAGGGGAATCTGGGGGAGCATGGGTGATTGGAGGGGAACCTGGTGGAGCATTGGTGATTGGAGGGGAACCTGGTGGAGCATGGGTGATTGGAGGGGAACCTGGGGGAGCATGGGTGATTGGAGGGGGAGTTGGGGGAGCATGGGTGATTGAAGGGGAACCTGGGGAAGCATGGGTAATTTGAGGGGGAGTTGGGGGAGCATGGGTGATTGGAGGGGAATCTGGGGGAGCATTGGTGATTGAAGGGGGAGTTGGGGGAGCATGGGTGATTTGGAGGGGAACCTGGGGGAGCATGGGTGATTGGAGGGGAACCTGGTGGAGCATGGGTGATTGGAGGGGAACCTGGGGAAGCATGGGTGATTGGAGGGGGAGTTGGGGGAGCATGGGTGTTTGGAGGGGAACCTGGGGGAACCAGGGGGAGCAATGGGTGATTGGAGAGGAACCTGGGGGAAGAAAGGTCATTGGAGGTTAACCTGGGGGACCATGTGTGATTGGAGTGGAACCTGGGGAGATAATGGTGATTGGAGGGGAACGTGGGCTATTGAAGGGGCACAGTGGTGATTGGTTGGGTAACCTGGGGGGACAATGATGATTGGGGAACCTGGGGGGACAGTGGTGATTGGTTGGGTAACCTGGGGGGACAATAATGATTGGGGAACCTGGGGGAATGATAGCCATTGACCAGGAATATCCCTTTTTGTTCCCGATTCTCAGAGAACTCTCAGTCTCTAGATGGTCACCTGATCTCACCAGAGTCGTCCAATTGTACAGAAGCCGTGTCTTGCCTATGGGCCCCCATAGACAGGCCCTCTTTAGGATGTCAGCCCCATTAGCCCGGCCTGTCACTCACATCCACGCTGTGTCTAGCTGATTTAAATAAAATGAAATGAAGTTGGTTGTCGGCGGTCCCTCGGCTACCCTCCTCGCTATAAACATATGCTCGGCATCTTCCTTCCTCCCATCTTATTTATGACTGTAATTTGTTGTGTGGGCCGCGTTGGAAATTAAATTTAATACAATCCTCCCAGGGACCCTGTCATATAATAACATGGTAATTTCTGTGTATCCTTTTGAAAAATGAGGAAATTAATTCTTAGTGACAACTTCTAATTATTCAGGACTGATCAGCGATTGCCTCCTCTGTTCTCCGAACCTTCCCCGGCCCCCGAAGTTACCGCGTCAGATGGCTGCCTCTTCACCGAGAGCGGAGGGCGGCTTCATGGCATCCCCATCGCCTTCTCATCCAATGGAGAAGGGGCGGGGCTGGGAACACGTTTTCCCTGTGCTGCCAGTCAGCTGATTCAACCCTAAAACTGGGGAATGCGCGGCGGGGAGCCCCGGGGCCGGTTTTCTGTTCATAGAAGGAAAAAACAATCAATTTTAGAAGGGGGCGTTCCTGAGAATTTCCTCCTCCCCCTTTAATTACATCACATGACATGGGGGGGGGGGGTGGAGCTCTATTCATGGGGGGTCTTCCTGCATGTGAGTGGCCTGCAGTGCAATCATTGACTAAACATGGGGGGATTTTTGTCACCAAACTAAAAAAAAATTCAGGTAAAAAGGACAGAAAATGTTGCAAATTCTGACTTCCAGATTTTTTTTTCTTTTTGAGTTATTTGTTTAATTCTAACGCCCAGAAATACTACAGGAATTCCTTAGCAGAGCCCCTCCCCCCCTCCTTGCACCTTATAGTCCACTTCTAGGGGTGTCTAATTTACTGGCTGTGCTGGCCCAGCTCCTCGGCCTCTTCCCTCACTTCGATGGGGAGGGGTATTGGGGCCTATAGGCAGCTGCCTAAGGGCACACATAGGGCATACGACTCTCAGCACTGCTCTGATATCCCATTGGGGTGTAATTGTCACCCATCCTTGTCGGTGGCCATAGGAAGCGCCGGTATCCGGGGAGCGCCCGTCTCCTGACATTGTCAGATTTCCATACAGATGTTTATGTAGAGGGAGAAGATCTCATCTGATGGCGTCTCCTCCATATTCATACGCGTCTAATGCGCCTCCGAATAAGAACGTCTATTATCTCCGCGTACAGATTTAATTGGACGGATTCTAAATCTAGGAAGATAATGGAGTCAGCGGCGGCGGCACGACATCTGCGCATAATCCCCGCGCTTTTTTTCTTTCCCGCCCGCTCTGATTGGTCACTCCGTTCAGGTGAGACACCGAGTTCCCTGGGAGCCTTGGCCACTCCCACATACTGTAGGATCAGGCCTGTGATTGGCAGTACAAAGGATGCGTATCTGTGTACCACCCCTTTAAATGACAACTATCGCTGACATCCCATAATATATAGAAACGGGATCACTGATCAGAAAAGCTCCGCCTTTTATCATTAAAGGGCCGTCCTTCAGCTCCAATCAGTGACTGTGCCTAGGCTGAGATGATGTCATCAGTCTGCTGCAGGCAGGAGGAGGCATTTCCTCCGTCTCTCCTCCCCCAGTGATCAGACTGCACATTGTAACTTTGTAGAAGGGGGAGGAGTCATTTCCTCAGTCTCCTCCCCCCAGTGATCAGACTGTACATTGTAACTTTGTAGGAGGAGGAGGAGGAGTCATTTCCTCAGTCTCCCCCTCCCCCAGTGATCAGACTGTACATTGTAACTTTGTAGAAGGAGGAGGAGTCATTTCCTCAGTCTCCCCTCCCCCAGTGATCAGACTGTACATTGTAACTTTGTAGAAGGAGGAGGAGTCATTTCCTCAGTCTCCCCTCCCCCAGTGATCAGACTGTACATTGTAACTTTGTAGAAGGGGGAGGAGTCATTTCCTCAGTCTCCCCTCCCCCAGTGATCAGACTGTACATTGTAACTTTGTAGAAGGGGGAGGAGTCATTTCCTCAGTCCCCCCCCCCCAGTGATCAGACTGTACATTGTAACTTTGTAGAAGGAGGAGGAGTCATTTCCTCAGTCCCCCCCCCCCCCCAGTGATCAGACTGTACATTGTAACTTTGTAGAAGGAGGAGGAGTCATTTCCTCAGTCCCCCCCCCCCCCAGTGATCAGACTGTACATTGTAACTTTGTAGAAGGGGGAGGAGTCATTTCCTCAGCCCCCCCCCCCCAGTGATCAGACTGTACATTGTAACTTTGTAGAAGGGGGAGGAGTCATTTCCTCAGTCTCCCCTCCCCCAGTGATCAGACTGTACATTGTAACTTTGTAGAAGGAGGAGGAGTCATTTCCTCAGTCTCCCCTCCCCCAGAGACCGGAGTCCAGGAGGTAGATGGTGACCCCCGATGATGCCTGAACAGAGATGGCGCCGTGCTCCTGGAGAGGGGATCAGATGAAGACCATGTCGGGGGAGGGGAGTGATCGGTAATGAATACCTGGAAGGGGGACTGACACAGGATGGACTTTATATGTCAGGTGACGGGTCCCCTTTAAGGACTTTGTCTGATCCTCGCAGCGTCTCGGATTGATTTCACACCCGGCACAGCCGCAGTCTCTCCTGTTTGGGTATCAGGCTGGGAAGGTGACGGGAGTTTTGCATCAACAGTGATAATTATCTCTGATAAACTTATTACAATTAATGATAATATTGTATAAATTCCTCCCGACACCCCCCTCCCCCGACACCTCCCCTCCCCTCCCCCTCCCCCTCCCCTGAGCGCCTTTAATTGAATGCCGATCTCTGCCAGATACGGCGCGGAGGATAGGCGGCTTCATGTCAGACTTGTAAAGGGAGGGGGGATCTAGGGGGGAATTACCCCAACTGGGGCAGATCCTCAGTGACAATACTATTCTGGGGTGACTGGAGCGGAGTTCCCCCTTCACCCGGACTGGGGCAGATCCTCAGTGACAATACTATTCCGGGGTGAGTGGAGCGGAGTCCCCCCTTCACCCGGACCGGGGCAGATCCTCAGTGACAATACTATTCTGGGGTGAGTGGAGCGGAGTCCCCCCTTCACCCGGACCGGGGCAGATCCTCAGTGACAATACTATTCCGGGGTGAGTGGAGCGGAGTCCCCCCTTCACCCGGACCGGGGCAGATCCTCAGTGACAATACTATTCTGGGGTGACTGGAGCGGAGTCCCCCTTCACCCGGACCGGGGCAGATCCTCAGTGACAATACTATTCTGGGGTGAGTGGAGCGGAGTCCCCCCTTCACCCGGACTGGGGCAGATCCTCAGTGACAATACTATTCTGGGGTGAGTGGAGCGGAGTCCCCCCTTCACCCGGACCGGGGCAGATCCTCAGTGACAATACTATTCCGGGGGCATTGGAGCAGAGTCCCCCCTTCACCCGGACCGGGGCAGATCCTCAGTGACAATACTATTCCGGGGTGACTGGAGCGGAGTCCCCCCTTCACCCGGACCGGGGCAGATCCTCGGTGACAATACTATTCCGGGGTGACTGGAGTGGAGTCCCCCCTTCACCCGGACCGGGGCAGATCCTCAGTGACAATACTATTCTGGGGTGACTGGAGCGGAGTCCCCCCTTCACCCGGACCGGGGCAGATCCTCAGTGACAATACTATTCTGGGGTGAGTGGAGCGGAGTTCCCCCTTCACCCGGACTGGGGCAGATCCTCAGTGACAATACTATTCTGGGGTGAGTGGAGCGGAGTTCCCCCTTCACCCGGACTGGGGCAGATCCTCAGTGACAATACTATTCCGGGGTGAGTGGAGCGGAGTCCCCCCTTCACCCGGACCGGGGCAGATCCTCAGTGACAATACTATTCTGGGGTGACTGGAGCGGAGTCCCCCCTTCACCCGGACCGGGGCAGATCCTCAGTGACAATACTATTCTGGGGTGACTGGAGCGGAGTCCCCCCTTCACCCGGACTGGGGCAGATCCTCAGTGACAATACTATTCTGGGGTGACTGGAGCGGAGTCCCCCCTTCACCCGGACCGGGGCAGATCCTCAGTGACAATACTATTCCGGGGGCATTGGAGCGGAGTCCCCCCTTCACCCGGACCGGGGCAGATCCTCAGTGACAATACTATTCCGGGGTGACTGGAGCGGAGTCCCCCCTTCACCCGGACCGGGGCAGATCCTCGGTGACAATACTATTCCGGGGTGACTGGAGTGGAGTTCCCCCTTCACCCGGACCGGGGCAGATCCTCAGTGACAATACTATTCTGGGGTGACTGGAGCGGAGTTCCCCCTTCACCCGGACTGGGGCAGATCCTCAGTGACAATACTATTCTGGGGTGAGTGGAGCGGAGTTCCCCTTCACCCGGACTGGGGCAGATCCTCAGTGACAATACTATTCTGGGGTGAGTGGAGCGGAGTTCCCCCTTCACCCGGACTGGGGCAGATCCTCAGTGACAATACTATTCCGGGGTGAGTGGAGCGGAGTCCCCCCTTCACCCGGACCGGGGCAGATCCTCAGTGACAATACTATTCTGGGGTGACTGGAGTGGAGTCCCCCTTCACCCGGACCGGGGCAGATCCTCAGTGACAATACTATTCTGGGGTGACTGGAGCGGAGTCCCCCTTCACCCGGACCGGGGCAGATCCTCAGTGACAATACTATTCCGGGGTGACTGGAGCGGAGTCCCCCCTTCACCCGGACCGGGGCAGATCCTCAGTGACAATACTATTCTGGGGTGAGTGGAGCGGAGTCCCCCCTTCACCCGGACCGGGGCAGATCCTTGGTGACAATACTATTCCGGGGTGACTGGAGCGGAGTCCCCCCTTCACCCGGACCGGGGCAGATCCTCAGTGACAATACTATTCTGGGGTGACTGGAGCGGAGTCCCCCTTCACCCGGACCGGGGCAGATCCTCAGTGACAATACTATTCTGGGGTGACTGGAGCGGAGTCCCCCTTCACCCGGACCGGGGCAGATCCTCAGTGACAATACTATTCCGGGGGCATTGGAGCGGAGTCCACCCTTCACCCGGACCGGGGCAGATCCTCAGTGACAATACTATTCCGGGGTGACTGGAGCGGAGTCCCCCCTTCACCCGGACCGGGGCAGATCCTCAGTGACAATACTATTCCGGGGTGACTGGAGCGGAGTCCCCCCTTCAGTGGAATTCAATTAGGTGTATCAGAAATAAAATTCAGTTTTCCCCCTTCGTACTCTTTGCCAGATTTCTGATGTCCCAGGACAGTCCCGCCCCTTTTCTGCGCATGGCTTCCCGGGACAGTCCCGCCCCTTTTTCTGCGCATGGCTTCCCGGGACAGTCCCGCCCCTTTTCTGCACATGGCTTACCGGGACAGTCCAGTCCCGCCCCTTTTCTGCGCATGGCTTACAGTCCCGCCCCTTTTCTGCGCATGGCTTACCGGGACAGTCCAGCCCCTTTTTCTGCGCATGGCTTACCGGGACAGTCCCGGACAGTCCCGCCCCTTTTCTGCGCATGGCTTACCGGGACAGTCCCGCACCTTTTTCTGCGCATGGCTTACCGGGACAGTCCCGCCCCTTTTCTGTGCATGGCTTACCGGGACAGTCCCGCACCTTTTTCTGCGCATGGCTTACCAGGACAGTCCCGCCCCTTTTCTGCGCATGGCTTACCGGGACAGTCCCGCCCCTTTTCTGCGCATGGCTTACCGGGACAATCCCGTCCGTTTTTCTGAGCATGGCTTTCTGGGATAGTCCCGCCCCTTTTCTGCACATGGTTTTCCGGGACAGTCCCGCCTCTTGGACCTCAGTCCTGGTGGTCCCGTGTCCAGGACTGTGTCCCGGGATCACAGCATGACCCTTGAGCTACTGCACATGGCTACCAATTAAGGCAACTTTGTCGTGTTTGGGGGTGGTCTCTGCATTATTAGAAGTAGAGGTTGGGTGGATCACTCTAGTAGGTGGAGTCTGGCCAGGAATAGGCGGGCCTGAGGGCGGGGTTAGGGGTTTCCTATATATTGGTACGTATGCCAGTGCTGTGGATCTCCTGCCGCCTCTGTAAATGGAGAAAGGGGGAGCGCTAATGGCGTTTTATGGCCGGTCAGCATGAATACAGGTTTCAGGTCATTTTATTGGCTGCGCAGGAAAATGATGTCATAGAGCTTGAGGTCTGTTGAGACTTGCGTGTTGCGGTAACGCGCGGCATTGCGATGCTCCTCTTGGCGATTACAAAATGCGGCAAAGCCGCGTCGTTGGGTGTCTTAGCAGGTCCATTAATTCCAATGGCTGTTCTTCATGCAACACGACATTGACGCACGTCATAACGCACGTCCTAACGCACGCGCACAAATGTAAATGGGGCCCGTAAAGAACAGCATTTGTGACCAAAACTCAGTTTTTATGTATTTGTCCGGAGTTCTGCTTTAAATCAGAAATTTTTTAATTTTCCCGAGTTTTGTGCCGCTTGTGCGGTATTTGTTGGCACGGTTTTGGCGGCGGTGGCGGCCCGTCCTGCGCTTCCCTGCGGTTCTGTTTGATTTCTTCCTTTGATGAAAGGATTATGAGGAGCATCTGTTGACATCTTTGGCCGCGGCCGCGTTTGCGCATCTCCTGCAGACTCCACAGTCTTGGCGAACGCCCCCCCACGCCGCACACAGAGACCCAACGCACGCACCGCGCTCTTTTTAAAGTGGATCCAGTGTAGTAATGGATTAGGCAGAGCTCATCCCCGGCGTCCGCCCGTGTTTTGATGTCGCCCGATGGGAATAACATGATATGGCGGCACATTGGAAGTCTCCCGGCTCCTTATGCCAGGCCCATCTGCTGCCGTGGCACCGAGCCTGCAAATTAGCCGGTTAGGTTGTCGCCCTTCAAGCCTGGAGTGGAGATCAGCTGGCCGGCATCGGCGGCGGCCTGACATGGCGGAGCTGCGGCACGGCGAGTCGCGATCTGCTGACCTGTGCGCGCTCACCGCGCGTGCGACCGGAGGAAACTTCCCGATACAAAGTTACAAGAAATCCTCAATGTCCAAAAATCTGTCCACAAATTACACTGAGAATTCGGGGGGCTTCATTCCGTCCCGTGCAGAGAATTGTACGGAGGATTCGGGGGGGATTCATTCCGTCCCGTGCAGAGAATTGTACGGAGGATTCGGGGGGCTTCATTCCGTCCCGTGCAGAGAATTGTACGGAGGATTCGGGGGGATTCATTCCGTCCCGTGCAGAGAATTGTACGGAGGATTCGGGGGGATTCATTCCGTCCTGTGCAGAGAATTGTACGGGGGATTCGGGGGGATTCATTCCGTCCCGTGCAGAGAATTGTAAGGAGGATTCGGGGGGATTCATTCCGTCCCGTGCAGAGAATTGTACGGAGGATTCGGGGGGGATTCATTCCGTCCCGTGCAGAGAATTGTACGGAGGATTCGGGGGGATTCATTCCGTCCCGTGCAGAGAATTGTACGGGGGATTCGGGGGGATTCATTCCGTCCCGTGCAGAGAATTGTAAGGAGGATTCGGGGGGATTCATTCCGTCCCGTGCAGAGAATTGTACGGAGGATTCGGGGGGATTCATTCGGGGGGATTCATTCCGTCCCGTGCAGAGAATTGTACGGAGGATTCGGGGGGATTCATTCCGTCCCGTGCAGAGAATTGTACGGAGGATTCGGGGGGATTCATTCCGTCCCGTGCAGAGAATTGTACGGAGGATTCGGGGGGATTCATTCCGTCCCGTGCAGAGAATTGTACGGAGGATTCGGGGGGCTTCATTCCGTCCCGTGCAGAGAATTGTACGGAGGACTCGGGGGGATTCATTCCGTCCCGTGCAGAGAATTGTATGGAGGATTCGGGGGGCTTCATTCCGTCCCGTGCAGAGAATTGTATGGAGGATTCGGGGGGATTCATTCCGTCCCGTGCAGAGAATTGTACGGAGGATTCGGGGGGATTCATTCCGTCCCGTGCAGAGAATTGTACGGAGGATTCGGGGGGCTTCATTCCGTCCCGTGCAGAGAATTGTACGGGGGATTCGGGGGGATTCATTCCGTCCCGTGCAGAGAATTGTAAGGAGGATTCGGGGGGATTCATTCCGTCCCGTGCAGAGAATTGTACGGAGGATTCGGGGGGATTCATTCCGTCCCGTGCAGAGAATTGTACGGAGGATTCGGGGGGATTCATTCCGTCCCGTGCAGAGAATTGTACGGAGGATTCGGGGGGGATTCATTCCGTCCCGTGCAGAGAATTGTACGGAGGATTCGGGGGGTTTCATTCCGTCCCGTGCAGAGAATTGTACGGAGGATTCGGGGGGATTCATTCCGTCCCGTTCAGAGAATTGTACGGAGGATTCGGGGGGATTCATTCCGTCCCGTTCAGAGAATTGTACGGAGGATTCGGGGGGATTCATTCCGTCCCGTGCAGAGAATTGTACGGAGGATTCGGGGGGGATTCATTCCGTCCTGTGCAGAGAATTGTACGGAGGATTCGGGGGGATTCATTCCGTCCCGTGCAGAGAATTGTACAGAGGATTCGGGGGGATTCATTCCGTCCCGTGCAGAGAATTGTACGGAGGATTCGGGGGGCTTCTTTCCTTCCCGTGCAGAGAATTGTACAGAGGATTCAGGGATTCATTCCGTCCCGTGCAGAGAATTGTACGGAGGATTCGGGGGGCTTCTTTCCTTCCCGTGCAGAGAATTGTACGGAGGATTCGGGGATTCATTCCGTCCCGTGCAGAGAATTGTACGGAGGATTCGGGGGGATTCATTCCGTCCCGCGCAGAGAATTGTACGGAGGATTCGGGGGGATTCATTCCGTCCCGTGCAGAGAATTGTACGGAGGATTCGGGGGGATTCATTCCGTCCCGTGCAGAGAATTGTACGGGGGATTCGGGGTGTTAAGCCGGATTCGCTCCGTCGTCCTGGGTTCTCTCGGTGATGGCGTCCCGCGCCGCGTCTCGGTAGCGCAGAGCGGCGATATTCGCTGCCAGAGAAGCTGCGGAGTCTTTATTCCTCCCTCATTGTCTGAATGGCGATGACATAATATGAGCCGTATTCCGCGGGGAGCCATCGGCGGCGTCTGGCGGCGTTCCCGGAGATTGGTGACGCTGCAGCCGCCATTTCCTCCTAACCAGCTGATTACGTGTTACTCAGACGATGACGGCTCCTAATTTTATTGTCTTTTTTTCTTTTCTCCCTCCAAAAAATTTGGCGAGTGCGATATTCCTCCTCCGGGAGATCCGCGACGGAACCCGTCATTTTACCGCTCCGCAAAAAGGACGCAGATTCTATTATTTGGATAAAAAGAAATAAAAAAATTTAAAATGTGAATGGGATGGGAATTGTTTTTCAATTCTGAGCAGATATTTTACAATAAATAAAAATAGTTTTACTATTTATAATATTGTTTCTGTTTACAAAGCAAAATATTTGCAGACTAAGAAGTTTATTTTTCCTATTTTCTCATAAAGTAACAAATTATATTAAAAACAAATAAATATATTAATGACCACAAAAATATTATGTGGGGGAGGAGGGCAGGAAGGAGTTCAATACGTCACCCCCGGGATCTACATATCAATAGAATAATAAATACAATGTAACAACATTGATTCATTGTATGTGCTAAATGACACTTGCGACTTCTGTGTAGACATGTGCAATTCGTTTCGTTTTTTTTTTCGTTTTTTTTTCGTTTTTTTTTTTCGTTCATTCGTTGTCGTACGAACGTTTCGCAAAAATTTTTAACGAATCGTTCGAATCCGAAAATAACGAAAATCCAAAAAAACCTAATTAGAAACAACGAATGTACGAATGAAGAAAATCCGAAAAACGAAAACAGGAACAACGAAAATGAAAATGAACGAAAAAAATTTGTACATTCGTAACTTTTTTTTTTTTTTTTGTTGAATTGGTAATTTTCCGTGTCCCTTACAATGGCGCTGCTTTATTATTATAGCGGATCTATAACGAATGATTCGAATGACAGTGTAATTTTTACAGGAAAAAAGCTATTTAAAATCACTTGCGGCTATTTCCGGCAAATGAATTGTCGGCTCAGTAACACAGAGAACTGTCATTCATTGATTAAAAAAAAGCGTGGGGGTCCCCCCAAATTCAATAACCAGGCCCTTCAGGTCTGGTATGGATATTAAGGGGAACCCCAGCCAAAAAAAAAAAAATGGCGTGGGGTCCCCCCTAAATATCCATACCAGACCCTTGAGGTCTGGGGTGGATTTTAAGGGGAACCCCGGCCAAAAACAAAAATAAATAAAATGGCGTGGGGTCCCCCTCAAAATCCATACCAGACCCTTATCCGAGCACACAACCTGGCACGCCACAGGAAAAGAGGGGGGACGAGAGCGCCCCCCCTCCCGCCTGAACCATACCAGGCCACATGCCCTCAACTTTGGGAGGGTGCTTTGGGGCACCCCCCAAAGCACCTTGTCCCCATGTTGATGGGGACAAGGGCCTCATCCCCACAACCCTGGCCGGTGGTTGTGGGGGTCTGCGGGCGGGGGGCTTATTGGAATCTGGAAGCCCCCTTTAACAAGGGGACCCCCAGATCCCGGCCCCCCCTGTGTGAAATGGTAAGGGGGTACCCCTACCATTTCACCAAAAAAGGTGACAAAAATTGTAAAAATGACAGGAGACGGTCTTTGACAATTCCTTTATTAAAATCTTCTTTCTTCTTTCTTCTGCTCTTCCTTCTTCCTCTCTTCATCCTTCGGTTTCTTCATCTTCTCCTTCCGTCATCTTCTTCCATCTTCTTCTTGCTCCGATCTGCTTCTTCTTGCTCCGGTCTTCTCGTCCTTCTCGTCCGGCATCTTCTTCCATGGCGTCGGCGTCTGTACTCGGGCCGCTCCGCGCAATGGGAGGCTCCCGCTGTGTGAGGCTTCGCTGCGTCTGACAGGTCTTTTATAACGGAGGGTGGGGCCACCTGGTGACCCCCCCCCCGTGACGTCATGGGGAAAGCCATAGGGAATTTCCCATGACGTCCCTGTGCGTCAGAGGGGGCGGGGTCACCAGGTGCCCTCCATTATAAAAGACCTGTCAGACGCAGCGAAGCCTCACACAGCGGGAGCCTCCCATTGCGCGGAGCGGCCCGAGAACAGACGCCGACGCCATGGAAGAAGATGCTGGACGAGAAGGATGAGAAGACCGGTGGAAGAAGAAGCGGATCGGAGGAAGAAGATGGAAGAAGATGCCGGAAGGAGAAGATGAAGAAACCAAAGGATGAAGAAAGGAAGAAAGAAGATTTTAATAAAGGAATTGTCAAAGACCGTCTCCTGTAATTTTTACCATTTTTGTCACCTTTTTTTGGTGAAATGGTAGGGGTACTTTTGTACCCGCTTACCATTTCACACGGGGGGCCGGGATCTGGGGGTCCCCTTGTTAAAGGGGGCTTCCAGATTCCGATAAGCCCCCCGCCCGTAGACCCCCACAACCACCGGCCAGGGTTGTGGGGATGAGGCCCTTGTCCTCATCAACATGGGGACAAGGTGCTTTGGGGGGGACCCCAAAGCACCCTCCCAATGTTGAGGGCATGTGGCCTGGTACGGTTCAGGTGGGAGGGGGGGCCGCTCTCGTCCCCCCCTCTTTTCCTGCGGCCTACCAGGTTGCATGCTTGGGTAAGGGTCTGGTATGGATTTTTTTGGCCGGGGTTCCCCTTAAAATCCATCCCAGACCTCAAGGGTCTGGTATGGATATTTAGGGGGACCCCACGCCATTTTTTTTTTTGGCTGGGGTTCCCCTTAATATCCATACCAGACCTGAAGGGCCTGGTTATTGAATTTGGGGGGACTCCCACGCTTTTTTTTTTTTTTTATCAATGAATGACTGTTCTCTGTGTTACGGAGCCGACAATTCATTAGCCGCGAGTGATTTTAAATAGCTTTTTTTTCCTGCAAAAATGACACTTTGTACAGAGACAGTTCTCTATATTAGATATACTGAATCTCGAATCGTAACTTTTTTTTTTCAATTCGTAAATTATTAAAATGTAATAATAGCATACACATTACATAAAATTATGAATTATGCTCCGATTACGAATGTTGCGAATAAATACGAATGCGTCCGAATTTCGAATAAACGAAAATTAGACTAACGAAAAAACGAATCATCGAAAAAATAACTCTTACGAATGTACGAATCGTTACGAATCAACGGAAATGAAAAAAACGAAACGAAAATAAACTAATTTTTTTGTTGTGCACATGTCTACTTCTGTGTGATGACAGCCGCTCCTGCTGAGGTAATACAATGTAATCATGACAGCCTTTCCGGCTGTATAATACAATGTAATCATGACAGCCGCTCCTGCTGAGGTAATACAATGTAATCATGACAGCCGCTCCTGCTGAGGTAATACAATGTAATCACGACAGCCGCTCCTGCTGTGTAATACAATGTAATCCGGAGTATCGGCCTTGATGGCCGGGTATGTCCGGGTGTACAAGGCGGATTATAAGGCGGGGAATCAGCGGCAGAGGGGGAGGAGCTGAGCGTAGGAGGTACGTCCTACAAACCTCGGATTGATCAGAAGTGACTGATATTTGGATACATTTTGTTATAATAAATCAGAAATGTTGCGTTGTGATTATTTATGCCCCGCCCCCGGGGGACGGCTCAGACTTCCTATAGGTGGACACCGATTTCAGGAGGAGACTTCAGATTAACCCTTTCCTGCTCCTCCAACACGGGGAAAAGTTTTTGCTCTTCGATACATTTTGAAGTTTCTTGGCGCGTTGCGGGGTCCCCTCCGTCCTCTCGCCATTCCATGTCCGCCTTGGCGCCTTCCTCAGCCGTCTCGCCGCGCCCAAGGTGACCCGCTCTCTCGCTCCTCCGCCAATAATGTAATATTTTATTAACAACACTTTTCATTAAATTACTGACACCGTCATTCCCGTCTCCTCGCCGCTCGGAACTCGCTAAGCGCCGATGTGCAGACTTTTCACGTGAAGGGGGGAGGGGGACGGGGGGATGGCGAGCGGCTATTCAATTTGGCCAATCTCCACTGATCGATAGCGCTGAAGTTGATCGTGTGTGATATAATGGCGGTGACTCACGCAACTTTTTATGTTTTTTTTTCTCCCTCTAAGTAGCCGGCGATTTTTTCTTTTTTTTGAGCGTTTTGCGCTCGTCAGCAGATGGGGTCTGGAACGCGTCCACCGAATCTTCTGCCCCGCCCTCCTGTGTGCTGACCATAAAAACACATCCATTAATTGTCTTCCATCTCACTCCACTTCTTTATTTCACGCGGTCAGCAGGAGCGAGCGGCCGCCATGTCCACACGACTTAAAGAAATCCGCTTAAAGGACGGGGGGGGCGCCGCTCGCTTCTGCGCCAGAGAGGCCGATCGACTCTTCTTACTTGTTAGCAGAAAACTTGAGAAAACAATTGAAGTCGGAGGAACTCCGCAGTCCAGAACTTCGCTCTGCGTCAGAAACGTTATGGGGGGGGGGGGGGGGCCCAAAATGTTCTTATACTTCCATACAGTCCGGGACGGGGGAGGGGGGGGGCGACCTATTGGAAGAGGAATATTTAGATCTACACACAGAGGACTTCGTTGTCATCCCGGAACCCCTCAGGATACATCAATATTCTATGAAATAACTAACAAAGTTAAAACAAGTAAAAAAAAATAAAAAAATAATACATTTACTTAAAAACATTTTTTTTTTATTAAACAAAAAAAAATGTAAATTAAAAATAAATACATTTAATAAAATAAAAATATAAATAAAATATGTAAATTTACGTTATAAATGTATTTATTAGTGAATGAAAAATAAAAACATGTAAATTTAAAAAAAATATATAAAAAAAGTTAAATAAAATAAATTAATACATTTAATTAAAAAAAATGTATTAATGAATGAAAATAAATACATTGAATAAAATAAAAATGTAAATAAAATATGTAAATTTACATTTAAAAAAATATATTTATTAGTGAACGAATGAAAATAAAATCATTTAAATAAAAAAAAAATATATTAAAAAAAGTAAAATAAAATAAATGAATGCATTTAATGAAAAAAAATGTATTAATGAATGAAAATAAATACATTTAATAAAATAAAAATGTAAATAAAATATGTAAATTTACGTTAAAAAAAATTATTGAATGAAAATAAAAACATTTAAATAAAAAAAAAATATTGAAAATAGTAAAATAAAATAAATACATTTAATAAAAAACAAAAAAAATGTATTAACGAATGAATGAAAATAAATACATTGAATAAAATAAAAAAGTAAATAAAATATGTAAATTTATGTTTAAAAAAATATATTAGTGAACGAATGAAAATAAAAACATTTAAATTAAAAAAAGTTAAATAAAATTAAATGAATGCATTTAATGAAAAAAAAATGTATTAATGAATCAAAATAAATACATTTAATAAAATAAAAATATAAAATATGTAAATTTACGTTAAAAATATATTAGTGAATGAATGAAAATAAAAACATTTAAATTAAAAAAAAATATTTAAAATAATAAAATAAATGATACATTTAATAAAAAAAGTATTAATGAGTGAATGAAAATAAATACATTTAATAAAATAAAAATGTAAGTAAAATAAGTAAATGTACTTTAAAAATATATTTATCAGTGAATGAATAAAAATAAAAACATTTAAATAAAAAAAATATTAAAAGTAAATAAAATAGATAAATACATTTTAATAAAAAAATATATATTAATAAAATGAATGATTTTTTTTTTTTACGCATCACCCACAATTCTTTGCAGCCACACTGACCCGGACCCCTGAGGGACTGCAAACTCCTACCAATCCCTCCTTTCCCTGCAAAAAAGGAGACATCAATATATAAAGTATAATAAAAGAGGACCTGTCAGTAACTGTCAGTAAGTCTCCATGAATCGGTCTCGGGGTCACAATATACGGCAACACAAGCTCCACAATTTATCATGAAAAATCCATCCGGAGCTCCAGTCAGTGCCGAGGCTGAGGTGATGTCATCCGTCTGCTGGAGGCAGAAGGAAGCATTTCCTCAGTCTCCCCTCCCCCAGTGACCAGACTGTACATTGTAACTTTGTAGAAGGAATATGTATATACACTATATTGCCAAAAGTATTGGGACGCCTGCCTTTACACACACATGACCTTTAATGACCCCCCCAGTCTTAGTCCGGAGGGTCCAATATTGAGTTGGCCCTTTGCAGATATAACAGCTTCACCTCTTCTGGGAAGGCCGTCCACAAGGTTTAGGAGGGTGTCTATGGGAATGTTTGACCATTCTTCCAGAAGAGCATTTGTGAGGTCAGGCACTGATGTTGGATGACAAGGCCTGGCTCGCAGTCTCCACTCTAATTCATCCCAAAGGTGTTCTATGGGGTTGAGGTCAGGACTCTGTGCAGGCCAGTCAAGTTCTTCCACCCCAATCTTGCTCATCCATGTCTTTATGGAACTTGACTGGCCTGCAGAGTCCTGACCTTAACCCCATAGAACACCTTTGGAATGAAGTAGAGCAGGCCTTCTCATCCAACATCAGTGCCATGTGCATGTTAAGGCAGGTGTCCCAATACTTTTGGCAATATACTGTATATCACGTTCCATTTCTCATTGTAGAGGAAAGGTTTAGTCCAGGAACCAATGAATGACCATGAAGTGTAGACGGTGTACGGCGGTGAGTTTGGCGCTGTGCTCCTCCCCCGCACGCTGATCTGGGAATGAATGGAGATTACTCTCCGGCTCTCCATATGTTTCTGCTTAATACACGGCGATCCTGGCAGAGGAGCCGAGCGATTATCCCGTAATGTGCAAGTCGAGGATTCACCAATCCCTCCTCCATACAGAACGATCGTCCTCCTAGGAATACTTTATACTGATCACCATAAACCCCCCATATATACATGTATAATAATACTGTGGGGGAGGGGACATTAGAGTGTAAGCTCCTCTGTACAGAGACTGATGTGACTGTGGGGGAGGGGACATTAGAGTGTAAGCTCCTCTGTACAGAGACTGATGTGTCTGTGGGGGGAGGGGACATTAGAGTGTAAGCTCCTCTGTACAGAGACTGATGTGACTGTGGGGGAGAGGACATTAGAGTGTAAGCTCCTCTGTACAGAGACTGATGTGACTGTGGGGGAGGGGACATTAGAGTGTAAGCTCCTCTGTACAGAGACTGATGTGACTGTGGGGGAGGGGACATTAGAGTGTAAGCTCCTCTGTACAGAGACTGATGTGACTGTGGGGGGGGGGACATTAGAGTGTAAGCTCCTCTGTACAGAGACTGATGTGACTGTGGGGGAGGGGACATTAGAGTGTAAGCTCCTCTGTACAGAGACTGATGTGACTGTGGGGGGAGGGGACATTAGAGTGTAAGCTCCTCTGTACAGAGACTGATGTGACTGTGGGGGGGGGGGGGACATTAGAGTGTAAGCTCCTCTGTACAGAGACTGATGTGACTGTGGGGGAGGGGACATTAGAGTGTAAGCTCCTCTGTACAGAGACTGATGTGACTGTGGGGGGAGGGGACATAGGAGTGTAAGCTCCTCTGTACAGAGACTGATGTGACTGTGGGGGAGGGGACATTAGAGTGTAAGCTCCTCTGTACAGAGACTGATGTGACTGTGGGGGGAGGGGACATTAGAGTGTAAGCTCCTCTGTACAGAGACTGATGTGACTGTGGGGGAGGGGACATTAGAGTGTAAGCTCCTCTGTACAGAGACTGATGTGACTGTGGGGGGAGGGGACATTAGAGTGTAAGCTCCTCTGTACAGAGACTGATGTGACTGTGGGGGAGGGGACATTAGAGTGTAAGCTCCTCTGGTACAGAGACTGATGTGACTGTGGGGGAGGGGACATTAGAGTGTAAGCTCCTCTGTACAGAGACTGATGTGACTGTGTGGGGGAGGGGACATTAGAGTGTAAGCTCCTCTGTACAGAGACTGATGTGACTGTGGGGGGAGGGGACATTAGAGTGTAAGCTCCTCTGTACAGAGACTGATGTGACTGTGGGGGAGGGGACATTAGAGTGTAAGCTCCTCTGTACAGAGACTGATGTGACTGTGGGGGAGGGGACATTAGAGTGTAAGCTCCTCTGTACAGAGACTGATGTGACTGTGGGGGGGAGGGGACATTAGAGTGTAAGCTCCTCTGTACAGAGACTGATGTGACTGTGGGGGGGGGACATTAGAGTGTAAGCTCCTCTGTACAGAGACTGATGTGACTGGGGGGGGAGGGGAGAATGATGGTTTTGTTTTCTCGGGAATACAATGTATCCAGCAGGCAGAAGTTTCCCTTTCGATGCGGAGTTTCCCTTTAATTCTCGGTGACGGCGGAGTCGGTAAAGTTTGTCACACTCGGAGAGGATTTTCTAAGGGCAGGCGGCACGGTTCATTGGCCGGAGAGCGACGCTCGCCTTGTTTTCTCACATTGTCAGGAAAATAATCTTTTTGTTTGGTGGATGGACCGCGTGCTGACGGCTGCGCCGTCCTCTACCTGATTGTGTGAAAAGTCTTCAGCCTGGGAGGCCCGGCGGACCTGCTAAGTGCTACGGAGCCTGAAAGTCGCTGCGACCTTGGCCTGACGCTGCTCCGCCGCCAGAGAGGGAACGTTTTGTGTGCAGAGACCCCGGCCGTGCCCAGCGCCCAAATCCCCACACATTGCTGGTGCTGATCATTCATCACAGGAGGGGCGGTGAAAGCTGCATTGTGATTGGTTGTGATGAGTTCCTGGCGGACTGGAATGCGTCGTCCTTCATAGCGGGACAGTCCCTGGAAATGTCCCGATAAATCCGCCATAAAATCTGCTACTTTCTGCTGAATATCTTTGTCTGCTGTTAGAAATCGAAAAAAACAAAAAGGAGTGAGGAGTGTTGGTGTGAGGTATATACTATATGATGGTCGGTGTGAGGTATATACTATATGATGGTCGGTGTGAGGTATATACTATATGATGGTCGGTGTGAGGTATATACTATATGATGGTCGGTGTGAGGTATATACTATATGATGGTCGGTGTGAGGTATATATTATATGATGGTCGGTGTGAGGTATATACTATATGATGGTCGGTGTGAGGTATATACTATATGATGGTCGGTGTGAGGTATATACTATATGATAGTCGGTGTGAGGTATATACTATATGATGGTCGGTGTGAGGTATATACTATGTGATGGTCGGTGTGAGGTATATACTATGTGATGGTCGGTGTGAGGTATATACTATGTGATGGTCGGTGTGAGGTATATACTATATGATGGTCGGTGTGAGGTATATACCATATGATGGTCGGTGTGAGGTATATACTATATGATGCTCAGTGTGAGGTATATACTATATGATGCTCAGTGTGAGGTATATACTATATGATGCTCAGTGTGAGGTATATACTATATGATGGTCGGTGTGAGGTATATACTATATGATGGTCGGTGTGAGGTATATACTATATGATGGTCGGTGTGAGGTATATACTATATGATGCTCGGTGTGAGGTATATACTATATGATGCTCAGTGTGAGGTATATACTATGTGATGGTCGGTGTGAGGTATATACTATGTTATGGTTGTGTGAGGTATATATTATATGATGGTCGTGTGAGGTATATACTATATGATGGTCAGTGTGAGGTATATACTATATGATGGTCGGTGTGAGGTATATACTATATGATGGTCGGTGTGAGGTATATACTATATGATGGTATATATACTATCCACAAGAGTTACTTCCCATTCACAAGAACTCAAAAAGGCAGTGGGGGGTCCCTGCATATTTAGTGGCGGGGTCTGGGTGGGACTAACCCATACAGTGGGTGTGGTGGGCAGTTCTGACATATTTAGAGGTGGGGTTAGGGAATGGGGAGGTCCCAGCATATATAGAGGCGGGGTCTGGGTGGGACTAATCCATACAGTGGGTGTGGTGGGCAGTTCTCTCATATTTAGAGATGGGGGTGATAATTGGGATGTTCCTTGCATATTTGGAGGTGTGGTCTGGGTGGGGACTAACTCATACATTGAGTTTGGTGGGCCGTTCCCACATATTTAGAGGTCAGGGTTTGGGGGTGGTTCCTGCATAATTAAAGGTGGGGTCAGGAATTGAGGGCGGTCCCTGTGAATTAAGAGGTGGGGTCTGGGTGGGACTCGTATATTGGGTTTGGCAGTTTTCATTTATTTAGAGGTGGAGTCAGGGAGTGGGGTGGTCCCTGCATATATAGAGGCATGGTCTAGGTGGGACTAACCCATACAGTGGGTGTGGTGGGCAGGTCCTACATATTTAGAGGTGGGGTCAGGGATTGGGGTGGTCCCTGCATGTTTGGAGGCCGGGTCTGGGTGGGACTCATACAGTGGGTGTGGTGGTGAATTTTGCCATATTTAGAGGTGGGGTCAGGGATTGGGGTGGCCCCTGCATGTTTGGAGGTGGGGTCTGGGTGGGACTCGTATATTGGGTTTGGCAGTTTTCATTTATTTAGAGGTGGAGTCAGGGAGTGGGGTGGCCCCTGAATGTTTGGAGGTGGGGTCTGGGTGGGACTCATACAGTGGGTGTGGTGGTGAATTTTGCCATATTTAGAGGTGGGGTCAGGGATTGGGGTGGTCCCTGCATGTTTGGAGGTGAGGTCAGGGATTGGGGTGGCCCCTGCATGTTTGGAGGTGGGGTCTGGGTGGGACTCATACAGTGGGTGTGGTGGTGAATTTTGCCATCTTTTAGAGGTGGGGTCAGGGAGTTGGGTGGTCCCTGAATGTTTGGAGGTGGGGTCTGGGTGGGACTCATACAGTGGGTGTGGTGGTGAATTTTGCCATCTTTTAGAGGTGGGGTCAGGGAGTTGGGTGGTCCCTGAATGTTTGGAGGAGGGGTCTGGGTGGGACTTACCCATACATTGGTGGGGTCAGGGATCGGAGGGGGTGCAGACGGGTGAGACTCCTGTGGTGGTGGGGGGGGGGGGGGGTCGGATTTATTTGCACATACAGTGAGAAGTACAGAAGATGTGACGTCCCCCCTCCTGTGTAGAGATACAAATCCATATTGTATCAGAATTTCATTATTGACTTTAGAAAGGAATAAAGTTGGATTGAAGTGGAAGTCGCACCGCGTGATATCCGTGCGCGGACTGTAACTGTAGAATGTCAGTTGTGGCCGGTTGCTCTTGGAGACGGCGGTATATTCCAGCAGTCCCCCTCCATCCTGGCAGAGCCGCGGCTCTCTAATCATCGCTGTACTCAGAGGAGGAATAAAACACGGCGGGCGGTGCGCCGGGAGAGGAATTACTGAGGATTTTAATGGCTCTGTCAATAGTCAGATAAAGCACTTAATGTGATACATTGTAAATCAATGTGGGATCCTCTCCCCTCCTCCATGTCCGGAATTCTGTTCTGCTCAGATACCACAGGAGAAGGATTCGGTGGTCCTGGGTCAGACCTGCCCCCCCACAGGAGAAGGATTCGGTGGTCCCGGGTCAGACCTGACACCCCCCACAGGAGACGGATTTAGTGGTCTCGGGTTAGACCTGCCCCCCCACAGGAGAAGGATTCAGTGGTCCGGGGTCAGACCTGGGCCCCCCCACAGGAGAAGGATTCGGTGGTCCAGGGTCAGACCTGACACCCCCCACAGGAGACGGATTTAGTGGTCTCGGGTCAGACCTACCCCCCCCACAGGAGAAGGATTTGGTGGTCCCGGGTGAGACCTGACACCCCCCCACAGGAGGATTCAGTGGTCCCAGGTTAGACCTGACACCCCCCCACAGGAGAAGGACTCGGTGGTCCCAGGTTAGACCCCCCCCCCACAGGAGAAGGACTCGGTGGTCCCAGGTTAGACCCCCCCACAGGAGAAGGATTCGGTGGTCCCGGGTCAGACCTGACACCCCCCCCCCCACACACACACAGGAGAAGGATTTAGTGGTCCCGGGTCAGACCTGACACCCCCCCCCCCCCCCCCCACACACACACAGGAAAAGGATTTAGTGGTCCCGGGTTAGACCTGACACCCCACTCCCCCAACAGGAGAAGGATTCGGTGGTCCCGAGTTTGGACCTGGCTCCCAGACCACAAGCTTCCCTCGCTGGTCTTTATGTTTTTATGGAACCCTTCAGATGGGGTTCACACACTTTGTCACATGTATGGCTGCAGCGACTCTCTTCTCATGTGTTCGTCTCTCCATTAAACATCATTTGGATAAAACGATGGACAGTTAGAAAGGAGCAAATAATAATCTTATAGTCAAAACTATTATTGTTAATCTTCTATGCCTAGAAGGAAATAATAAAAAATAATAGAAGAAGAGTCAAAACACAATGTATACAATTTATTACACAATATATAAAGCCTTTTATTAAACAATGTATACAGTTGTTTAGTACACAATGTATAACATCGGACAATGTCACCGCTCATGTAGAAGGTGTCCGATATCATAACATGTGACCACAGATCTCAGGGTGCTCCGCCCTCCCAGCAGTGTCTTCCCTCCCAAAGAGAAGGTCATGTGACTGAGCTCTGTGTCCGACGCGTTTCATCAGAATGACTTCATCTAAGGGTGAAAGCGGAACTAAACCCATTGATTTAACGGTTTAAAAAAAAATGTTACACTGCTGGCATGCCAGGAATGCTAATTGTCACATTTGCTTGTGCTCTCAACCAAACTGTCAAACCATCAAATGGCTCCTAACGGATCACATGATCAGTGAGGCATCATGGCAGTTTCAGAATAAACAGAGGTCCAGATGGCGGCTTCCTTGGCTGAAAAAGATAGGAGGGTTCAGTTCCTCTGTAAGCTTAGTTGCTTTACAATATGTTGGGTGGGGGGTAATATTGCAGGTTTTGTATTAGTTCCAGTCTGGCCCCTCATTACAAAGTTAGTTATTAATGTAGTAATTTGTATCAACCAATTATCTTTCACCGCCCCGACCCAATCCAGCCCGTTGCTGTTGGTCTTTTCTGCGCCACCTTTTTAAATAATTTGGGAAATGTATGAAGCTTTTTAACCCCTTCAAGTTCTATGAACAGGCCGACCTCACAGCGTTCAGCGTTTTCCAAGACGTTTTATTCCAATTAAATTTCCCATCATGGCAGAAGCTGGAGGTGGAAGAAAATAATATAGATTTTCCTTTTTATTTCACGTTTTGTATTTGTCATAAAAAAAGGCAATCAGAAGTAAAGACAATACAGAGATAGAATTCCTTTTGTCTCATTGGCTTCTGAATGGGGAATTGGCGCCGCTCTCGTCGTGGATCTTTCTCAAGGCTATGCGCCATTCTTGTGCTGTTAACACGGCTCCGTCTTTATGTATTTTAAGATGGAGATTATATTTTTATATCTCTCCTCATTATATGTGTTGGATATCGATATCATCTGTGTATTACGACTTCCTCTGCGATGAGGATCTACAGAACATACCCGATATACTGTTCATTATACAGCACAGAGGAGCTACAAGGCCCAACGTGCGGCAGCTTATAGGATGTGCTGACACTTGTAGTGCCACAGTTCTTGAGCAGTACAAGGTGTATGGAATTAAAGAGGACCTGTCATTGCTAGCAGGAATCTGGGTCTTTCTTTCTTTCTTTCTTTCTTTCTTTCTTTCTTTCTTTCTTTCTTTCTTTCTTTCTTTCTTTCTTTCTTTCCTTCCTTCCTTCCTTCCTTCTTCTTTCTTCTTTTTTTTTTTACTTCTTCCTTCTTCTTTCTTCCTTCTTTTTTTTCCTTCTTCCTTCTTTCTTTTTCTTTTTTTTCCTTCTTCCTTCTTTCTTTTTTTCCTTCTTCCTTCTTTCTTTTTCTTTCTTTTTCCTTCTTCCTTCTTTTTCCTTCTTCTTTATTTTTCCTTCTTCCTTCTTTCTTTTCTTCTTCTTCTTTCTTCCTCCTTCTTCGTCTTCTTCTTCGTCTTCTTCTTCGTCTTCTTCTTCTTCTTCTTCTTCTTCTTCTTCTTCTTCTTCTTCTTCTTCTTCTTCTTTCTTCTTTCTTCTTTCTTCTTTCTTCTTTCTTCTTTCTTCTTCCTTCTTTCTTCTTCCTCCCTCCTTCCTTCTTTCTCCTTCTTCCTTCCTTCCTTCCTTCCTTCCTTCCTTCTTTCTCCTTCTTCCTTCCTTCCTTCCTTCCTTCCTTCCTTCCTTCCTTCCTTCCTTCCTTCCTTTCTTCTTTCCTTCCTTCCTTCCTTCTTTCCTTCCTTCCTTCCTTCTTTCTCCTTCTCCTTCCT
Source organism: Lithobates sylvaticus (assembly GCA_028564925.1). Lineage (NCBI taxonomy): Eukaryota > Metazoa > Chordata > Amphibia > Anura > Ranidae > Lithobates > Lithobates sylvaticus. Next base: position 190,115,262 of record CM053034.1, read on the forward strand.
TCCTTTTTTCTCCTTCTTCTTCCTTCTTCTTCCTTCCTTCTTTCTCCTTCTTCTTCCTTCTTCTCTCTTCATCCTCTTTCCTCTTTCTTTCTGTTTTTTTCTTCTCCCTTCATCTTATATTTATTTATTTCTTCCGTTCTTCCTTCCTTCCTTCTTCCTTCCTTCCTTCCTTCCTTCCTTCTTTCTTTCTTTCTTTCTTTTTCTTCTACTTTCTTCATTTTCTTACTTCATCTTCCTTCTTTATTCCTTCTTCTTTCTTTCTTTTTCCTTCTTTTTCCTCTTCTTTTTCCTTCTTTTTCTATTTATTTCTTTCTTTCTTTCTTTCTTTCTTTCTTTCTTTCTTTCTTTCTTCTCCCTTCATCTTCTATTTATTTATTCCTTTCTTCTTTCTTCTTCTTTCTTCTTCTTTTTTCTTCTTTTTTTCTTCTTTCCTCTTCTTTCTTCTTCTTTCTTCTTCTTTCCTCTTTTTTCCTCTTCTTTCTTCATCTTCTTCTTTCTTCTTCCTTTTTTTTTTTTTTTCATCTTCTTCTTTCTTCTTCTTTTTCCTTCATATTATTTCTTTCTTTCTTTCTTTCTTTCTTCTTTTTCCTTCTTTCTTCTTCTACTATTATTATAGCACACGCTTACTTATGAAAGATTTCTACATCCCTATATATATCTTACCTTGCTTTATCTAGACTTTACATGGAGTTTTGGGGATCAGAGGTCACCCATTGTCTGTGCTCCCTCACATGGTGCACACTCAGGTGCTGGGAGACCATGTACAAGGTCAGCTGTGAAGATGACCTCTGACCTTCTAATGGACCCAGCACAGACATTGCCCATACATCTGTCCATACACGTTCCTTTAGATACTATAGAGGTGAAGATACAGCATTATAATCACCTCCATAGTTCTGATACCTGAACTACATACACAGTCATGTTATCCCCATTGCCCACCCAACCAATACGAGCGCATTCATGTCATTCTTCCCCAAATGCTGCCACCATCACATTATATATCCGGAGGGGATGAACTATATACGAATAGATGACATTCTTATGCAGTTGGGAAGGGCTGAACTATTTACAGATGAATTTCATTTTAATTATCTCCTAAATGTTCCTGCCACCTGGATAATTCATGAGCCTGTTTAGTCTGCAGGCCCTATATATATATATATATATATTTGTATGTCGTCTATGTGGTATGCGTGTGTTGCACATTCCGATGTGTCTTCGCCCCCCTCGGTAATATTGGGCGGAATGTTATTATTACGATTTTATAATAATACCGTCTGTCAGCGCATCTAATTGCCCGCCGATCACCCACTCTTAGGCTGCATCACATTTTCCACACCGGGGTGTAAAGTCATTTAGTTGGCAGAAGAAATTAATCCAAACAAATCCCAAAGTCATAAAAAGCCCCCTCGTCTCTCCGCATGCCCCTCTGGACATCGCCGCCTCGTTCCGACAAATGTCGGGGGCGGTTTTCTGCCCTCAGTTCATATCGGAGTTCACTTGTGGTATTCACTTTTTTGCGATGAATGTCGCAGAGTATTTGGCTGTTTTTTGAGCAATGCGATTGACGGCACAGAAATGTTTAGGTAACATTTCGAAAAAATCGACCTGTTATTCAAAAAGATGAGAAAAGAGATGGAAGAAGAACACAACTGCAGCAAATATCTACCTGCTGTACAAAAAAATGATATACAAAATGTAACATCTTTATTAGATACTTTGTAATGAATACAGGAAAAGGAGCGCAACAGTAACAATATAACACAGCGCACATGAGCGAGTTAAAATGAATGAACACACCAAATCCAATCGTGTTATTGTGCAAATAAACCAACATCACCGGATTCAATAGGAGTCCAGGGCTGGGATGACCTGGGCCATTCACAATACTGTATATAGGAGTCTAATGAATACAGCTTGGAGGCTTGTCTGGGATCCAGGTTCAAAAAAGGAACAACAATGCCATTTGTAAAATTGCTAATAATACTGGATCTCATGTCCCTGAGAAATACCCCATGAGAAAGATGAAGATGGTACCTCCCAGGTAGGTAGGTCAGTATACCAGAAGTGGTGGAGCTTAGAACCCACCATGCAACGTGGCAGGCAGCTGCTTCCTCAGGGTCCACCACCCACGAGACATGTAGAGTTTTGATCGCCACCATTATATCTGGATTTAAATCCTTCTTATCTATGTAAATGACCATTCAGTCCAGGACTCCCCTTGTATCCGGTGATGCTGGTTTATTCGACATAAAAAAAGTTTGAGTGTTCATTGTTATTGAACCATCTTGAACTCGCCCATGTAAATACGCCGCATATATCAGCTTCTCCGAATTTACAGGGAGTCTGAGGCAGGCATGACCTGGGTCATTTTACACACACACACACACACACACATTATATATATATATATATATATATATATATATATATAAAATATATGAATCGAAAAAAATACAGGTTGGGGGCTCGTCCGGGATCCAGCCACAAAAAGTATCTACAATGAATATATATATATATATGTGTGTGTGTGTAATATTTTATATATATATACCGTGGTGTATATATATATATATATATATATATATATATAGGAATCCAATAAATACAGGTTGGGGGCTCGTCCGGGATCCAGCCACAAAAAGTATCTACAACGAAATATGTGCTCATAATATTGGATCTCATTTCCCTGAAAATCCAAGAAATATCCCATGTGAAGGATGAAGATGATGCCTCCCAGGTAGGTAAGTCAGTATGGCAGGGGTGGTGGAGATGGGAACCCAGCATGTAACGTGGCAGGCTGCTGCTGCTGCTTCTTCAGGGTCCACCTGTAGTGATATGCGAGGAGTTTTCATTTCCACCATTATTGTTGTGTGACTTTTTGTAAAGCTGAATATCTGTATTCATTTGATTAATATATGTGATGCTGGTTTGTGCAGCATAATAATTTAGCGCGCTCCATTGTTTTTAACTTTTTTGAACTCTCATGTGAACGCACTACATTTTTTATGTTATTATATTATTTTTTAAAACTGGTATCGCCGTATTCAATGACAGTCCCGGCCTGGAAATATCTGGACCATTGACACATATAAGAACCTAATAAATACAGATATTCAGTCCCACGTTACAATGATGGTGGAACTAGCAGCCTGTCGTGTTACATGTTGAGTTCTTGGCTCCAGATAACTGACTTACCCACCTGGGATGTGCTGTCTTCATGTTTCTTAGGGGGCGTTTATCAGGGACACAAGTTCCATTATTAATAGCGCTTTAAATTCTGCATTGCCGTTACTTTTTAGGAATGGATCCCGGACAAGCCCCCAAACTGTATTTGATTCTTATATAGCCTCCTCCACACAGACACCTAAAAGCGCTATTGTTTTAGGCATTCAGGCTTTTTTTTTTTTTTTTTTTACTTCTCTAAAGGTAGTCCATTTTTTGCTGTATATAGTTCAATACATTTAAAAAAAAAAAATCTGCATTGCTGGATAGTATTTTACACATGTATCCATGTATATGCGCACATATACGCATGTACAACACACCCCATGAAAGGCCAGAAGAATTTGTATGCATGTGTCTGTGCAAAAAGGCACAAATGTGCACATTTACGCTACAGCTCATCTTCGCGTTTGGACCCGGAGTCCCACTGGATCTGGTGATGTTGGTTTATTCGGTATAATAACATGGCAGGATTTGGCACCATCATTATACTTCCTTACTTTGATGAGTGGTATCGTTGTTATGGCAGCAGCTATCTAACATAATCCCGGTATCCTCTTCTTCAGCGGGCGGTCTGCTTCAAGATAAAAGTGGTCTCTGTGGCGGATTCGCCGTAAGATCACTTTTATCGGTGGCGGGAGAGGGGCCCCCCCTCCCGCCGCGCTTCGGTGCCCTCTGTCGCTTACCGGAGCTGTTGGTAGCGGCGGAGGCGATCGGATCCTTTTCCCTGGCCTGACATGGAGATGAGTGAGGGGAAGATGGCCCCCCCCCCCCCACCCATCTCCATATCATTGCAGGGTGGAAGCAACGTCAAAATGTCACTTCTGCCCATAGCTCTTAAAGAGCCATTTTTTTTTTTTTTTTAATGACAAAATTTTTTTTTATTTTTTTTTTTGCATTTTAGTGTAATTATGAGATCTGTGGTCTTTTTGACCCCCCAGATCTCATATTTAAGAGGTCCTGTCATGCTTTTTTTTTCTATTACAAGGGATTACATTCTTTGTAATAGGAATAAAAGTGACACCATTTTTTTTTTATAAAAGAACAGTGTAAAAATAAAAGGTAAACTAAATAAGAAAAAAGAAAAACATTTTTAAACGCTCCCCATCCCGCTGAGCTTGCGTGCAGAAGCGAGCGCATACGTGAGTAGCGTCCGCATATGAAACTGGTGTTCAAACCACACATGTGAGGTATTGCCGCGATCGTTGGAGGGAGAGCAATAATTCTAGCCCTAGATCTCTTCTGTAAAACCAAACATGCAACCTGTAGATTTTTTTTAACGTCACCTATGGAGATTTTTAATGGTACAAGTTTGACGCCATTCCACGAGCGGAGCGCAATTTTGAAGCGCGACATGTTTAGTATCAATTTACTCGTCGTAACATTGTCTTTCACAATATAAAAAAAATTAGGATTACTTTATTGTTGTCTTTTTATTTTTTAATTCAAAGAAGTAAATTTTTTCAAAAAATTGTGCGCTTGTAAGACCGCTGCGCAAATACGGTGTGACAGAAAGTATTGGAACAACCGCCATTTTATTCGCTAGGGTGTTAGAAAAAAATATATATAATGTTTGGGGGTTCTAAGTAATTTCTAGCAAAAAAAAAAAAACTGTTTTTAACTGTCAACAAATCTCAGAAAGAGGCTCGGTCCTAAGTGGTTAATTCTCTCACTATTGTTCATATTGTTGCTGTTGTATTCCTTCTCCCAATTATATTACAAAGTATCTAATAAGGATTGTTACATTTTTTAGATCTTATGATGGTGCTGAATTTTTTTCTATGGTGGGTAGATTTATTTATTTATTTTTATGTTGTGCGCGTTTCATTCTGCCACCTGGTGCAGCTTTTCTTTTCTTTTTTCTTTTATTTTAACACAAATGTTTGATTGTCAATAGTGAAAAACTATTTGAAGGTGATCGCTCGTGTCATTCGAGGTGACCGTAAAGAAATCTTTTCACTTCTAAATCTTTTATTGTAAAATTTAAATTTGAAGGATACAATTTTTATAGAGATTTGTTTCTGAAGACAAACTAATCAGATTTTCCTCGAACACAAGAAGCATATTTTTTTTAGTTATTATTAGAAGTGAGCCATACAGAATTATATATATATATATATGAAGCCGCAGATATTTAAAACAAACTGGCTGATGCGGGGAACGCCGCGCTCATTTCCATCGCCGATAATAGCCGTAATGTCATTTTCATGGCTTGGTGCAATTTAATAAACTCTGGATAATTGCTCAATAAACAAGTTTCCTTCGTACGTCTTTCAGTGCGGAATAATAAATTACTGACATCTCGGATGACATGGTGTGGAAACAGCGAATAAGTGACCCTTAAAAAAAAAAAAAAAGATTTAAATAATATCGCAGTCTTAAAAATAATCATTCGATGCAACCCCCGAAAAAATAGGAGAGAAAATAGATTTGAATGAAGACAAATAATCCTGTGTTTGGGGAAAACGACATTCATTTTTTTTTTTTTTTTTTGGGGGGGGTTTGTAAAGTTTTTGGAGGGCGGCGCGGCGTTCGCAAGCTGAATGAAGTTTGTGTTGAAGTGTTTTTCTATCCACTTAACACAGAAGGTTTATGTTCGGCTTCTGGTCTGTCTGTGGTTTCTCCACAGCCTGCGAGACATTAAATATCAGATCTGAAACCCAAACAGAAGATTGGCGCAGTGAAAGGGGCTTTCTCTGCAATTGTTATTCTAAGAATAAACGGGGCCTGGTGACTTTCCTATAATCTGCGCTCATTTAGCATTGTGTGCGAGGTCGCTTGCACACACACTGCCCCGCATTGTGCGCCCGCAAATAAAACCACGCTCTGCCTTTTTTTTTTTTTTTTCCAGAAGATTTTTGGAACTTACGACATCGCTGTTTTGAAAAGTTCCACAGCTGCACAATGCGCTTTTTATGGCTCGGCGACCTGAATAATACGATTATTGAGCGCGGCCTTAGATGTTTATGATGGTGAGTTAGGTGTTTAAATAACGATTGCAGAGTACGCCCAGGCACGCCGCCAAACATAAATCTATACGGGAATTATGGCCCTGTCATTGGAAAGAAAACTGGTATTTGGCTACTTGTGTGCGCCCCCCTGATTATAGAATACAGCGGGGGGAGCACTCGGGGGCTTTGGACGAGCCCCGCTAAAGCTGTACGGGAACAATGCTTGGAGTAGATGGAAACTCAAACTACTCCGCATATCATAAACTCATCTTACTTTTTTCATTCTTTGTTACTTTTCGGTGCTGCTGATCTCCTGCAGTCTCTTTGCAGCCACTTTCTGTCTTCGTGCACTCCAGTAATCGGTGGATGGCATTTCATGGGATGGATTTCTTGAAGGTGACAATAGTGGACCATGTTTGTCACTTGTATTCTCCATCAGGGGTGTGATGGTACGCCGTCTGCTCTGCAACATTCCAGAATTGTCGTCTCACGCTCCGCCTTCATCTGATTGGGATTCACTAATGACAAGTTGAGAGACTTTGATGTAAAACCAAAGATAATCCAGTTTTTAAATAATTATTATTATTTGTATAGGAGATTTCTTTCTGGGACTCAAAGTGCTCTCTCTGCAATCTAAGTGATATAATGATGCTCGTGCTTTGTGACTTTTTGAATTTGATAGTTTCTTTAAAGATGCCAAAAATGAAGTGAACAGACTATCTGAATGAATCCCGGACAAACCCCCAACCAGATCCCAGATTATCTGAATGAATCCCGGACGAACCCCCAACCAGATCCCAGACCATCTGAATGAATCCCGGATGAACCCCCATCCAGATCCCAGATTATCTGAATGAATCCCGGACGAACCCCCAACCAGATCCCAGACTATCTGAATGAATCCCGGACGAACCCCCAACCAGATCCCAGATTATCTGAATGAATCCCGGACGAACCCCCAACCAGGTCCCAGACCATCTGAATGAATCCCGGACGAACCCCCAACCAGGTCCCAGACTATCTGAATGAATCCCAGACCAACCCCCCAACCAGATCCCAGACCATCTGAATCGCGGACGAACCCCCAACCAGGTCCCAGACTATTTGAATGAGTCCCGGACGAACCCCCAACCAGATCCCAGATTATCTGAATGAATCCCAGACGAACCCCCAATCAGATCCCAGACTATCTGAATGAATCCCGGACGAACCCCCAATCAGATCCCAGACTATCTGAATGAATCCCGGACAAACCCCGAACCAGATCCCAGACTATCTGAATGAATCCCGGACGAACCCCCAACCAGATCCCAGACTAGCTGAATGAATCCCGGACGAACCCCCAACCAGATCCCAGATTATCTGAATGAATCCTGGACGAACCCCCAACCAGATCCCAGACTATCTGAATGAATCCCGGACGAACCCCCAACCAGGTCCCAGACTATCTGAATGAGTCCCAGACGAACCCCCATCCAGATCCCAGACCATATGAATGAATCCCAGATGGACCCCCATCCAGATCCCAGATTATCTGAATGAATCCCGGACGAACCCCCAACCAGATCCCAGACTATCTGAATGAATACCGGACGAACCCCCAACCAGATCCCAGATTATCTGAATGAATCCCGGACGAACCCCCAACCAGGTCCCAGACCATCTGAATGAATCCCGGACGAATCCCCAACCAGATCCCAGATTATCTGAATGAATCCCGGACGAACCCCCAACCAGGTCCCAGACTATCTGAATGAATCCCAGACCAACCCCCCAACCAGATCCCAGACCATCTGAATCGCGGACGAACCCCCAACCAGGTCCCAGACTATTTGAATGAGTCCCGGACAAACCCCCAACCAGATCCCAGATTATCTGAATGAATCCCGGACGAACCCCCAATCAGATCCCAGACTATCTGAATGAATCCCGGACAAACCCCGAACCAGATCCCAGACTATCTGAATGAATCCCGGACGAACCCCCATCCAGATCCCAGACTAGCTGAATGAATCCCGGACGAACCCCAACCAGATCCCAGACCATCTGAATGAATCCCGGACAAACCCCCAACCAGATCCCAGACTATCTGAATGAATCCCGGACAAACCCCCAACCAGATCCCAGACCATCTGAATGAATCCCGGACAAACCCCCAACCAGATCCCAGACCATCTGAATGAATCCCGGACAAACGCCCAACCAGATCCCAGACTATCTGAATGAATCCCGGACGAACCCCCAACCAGATCCCAGACCATCTGAATGAATCCCGGACGAACCCCAAACCAGATCCCAGACCATCTGAATGAATCCCGGACGAACCCCCATCCAGATCCCAGACCATCTGAATGAATCCCGGACGAACCCCCAACCAGATCCCAGACCATCTGAATGAATCCCGGACGAACCCCCATCCAGATCCCAGACTGTCTGAATGAATCCCGGACGAACCCCCAACCAGATCCCAGACTATCTGAATGAATCCCGGACAAACCCCCAACCAGATCCCAGACCATCTGAATGAATCCCGGACAAACCCCCAACCAGATCCCAGACCATCTGAATGAGTCCTGGACGAACCCCCAACCAGATCCCAGACTATCTGAATGAATCCCGGACGAACCCCCAACCAGATCCCAGACCGTCTGAATGAATCCCGGACGAACCCCCATCCAGATCCCAGACTATCTGAATGAATCCCGGACGAGCCCCCAACCAGGTCCCAGACCATTTCCGAGCTCCGTGAGTGTGATCGCGGACTCGATGTCCACAGGGATACCCAGCGATCATCTTACGGAAAGGAAGAACGGGGAAATACTGATGTAAACAAGCATCTCCCCGTTCTGCCTAGTGACAGGACACTGATCACAGCTCCTTGTGGTCGGGAGCGATGATCAGTGTCGTGTCACATGTAGCCCCTCCCCCCCACAGTTAGGACACACTTAACCCTTACAGAGCCCCCTAGTGGTTAACCCATTCACTGCCAGTCACATTTACACAGTAAAAAGTGTCCAATGTGTCTGCCATAATGTCGCAGTCATGATAAAAAATCGCTGATCGCCGCTATTACTAGTAAAAAAATAAATTATAAAAATGCCATTAAAACTATCCCCTATTTTGTAGACGCTATAACTTTTGTTCAAACCAAGCAATAAACCACTTATTGCGATTTTTTTTTTTTTTTACCAAAAATATGTAGAAGAATACGTATCGGCCTAAACTGAGGAAAAAACATTTTTTTTATATATTTTTTGGGGATATTTATTATAGCAAAAAGTAAAAAAAATTATGCGTTTTTTTTTTTTTTTTTTTTAATTGTTGCTATTTTTTTTTTTTATAGCGCAAAAAATAAAAACCGCAGAGGTGATCAAATACCACCAAAATAATGCTCTATTTGTGGCAAAAAAAGGACGTCAATTTTGTTTGGGAGCCACGTCGCACGACCGTGCAATTGTCAGTTAAGCGAAGCAGTGCCGAATTGCAAAAAGTGCTCTGGTTTATGGTCCAAGGGGTTAAATACTGTATTGCGTGCGCAATTTTAAAGTGTGACATGTTGGGTATCCATTTACTACGCATAACATTATCTTTTTTATTTTACCAAAAAATTGTGTTTATATATTGTGTTTTTTTTATAATTTTAAAATTTATTAAAGTGTTTTTTTTTTTAAAAAACATTAATTTGAAAAACTGCTGCGCAAATACCGGGTAAAACAACGACAATCGCCATTTTATTCCCCAGGGTCTCTGCTAAAAATAAAATATAATGTTTGGGGGCTCTAAGTATTTTTCTAGCAAAAAATACTGATTTGTACACAAAAAGTGCCATAAAAGGCCTGGTCTTTAAGTGGCATACAGAATTCTATAGAAAGCGATGACATCATAGAAGGTTTTGTGACACGTTTATGGTCGATAACTGGTGTGATGTATTTTGTCAGATTCAAGAAACGCAGTCAGGTGGACCGCACATATTACCCCTCCCCCCGCCGGGGATATTTACTTCTTCCATTTTCAGGTGACTTTGTTCGCCAACAGAATAAACAGCTGCAGACGCGGTAAATAAAAGCGTATTTTCTGAGTGCACAGAGCGCGTTTGTCTGATAACTTTGTTATTGGTGTGATTTTTCCAGCTGCTTTCTCTGGCGGTCTGGTGGCGGCGGGCGGAATACAATGGGCCCCATACTTCACAAATCACCTTTCTCCTTTAAAAGGGTCTCTCATTATGTTGCGGCGCACATTAGCGAGGCCGCGAGCCTCCCGTCTACCTAAACAATACATAACATGCTAATTACAGCGTCCTTCCAGCCCGGCGCGGCGGTTTGAAAACAGGCATTTTTAATTTGCAGACTTTAATGAGTGCATTATAACAAATGGCCGGGGGAAAATAAAAAAAACCTGGAGCGCGTCTCATGTTCCACCGGCGAGGCCCGGAGTAGCGGCGTTGGCGGCCGCCGCGTATATTAAAAATAAAAAAAGTCATGATGTGACCTTTTGGCTGGGATGAAAGGCGTTTTTTTTTTCTGACGGATCCCTTTTGTTGGACGCGTCAGCCATTACCGGCGGCGATTAATCTGGGTAAATGCACCATTACACCAGTAATCCGCGTCCTTCTGTCAGTGTCGCTTTTAATTAAATAAGTGACGGCGTTGGGGGGATATCGCACGTTGAGCCGTGATTGCCGCCACAAAGACTTCGCTGATAAGACGGAGATTAAAGGAATTCATTCTCTGCGCAGGAAACGTCTGCTTCTGTGCGGTGAGAAGAGGACCGGTCTGCGTTCAGATCACCGGAATCACAGCGAATAAACCCGAAAACAGCGAGCGGATTCCCACACAGCGCGAAAATAAAAGTGTATGGAAACCTTCGACTAACAATGTCATATATATATATATATATAGTAGAATTCCCTAGCAGTCTCCTGTAATATGGAAGCATTCTTTAGCATTAGCAGTCTCTTGTAACATGTAAGCATTCTCTAGCAGTCTCTTGTAACATGTAAGCATTCTCTAGCAGTCTCTTGTAACATGTAAGCATTCTCTAGCAGTCTCTTGTAACATGGAAGCATTCTCTAGCAGTCTCTTGTAACATGTAAGCATTCTCTAGCAGTCTCTTGTAACATGTAAGCATTCTCTAGCAGTCTCTTGTAACATGGAAGCATTCTCTAGCAGTCTCTTGTAACATGTAAGCATTCTCTAGCAGTCTCTTGTAACATGTAAGCATTCTCTAGCAGTCTCTTGTAACATGGAAGCATTCTCTAGCAGTCTCTTGTAACATGGAAGCATTCTTTAGCAGTCTCTTGTAACATGTAAGCATTCTCTAGCAGTCTCCTGTAATATGGAAGCATTCTCTAGCAGTCTCCTGTAATATGGAAGCATTCTTTAGCAGTTTCTTGTAACATGGAAGCATTCTTTGGCAGTCTCCTGTAATATGACAGCATTCTTTAGCAGTCTACTGTAATATAGTATAAATATCTATCTAGCAGCCTCCTGTAACATGGAAGCATTCTTTGGCAGTTTCCTGTAATCTAGTATAATTCTGTAGCAGTCTCCTGTAATAAGGCAGCATTATTTGGCAGTCTCCTGTAATATGGTAAAATTGCCGTCTGGGGCTCAGCGATTGGGCCGTCTTTGGGTTTGGCGGTTGGGCCGTCTGGGGTTCGGAGGTTGGGCCGTCTTTGGGTTCGGCGGTTGGGCCGCCTGGGGTTTGGCGGTTGGGCCGTCTGGGGTTTGGCGGTCTGGGGTTTGGCGGTTGAGCTGTCTGGGGTTTGGCGGTTGGGCCATCTTTGGGTTTGGCGGTTGGGCCGTCTGGGGTTTGGCGGTTGGGCCGTCTTTGGGTTTGGCGGTTGGGCCGTCTTTGGGTTTGGCGGTTGGGCCGTCTTTGGGTTTGGCGGTTGGGCCGTCTTTGGGTTTGGCGGTTGGGCCGTCTTTGGGTTCGGCGGTTGGGCCGTCTGGAGTTCGGAGGTTGGGCCGTCTGGGGTTTGGCGGTTGGGCCGTCTGGGGTTCGGAGGTTGGGCCGTCTGGGGTTTGGCGGTTGGCCGGTCTTTGGGTTTGGCGGTTGGGCCGTCTGGGGTTTGGCGGTTGGCCGGTCTTTGTGTTTGGTGGTTGGCCGGTCTTTGGGTTTGGCGGTTGGCCGGTCTTTGGGTTTGGCGATTGGGCCTTCTTTGGTTTTGGCGGTTGGGCCGCCTTTGGGTTTGGCGGTTGGGCCGCCTTTGGGTTAGGCAGTTAAGGCCGTCTGGGGTTCGGCGGTTGGGCCGTCTGGGGTTTGGCGGTTGGACCATCTGGGGTTCGGGGGTTGGGCCATCTGGGGTTTGGGGGTTGGGCCGTCTGGGGTTCGGCGGTTGGGCCATCTGGGGTTCGGCGGTTGGGCCGTCTGGGGTTCGGCGGTTGGGCCGTCATTGAGTTCAGAGGTAGGGCCGTCTGGGGGGGGGGGGAGGGGGTTGGGTCATAGAACTGATTAGATTTGGAGGGTCAGCTATTGAAGTTTATTTATTGGAGTTTTGGAAGCTTCTCACAGCAACCAATCAGATTCCTGCTTCCATGTTCCCAGCACAGAGTATGACGCTATGAAAGGGGGATCCTGATTGGACAATGAGAACTCTCTGATCCCTCTAAATAAACTTTTGAAGAAGACGAGAGGTCCATCGAGAGCTTCAAAGGAGCGCGGCCCCGCAGCGGCTGAGCCCGGCACACAGAGGAATCTTTATGGCCGCAGTTCCCTCGCCATTATTTCTCAAGTCCACAACAATAGCTTGTTGATTCAATGGGGGGACGCGGGACAATGGCGGCCTGTGTTTGGCGCTGGAGCAGCATTCTAATGTCCTCCCCTATTAATGGGCCTCATTATTGTCCCCGCGGACTGGGCCTCACGAGGACGAATATTTCCCGGCGTACGTCATTATTTTAGCAAAACCTCGAATTAGCTCATCGTGGTGTCCGCGCTGTGAAAATAGCGGCTAATTAGGGCAGCCCGCGAGGCGATCGGCTTCCGAGCCGATGAGTTAAAAGGTAGAAGCCGGGACGGGCCCGGCGGAGAAGGTGCTAAAAAAGAGGATTAATCAGTTGCCGTAGTAACTTCAAACTTCCATCTGCCGGAGGACAATGGGCTTTTGTCTGACCCCCACCTTGGTGTAAAAATTGGTTTTGTTTGGAGGGGACAGGGCCTCTTCTATGGGAAAGGTCACCCCGCCATGTGAGGACACTGAGATGCATTGTGGTCCGGCGACAATACGCCATTGTCATGTCCTATTATTCCCCGCCAGAGCATGAAATAAATACCCGCGCTTTAATCAGCTGAAAGACGAGAGAGATATGAAGAGCGAGCCGCCAACAAAGAGCACCTGGGACCCGCCACCTCACCGCGCCACAGAGGGTTAACCATAAGAAACCACGCCGAAAGAAACGCTGACTATATTCTACCCATATACCTAGAACTGCGGGGGCATTAGAGTGTAAGCTCCTCTGTACAGAGACTGATGTGACTGTGGGGGGAGGGGACATTAGAGTGTAAGCTCCTCTGTACAGAGACTGATGTGACTGTGGGGGAGGGGACATTAGAGTGTAAGCTCCTCTGTACAGAGAATGATGTGACTGTGGGGGAGGGGACATTAGAGTGTAAGCTCCTCTGTACAGAGAATGATGTGACTGTGGGGGAGGGGACATTAGAGTGTAAGCTCCTCTGTACAGAGACCAATGTGACTGTGGGGGGAGGGGGCATTAGAGTGTAAGCTCCTCTGTACAGAGACTGATGTGACTGTGGGGGGAGGGGACATTAGAGTGTAAGCTCCTCTGTACAGAGACTGATGTGACTGTGGGGGAGGGGACATTAGAGTGTAAGCTCCTCTGTACAGAGACTGATGTGACTGTGGGGGAGGGGACATTAGAGTGTAAGCTCCTCTGTACAGAGACTGATGTGACTGTGGGGGAGGGGACATTAGAGCGTAAGCTCCTCTGTACAGAGACTGATGTGACTGTGGGGGAGGGGACATTAGAGTGTAAGCTCCTCTGTACAGAGACTGATGTCATCCAGTATTTGTTGTGACTACCTCTGTGTGTGACCACAGATCTCCTGGGGGGGGGGGGGGGGGGGGGGGGTGGGGGGGGGGGGGGGGGGGGGGGGGTGCGGGGGGGGGGGGGGGGGGGGGGGGGGGGCGGGGATTGTGAGAGGATGCACTGGGTGGGGTTTATTTCTGCATTGCTGTGTAAGACGCCACCCAGCAGAACCCATTGTGGAGATCCTCCCCTATCGCTGCATTCTGAAGGCGGGACATGTTGGGAGCACACATTAGGGGCACACGTTGGCACGCATTGGGGTCACATGTTGGCAGCACACAGCGGCACACATTGGGGGCACATGTTTGTAGCACATGTTGGCGTTACACATTGGGGACACACATTGGCAGTACACATTGGGGCCACACGTTGGCACACATTGGGGGCACACGTTTGTAGCACATGTTGGCGGCACACATTGGGGGCACATGTTGGCGGCACACATTGGCAGCACACGGCGGCACGCGTTGGGGGCACACATTGGCAGCACACGTTGGCACACATTGGGGGCACGCATTGGCGGCACACATTGGGGGCACATGTTTGTAGCATATGTTGGCGGCACACATTGGGGGCACATGTTTGTAGCATATGTTGGCGGCACACATTGGGGGCACATGTTTGTAGCATATGTTGGCGGCACACATTGGGGGCACATATTGGCGTTACACATTGGGGACCCACATTGGCAGTACATGTTGACAGCAAACCTTGGGGGCACACGTTGGCAGCACATGTTGGCACACATTGGGGGCACACGTTGGTAGCACATGGCGGCACACATTGGCGTTACACTTTGGGGGCACACACTGGGTGCACACGGCAGCACAAACTGGGGGCACACATTGGCAGCACGCGGCAGCACACACTGGGGGCACACATTGGCAGCACGCGGCAGCACACACTGGGGGCACACATTGGCGGGTTGGTACTGGTGACCAATCGTGAAATTGATGGTTGGATGGCGCATCTGTTGGCGGGGCTCCTGGAAGCGCCCCATTCATCTGAGCTGACCCTTTGCCCTGCAAATCTGCGTCCAATCAGTTCCCCTCCGCCCGGCCAGAATGACCAATAATTATCTTCTGTGCCGCCATTATCATCACCGCCGATTCGCACGGGAACAATTCCTCCTCGCTGGATAAATAAACAAATGTGAGGGGGAAGCGGCCTTTGCGCGGCGGCCGGCTAACAAGGAGATAAATGAGGCGGTTGGCGTTTTCTCTGCGTACCTCCTGCTGTCCAGCGCCGCCGATTAGCCGAACGCGGCGGTCCAACCAAACGGCGAGATCAAATGCTGCGAAAATAACAACCTCACGAGATAGGTGACCATTCATCTCCATCGTCATTTGACTAATGAACTGGGGGGACCATTAGCGCCTGGTCAATGTGCGCTAATTACCAAGTCCGCCTCGCCGAATGGAGCTTTCATGTTGAAAGGGACGGTTACCTTTCATTTTTCAAACGTTCTGTCAGTTGTGTGTAAAGTGTTCGTCCCGAGGCCGAGCGACATCCAGTCCTGGGCGACTTCTGGAGCTCGAGGACGACTAATGATAGGAGGCGGAGCCTGTCTAACGATCGCCAACATGCTGACCGATCCGCGATTTATTCATAGAGACAAATAATGACGGGTCACTTTAAGGAATGATCATCCCGACACTCAGCAGTTCACTAATAGGAGGAACTCATCATTCCTGGAAGTGAAGGAAGGATGAGGAGGATGGAAGACGTCCGATGAGGGATGAGGATGATAGAAGACGTCCGATGAAGGATGAGGAGGGTGGAAGATGTCCGATGAAGGATGAGGATGATGGAAGATGTCCAATGAAGGAGGAGGGTGGAAGATGTCCGATGAAGGATGAGGATGATAGAAGATGTCCAATGAGGGATGAGGAGGGTGGAAGATGTCCGATGAAGGATGAGGATGATAGAAGATGTCAGATGAAGGAGGAGGAGGATGGAAGACGTCCGATGAAGGATGAGGATAATAGAAGATGTCCAATGAGGGATGAGGAGGGTGGAAGATGTCCGATGAAGGATGAGGATGATAGAAGATGTCCGATGAAGGAGGAGGAGGATGGAAGACGTCTGATGAAGGATGAGGATGATATAAGATGTCCGATGAAGGATGAGGATGATATAAGATGTCCGATGAAGGATGAGGATGATAGAAGATGTCCGATGAAGGATGAGGATGATAGAAGATGTCCGATGAAGGATGAGGATGATGGAAGACGTCCGATGAAGGATGAGGATGATAGAAGATGTCCGATGAAGGATAAGGAGGGTGGAAGATGTCCGATGAAGGATGAGGATGATAGAAGATGTCCGATGAAGGATGAGGAGGATGGAAGATGTCCGATGAAGGATGAGGATGATAGAAGATGTCCGATGAAGGATGAGGATGATGGAAGATGTCCGATGAGGGATGAGGAGGGTGGAAGATGTCCGATGAGGGATGAGGAGGATGGAAGACGTCCAATGAGGGATGAGGAGGGTGGAAGATGTCCGATGAAGGATGAGGATGATAGAAGATGTCCGATGAAGGATGAGGATGATGGAAGATGTCCGATGAGGGATGAGGAGGGTGGAAGATGTCCGATGAGGGATGAGGAGGGTGGAAGATGTCCGATGAAGGATGAGGAGGATGGAAGACGTCCGATGAAGGATGAGGATGATATAAGATGTCCGATGAAGGATGAGGATGATATAAGATGTCCGATGAAGGATGAGGATGATTGAAGATGTCCGATGAAGGATGAGGATGATAGAAGATGTCCGATGAAGGATGAGGATGATGGAAGATGTCCGATGAGGGATGAGGATGATTGAAGATGTCCGATGAAGGATGAGGATGATAGAAGATGTCCGATGAAGGAGGAGGAGGATGGAAGACGTCCGATGAAGGATGAGGATGATATAAGATGTCCGATGAAGGATGAGGATGATATAAGATGTCCGATGAAGGATGAGGATGATTGAAGATGTCCGATGAAGGATGAGGATGATAGAAGATGTCCGATGAAGGATGAGGATGATAGAAGATGTCCGATGAGGGATGAGGAGGGTGGAAGACGTCCGATGAAGGATGAGGATGATAGAAGATGTCCGATGAAGGATGAGGAGGATGGAAGACGTCCGATGAAGGAGGAGGATGATAGAAGAAGTACGATGAAGGATGAGGATGATGGATGGCGTCCGATGAAGGAGGAGGATGATAGAAGATGTCCGATGAAGGATGAGGAGGGTGGAAGACGTCCGATGAAGGATGAGGATGATAGAAGATGTCCGATGAAGGATGAGGAGGATGGAAGACGTCCGATGAAGGAGGAGGATGATAGAAGATGTCCGATGAAGGATGAGGAGGATGGAAGATGTCCGATGAAGGATGAGGATGATAGAAGATGTCCGATGAAGGATGAGGAGGATGGAAGACGTCCGATGAAGGATGAGGATGATAGAAGATGTCCGATGAGGAGAAGGAAGAACTCATTATTCAGTAGTGAAGGAAGGATGAGGAGGTGAGGAGGTAGGAAGACGTCCGATGAGGATGATGGAAGATGTCCAGTGAGGATGACTGAAGACAACAGATTAGGGATGAGGATGATGAAGGATTAACAGATGAAGTATGAGGATGATGGGAGCGCACAGATTGAGGATGACAAGGGAAGACAACAGATGAAGGATGAGGATGATGGGAGCGCACAGATTGAGGATGACAAGGGAAGACAACAGATGAAGGATGAGGATGATGGGAGCGCACAGATTGAGGATGGCGAGGGAAGACAACAGATGAAGGATGAGGATGATGGAAGATAAATGACTGATAATATTGGGGCTGATTTAATAACGGTTGCAGTTGCTCCAGAGCTTAGTGAATGTGGAGAAGCTCTGCTGACTTCCATCATCCAATCACGTGTGGGCAAAAATGCATCTTTTTTCAATCTTCCTCGCACCTGATTGGTTATTTTTTGCAAAGTGAAGCTTCCGCTCATTTACTAAGCTCTGGAGCGACTATTGTGTCATGTCTGGAGGTGGGTGGGGTAGAGAAGGCTTTCTGTGGGAGGGGCTTGTAGCGGGACAGAGGTTGGGAAGATTTGATGGTTGAGCTCAGTTGGGTCATCCGATGCGTTCCGGGGGGTCTCCTGCTTCTTCAGGGCTACAGAACAGTTGGGGACATTCGGGGCAAACATAAAACTGACCTGAATCTCCTGTAGAAAAAAAGCCGATCAAATCTCCTCTGATAGAATCTCCTGAAGACAATTGATGGGAAGTCCTCAGAAGATTCCAGAGAAGATCCAATAATTGATCATTTGTATCAATGGAGGAAATAAGAAGAATGGATACAAAGTCTCATATCTGCTGTCGGGACCGGCGGGCAGCCAATCATCTGTCCCATATTATACAGTTCTGGACTCTTGGCTCTCATTGGTCTGTGACTTTTTACACTTTGAACTCTCACATAATGTTAGAATGTGAGAGGCGGCATTGACAAATTATCTGCAGTGTCAGGACCTCCTACTAGATGAGATCGAAATGGAGAGTCAGAAAGCTTTGGATTTTCCACTGCTGTGCTATGACGGGTCCTCTTCTCCTGTGACGGGTCCTCTTCTCCTGTGACGGGTCCTCTTGTCCTGTGACGGGTCCTCTTGTCCTGTGATGGGTCTTCTTCTCCTATCACAGGTCCTCTTGTCCTGTGACGGGTCCTCTTGTCCTGTGACGGGTCCTCTTGTCCTGTGACGGGTCCTCTTGTCCTGTGACGGGTCCTTTTTCTCCTGTGACAGGTCCTCTTGTCCCGTGACGGGTCCTCTTGTCCCCTGACAGTGACGGGTCCTCTTGTCCCCTGACAGTGACGGGTCCTCTTGTCCTGTGACGGGTCCTCTTGTCCTGTGACGGGTCCTCTTGTCCTGTGACAGGTCCTTTTCTCCTGTGACAGGTCCTTTTTCTCCTGTGACAGGTCCTTTTTCTCCTGTGACAGGTCCTTTTTCTCCTGTGACAGGTCCTTTTTCTCCTGTGACAGGTCCTCTTCTCCCGTGACGGGTCCTCTTGTCCCGTGACGGGTCCTCTTGTCCCGTGACGGGTCTTCTTCTCCTGGGACGGGTCTTCTTCTCCTGTGACGGGTCCTCTTCTCTCCTGTGACGGGTGCTCTTGTCCTGTGACAGGTCCTCTTGTCCCGTGACGGGTCCTCTTGTCCCGTGACGGGTCTTCTTCTCCCGTGATGGGTCCTCTTCTCCTGTGACGGGTCCTCTTCTCTTGTGACGGGTCCTCTTCTCCTGTGACGGTTCCTCTTCTCCTGTGACGGGTCCTCTTCTCCTGTGACGGGTCCTCTTCTCCTGTGACGGGTCCTCTTCTCCTGTGACGGGTCCTCTTCTCCTGTGACGGTTCCTCTTCTCCTGTGACGGGTCCTCTTCTCCTGTGACGGGTCCTCTTCTCCTGTGACGGGTCCTCTTGTCCTGTGACGGGTCCTCTTCTCCTGTGACGGGTCCTCTTCTCTCCTGTGACGGTTTCTCTTCTCCTGTGACGGTTCCTCTTCTCCTGTGACGGTTTCTCTTCTCCTGTGACGGGTCCTCTTCTCCTGTGACGGGTCCTCTTCTCCTGTGACGGGTCCTCTTCAGCTCCGGCTATAGGCTGGGGGGGGGAGGGGATCCTTGTACTGAAGATGCAGTGTGTATGAAGACTGCCGGTGTCGGCGTTGCCCGTAGTAACCAGACGTGTCACTGGCAGGAAATATTTGGTGGGGGAGGCAGAAATGTAGGAAATTAGAGCGTGACACACGATCGCTCGCTGCGCTCGCTCTGTTTTATTTTTATCTTTAATGGACTTTAAATTGTGATAATAGCCGGGCGTAGCGTCCCGTCCTTCCCGGGGAACTCCCCGTCGTATCGCCGTCCTGCGCGTTACGTCATGTGCGCTGCAATGAAAACACGTTTATTTATAACATGGCAGTCACTTCTGGAGGGAGCGAGACTTGGCCGACCTCCGCAGGAAATCGCTGAGTCTACGAATCGATCATTAGTGACAGGCGGAGCCCCCCCACAAACGTCAGCAGAAAACGTGCGTCATATGCGGCAAAACGCACATCGCTCAGAGCGCTGCGCGACTTACTTTGCCACATTCATCGCGCATAGGGCAGCCCACTGAAATAAATCGATCAATGAAATCAATCAAAATCGATCAATGAAATCAATCGATTAATGAAATCGATCAATGAAATCAATCAATCAATGAAATCAATCGATCAATGAAATCAATCAATGAGATCAATGGGCTGCCGCAAAAACGTACACAAACGCACAATTTTTCACGCACTGACAGACGTTATATGTGAATGTGGCCTCAGAGGGGGGGAGGGGAATGTCTGAGGATGTGATTATTTATTGATCAGCAAAGATTGATTGGCCGATTATCTGCCCTCTTTTCATCATTAGCTGCGTTTATAAACCGCATTCGCCTCCCCCTGTTTGCGTCGTATTCACCGGCATCTGCCCAACTTCTTCTTCAGCGAACGTTCTGTGGTAAAGCGAACCCGTCACTGACTTTATATAAGTTCCCGACATCCCATAATATACAGGATTACTGATCAGAAAACTTCTATCAGTAAAAAGCCATCCCTGAGCTGCAGTCAGTGACTGTGCCTAGGCTGAGATGATGTCATCAGTCTGCTGCAGGTAGGAGGAGTCATTTCCTCAGTCTCCCCTCCCCCAGTGATCAGACTGTACATTGTAACTTTGTAGCAAGTCGCAAGATGAGAGGCTGTATGAGGGGCTGATGTGTGTCAGACATTTGTGAACACAACCAAGAACTGCACAGGCACCAGGGTTTACATCATTGTGTCACCTCTGAGCCGCCATCTCAGTCCAGGAAGTAGATGATGCCTGAATAAAGATGGCGCTGTCCTTCCGGAGAGGGGATTAGATGAAGCCGTTGTCAGGGGGAGTCCTGTGATCTCTGTGAGAAGGAATAAATACCTGGCAGGGGGTCACACTGACACATTCCTTATAAAAATGTTTATCTGATGACAGGTCCACTTTAGTTCTTGATCGCTTTCACATGGATTGTTTATTGCTGCCCATTGGGTGGCCGTCCCTCGTTCTCC
The DNA here is from genome assembly GCA_028564925.1 of Lithobates sylvaticus. NCBI lineage: Eukaryota > Metazoa > Chordata > Amphibia > Anura > Ranidae > Lithobates > Lithobates sylvaticus. The sequence goes on from CM053034.1 coordinate 190,136,582, forward strand.
ATCATCTTCTCTTGTTTGGCTCCATTTCCCGTCGTCTTTTCTACGTGCGCTCGGTGACCGTTTGTGTCCAATTACCCCGGCGGACAAAGACTAACCGAGGAAACAATCTCAGACATGTTAATGACGGCGGATTTAGTGCTAAATTGCTCACCAAAGTGTCTTAATTTAGTTAAATATTAAATGGGGCGACTTTTATCCCTCGCTGGTTATTATCTCTGCCCTGAAATTGGCCCATCGGTGCCGCTATCTGCTGGAGGAGCAGCGGCCGCCTAACCAGCCTCCAATTACAAATTAACTAGTCTGAAAGTTGATGATTAACCGAGCTACAAGAAACAATGTTCCTGCCACTTACAACCGGGACCTGCATGCTGATCCCGAGCCCGGAGAGCCCTGAGGAGTCCCGAGACCCCCGAAGAGCCCCAGGAGCCCCAGAGAGGCCTGAGGAGCCCCAGGAGCCCTGAAGAGCCTGAGGAGCCCCAGAGAGCCCTGAGGAGTCCCGAGCCCCCCGGAGAGCCTGAGGAGCCCCAAGACCCCCGGAGAGCCCTGAGGAGCCCCAAGACCCCCGGAGAACCCTGAGGAGTCCCGAGACCCCCAAAGAGCCTGAGGAGCCCCAAGAGCCCCGAAGAGCCTGGGGAGCCCCAGAGAGGCCGGAGGAGTCCCAGGATCACCGAAGAGCCTGAGGAGTCCCGAGACCCCCGAGGAGCCCCAGAGAGGCCCAGAGAGGCCGGAGGAGTCCCAAGACCCCCGAAGAGCCTGAGGAGCCCCAGAGAGCCTGAGGAGTCCCGAGACCCCCGAAGAGCCTGGGGAGTCCCAGAGAGGCCGGAGGAGTCCCAGGATCCACGAAGAGCCTGAGGAGCCCCAGAGAGCCTGAGGAGTCCCAAGAGCCCCAGAGAGGCCGGAGGAGTCCCAGGAACCCCCGAAGAGCCCGGAGGAGCCCCGCCGAGCCTGAGGAGCCCTGCCGAGCCTGAGGAGTCTCGAGACCCCCGAAGAGCCTGAGGCGCCCCAAGAGCCCCAGAGAGGCCGGAGGAGTCCCAGGAACCCCGAAGAGCCTGAGGAGCCCCAAGAGCTTCAGAGAGCCCTGAGGAGTCCTGAAGAGCCTGAGGAACCCCAGAGATGCCGGAGGAGTCCAAGGACCCCCGGAGAGCCCTGAGGAGTCCCAAGAACCCCCGAAAAGCCTGAGGAGCCCCGGAGAGCCCTGAAGTGCCTGAGAAGCCCCAAGAGCCCTGAAGACCTCAGAAAGCCCAAAGTGCACCAAGAGCTTGAAGAACATGAAGAGACCCGGAGAGTCCAAAGAACCCCAGAGAGTACTGAAGAGCTCCAGAGAGCTTGAAGAGCCACCAAAGCCTCAGAGTGCCTGAAGAGCCCAAAAATCCCCAGAGAGCCTCAGGAGGGCAAAGGAGCTCCGAAGAGCTTGAAGGACTCAAAGAGCCCCGGAGAACCCCAAAAGCCCCGGAGAACCTGAAAAGCCGTAGGGGGTGCTTGAAGACCCCTGGAGAGCCCTGGAGAGCCCTGGAGAGCCCAAAGAGACCCAGGGAACTTGGAGAGCCCCGGAGAGAACGAAGAGCCTTGGAGAGCTCCAGAAAACCATGGGCCCCTCAGGTAAGTGGTGACCCGCCCCCTTCCTGGTGGAATTGGTGATCCTGATTTGTTGCAGGACAGAGGAGGTGGGACAGTATGGGGACATTTGGGAAAGTCTTGCTATTTCTTCTCTGTGCAGCAGTGACCCCCCCCCCCCCCTCCAGATGTGCCTGGATTGTACAATATCTCCCTACATGTACAGATGTGATCTATCCCAATCATATCTCTTTACCTGACTTCCAGCTGATCCTTTAGAGTGGCCATAGAGAGGACATTTTCCCTCCCGAAATCTGCCGTTTTTTATCGCAGGAGCAAAAGAGAAGTCTCCACCCGAAATTAATATTTCTTTTTTGGGGTTGCTGGAAAATGAAATCACATTCTGGATGTGAGGAGGAGGAGGCTGGAGATATCTGCCTATCCAGTTTCCATTGCCATCTCCAACCCCTTTGATAGTGCGACCCTCCCCTGAAGGATTCTGTGTAATATAGATAATTGTGGGGGGTGACACCTTCATTATCCCCTCGTAGAGGAGACACAATCTCCTACGGAGAACGCTTGCCAGCACAGTGCCTGAGAGTCTTAGGAACCCTCATCCCTGTAATTGTACATGTTAAGTCTTTGCAGTTGTAGGGGTTCTGGGATCAGTGGTTGAGGTTCTGATCCTGGTGTCAGTGGTCATGATTCTGGTCCTGGTGTCAGTGGTTGGGGTACTGATCCTGGTGCCAGTGGTTGGGGGTCCTGGTGCCAGTGGTTGAGGTTCTGGTGTTAGTGGTCATGGTTCTGGTCCTGGTGTCAGTGGTTGGGGTGATGGTGTCAGTGGTTGGGGTTCTGGTCCTTGTGTCAGTGGTTGGGGTTCTGGTGCTGGTGTCAGTGATTGGGGTTCTGGTCCTGGTGTCAGTGGTTGGGGTTTTGGTCCTTGTGTCAGTGGTTGGGGTTCTGGTGTCAGTGGTTGGGGTCCTGGTGTCAGTGGTTGGGGTCCTGGTGTCAGTGGTTGGGGTTTTGGTCCTGGTGTCAGTGGTTGGGGTCCTGGTGTCAGTGGTTGGGGTTCTGGTGTCAGTGGTTGGGGCTATGGTCCTGGTGTCAGTGGTTGGGGTCCTGGTGTTAGTGGTTGGGGTTCTGGTGTCAGTGGTTGGGGCTATGGTCCTGGTGTCAGTGGTTGGGGTTCTGGTGTCAGTGGTTGGGGCTTCTATTCTTCTCTATGGAGGGGGACCAGGTTGGGTCGGGCTGTGGGCCCGTACTTCTATTCAGCTCTATGGAGGGGGACCAGGTTGGGTTGGTCTGTGGCGCCATACTTCTATTCTGCTCTATGGAGGGGGACCAGGTTGGGTCGGTCTGTGGCGCCATACTTCTATTCTGCTCTATGGAGGGGGACCAGGTTGGGTCGGTCTGTGGGCCCGTACTTCTGTTCTGCTCTATGGAGGGGGACCAGGTTGGGTTGGTCTGTGGCGCCTTACTTCTGTTCTGCTCTATGGAGGGGGACCAGGTTGGGTCGGTCTGTGGGCCCGTACTTCTATTCAGCTCTATGGAGGGGGACCAGGTTGGGTCGGTCTGTGGGCCCGTACTTCTATTCAGCTCTATGGAGGGGGACCAGGTTGGGTCGGTCTGTGGGCCCGTACTTCTATTCTGCTCTATGGGGGGGGGACCAGGTTGGGTCGGTCTGTGGGCTCCTACACTCAATCTTCTCTATGGAGGGGGACCAGGTTGGGTCGGTCTGTGGGCCCGTACTTCTATTCAGCTCTATGGAGGGGGACCAGGTTGGGTCGGTCTGTGGGCTCCTACACTCAATCTTCTCTATGGAGGGGGACCAGGTTGGGTCAGTCTGTGGGCCCGTACTTCTATTCTGCTCTATGGAGGGGGACCAGGTTGGGTCGGTCTGTGGGCTCCTACACTCAATCTTCTCTATGGAGGGGGACCAGGTTGGGTCGGTCTGTGGGCCCGTACTTCTATTCAGCTCTATGGAGGGGGACCAGGTTGGGTTGGTCTGTGGCGCCATACTTCTGTTCTGCTCTATGGAGGGGGACCAGGTTGGGTCGGTCTGTGGCGCCATACTTCTGTTCTGCTCTATGGAGGGGGACCAGGTTGGGTCGGTCTGTGGCGCCATACTTCTATTCTGCTCTATGGAGGGGGACCAGGTTGGGTCGGTCTGTGGGCCCGTACTTCTGTTCTGCTCTATGGAGGGGACCAGGTTGGGTCGGTCTGTGGGCTCCTACACTCAATCTTCTCTATGGGGGGGGACCAGGTTGGGTCGGTCTGTGGGCTCCTACACTCAATCTTCTCTATGGAGGGGGACCAGGTTGGGTCGGTCTGTGGCGCCATACTTCTGTTCTGCTCTATGGAGGGGGACCAGGTTGGGTTGGTCTGTGGCGCCATACTTCTGTTCTGCTCTATGGAGGGGACCAGGTTGGGTCGGTCTGTGGCGCCATACTTCTGTTCTACTTTATGGAAGGAAGCCGGATTGGGATTGTCTGTCGGCCTCTACCCCGTATTGTCCTCTATAAAGGGAGGCTGGATTCACCTATCTGTGGGAATTGGTGGGTTTGTACGGCGGCTGGCGGGGGCTGGCGGCGGCAGGCGGCGGCAGGCGGGGGCTGGCGGGGGCAGGCGGCGGGGCTCATCACCTCCAGAGTGTAGAAGGAATCCACAGACCCGAGTCAGATAAGTCAGCAAGTTGGTGGGGAAAGCAAAGGGGTGCGGGGGAGGCGAGGGGTTAAATAACGGCGCTCTTCTGCGTTTTCTGCCTTTTGTCTGCCTCCACATTAACATTTTAATAATTACACGGCTGGGAAAGTGCGGCAGCCAATCAGGGGCCTCCGGCAGGTCACGTTATCTGATTGCCTTTTGAAATGATTGTGTGATTGTGATTACCTGTTTACTGATCCGCTCGGAGAACAAACAGCGTCACATCGCCGGGAACAATTAGACGCGATTATGGTGCTCGTTAGCCGGGAGATGAGAAGTCTGTGATTAGAACAACTTGTCAGCACCCAGGAGCCCTTTCCAGGGGGGTCCTCTTTGTTCTGCGGGGGAGGGGGGAGGGGGGGGGGTGACACCGCGTGTGTCATTATACTGGTGTCACTGTATTATTTTATGGGTTTGTCACAATATAAATCTCAACATATTTGTGTGTTTTTGTCCCCGAGTGCGTCGGTGACGCCGCGTGGCGGTCTCTGCGCCGCGGTCTGGGAAGGTTGGATGCGGTCATACTCGGCGGGGGGGGGGGGGGGGGTGGGGGGGGATCTACATATATTAAAGCCAAACTCTTCATTCCGGACAGAACAGATAAGATTCAGTGTTGCAGAATTTTATTCTTGACTTGTGACCCCATTGGGGAGATTTTCGCCCACTTTCTGTCCCTGTGACCCCCGTACAGGAAATGAGGTGTGACCAGTTGTCACCAGGACAGGAAGACACGGGAAGCAATGAAGACATTTGTAAGAACTTTCCCTCTGCAGCAAATAGGCCCTTGTCCAAGATGGGGAGCCCAATCATTGCAATGACAAAACGCGTCGGAGGCGCTCATGTTGTTAATTGATCGATGAGCTTCACAGATTTTTAACCGTGCGCTTCGATGCATTTGTCGCATATCTTTTTTTGTGCACAAAAATGTGCGTCCGCTTGGTGTTTGGGGTGCCACAGGGCCAGGACAAGGGATGGGCAGGAGGGGCATGAAGTTTGGGGGCACCGCAAGGAGATTGTGGCGAGGGGATTTGTTCTAGGAGTGGAGATTTGGGGAGGAGTGCTATGAGTGGTGATTTATAGAGGATTTGTGTTGGGAGGGAAGATAAGGGAAGAGGATTTGTGTTGGGTGGGGGATTCGGGAGGTTTGTGTTAGAAAATGTAATATGGGTGGGGGGAGGGAGGGGATTTGTGCTGCTGGGGATGATTTGGAGTGGGGGGGTAGCTTGTGCTGGGAGGGGGGGGATTTGGAGTGGGGGGGCAGTTTGTGCTGGAGGGAGGATTTGGAGTGGGGGGGGGGAGTTTGTGCTGGGAGGGGGATTTGTGCTGGTGGGGATGATTTGGAGTGGGGGGGTAGTTTGTGCTGGGAGGGGGGGGGATTTTAAGAGTGGGGGAGGGGGGGTAGTTTTTGCTGGGAGGGGGGATTTGGAGTGGGGGGGGGGGTTTTTGTGCTGGGAGGGGGATTTGGAGTGGGGGGGGGGGGTAGTTTGCGCTGGGATGGGGATCTGTGCTGGTGGGGATGATTTGGAGTGGGGGGGGTAGTTTGTGCTGGGAGGGGGATTTGAAGTGGGGGAGGGGGTAGTTTGTGCTGGGAGGGGGGATTTGGAGTGGGGGGGTAGTTTGTGCTGGGAGGGGGATTTTGGAGTGGGGGGGTAGTTTGTGCTGGGAGGGGGGATTTGGAGTGGGGAGGGGGGCAGTTTGTGCTGGGAGGGGGGATTTGGAGTGGGGGGGTAGTTTGTGCTGGGAGGGGGGGATTTGAAGTGGGGGAGGGGGTAGTTTGTGCTGGGAGGGGGATTTGGAGTGGGGGGGCAGTTTGTGCTGGGAGGGGGATTTTGGAGTGAAGGGAGGTAGTTTGTGCTGGGAGGGGGGATTTGGAGTGAGGAGGGGGGCAGTTTGTGCTGGGAGGGGGATTTGGAGTGGGGGGGTAGTTTGTGCTGGGAGGAAGGGGATTTGGAGTGGGGGGGTAGTTTGTGCTGGGAGGGGGGATTTGGAGTGGGGGGTAGTTTTGAGCTGGGAGGGGGATTTGGAGTGGGGAGGGGGGCAGTTTGTGCTGGGAGGGGGGATTTGGAGTGGGGGGGGCTGTGCTGGGAGGGGGATTTGGAGTGGGGGGTAGTTTTGAGCTGGGAGGGGGGATTTGGAGTGGGGGGGGTAGTTTGTGCTGGGAGGGGGATTTGGAGTGGGGGGGGGGGTAGTTTGTGCTGGGAGGGGGGGATTGTGGGGGGGGTAGTTGGGGGGGGGGTAGTTTGTGCTGGGAGGGGGGATTTGGAGTGGGGGGGGTAGTTTGTGCTGGGAGGGGGATTTGGAGTGGAGGGGGTGGGATTTTGGAGTGGGGGACATTTATTATCTCATGAAAGTTAAATATTGGAGGTATGCCGGAATGTCGGATTTGATAATGTTTTGTCGCCGCTTTGACTGGAAAGCGCCCGCGATGACGTCACATCAGCGGACACCTGGAACGGACGGGTTTGTCTTTGGCGATTGGTGGGCGGAGCCTAAATCCATAAAACGATGAACGGCGGTGATCAGCCGCGCACCTCTCTGTAATTATCGGTCCGGGAAGGAGAATGAAGCGATATTTCCGGCACGCCGCACATCTATTAATCGGCGCCGCACTCTGTGATTAAATCAATCAATTTCTTCTCCCATTTACTGTACGGAGGGCGGATCTCCTCCTGTACCTGAGCTCCTTCATCTCCTCAATAAAGAGCCTCACGCACGCTCTATTAATGGCGGATAATTGCGGCGCGTTCAGGCGGAAGGAGAAATCTGCGTTCATACAATGAGCGCCAAACAAAATGCACTTAAAGGGGAACTCCGGCCTGAAAAATAAAAATGAATTGCAAGCCGCAGTCATGGTGAAATATCTGTGCAAATCCTGACCTTCCCTCCATGTTACCCCAATTGTGTCACAGCTCCGCCCCCCCTGACAGCTGGTCTCTGAAGTCTCCGCCCACCCACAGAATCTGCATTAGAAGTGGTCACTCAGATCTCCGCCTTCACTCCCCTCCAGGACAAAGTCGTGTTGGAGCGGAGTTTCCCTTTAATGACCCTATGGTGGGGGAGGGGGGATGTTCTACCCCCAGGAATAAAAAAAAAACCTTTGTGAGTCGATTTCCCGTATAATAACATATTTCACGATTTTCCTTTAATCGCCGCCGCCCGCTGTCCATCCTCCGCCCTCCGCCCTCCGTCATCCGCGCTCCACCCTCCGCTGTCCGCCATCCACACTCCATTTCCCCCCATTGTACAATTTCTGTAAAACACAAGAAAAAGCTTTTCACGCCTTTTCCCTCCGCGGAGAGGACGCCGCCGCGTCCGCTGACCGCACACTGCGCCGCAGACACGCCGCCATGATTATAAATCACACACGGAGGACTTCTCCCTCAGTCATGGCCGCCTCGTGTACAGGGGGAAGGGGAACTCTGTCTGACCAATAGTTGGGGGCCTCAGGCCTCCTTTTAGAGGACAAAATGTCAGGTCCGTTCAACCAGTTTCCCCTTTATAGAGCCGCTCTGACCAATGGCAGGAGGTTTCCTGGCCTCCTTTTAGAGGCTGAGAAGTTGTGTCTTTTCCCCATGTCTTTGCTCTTTATAGAGCCGCTCTGACCAATAGCAGGAGGTTTCCGGCCTCCTTTTAGAGGCTGAGAAGTTGTGTCTCTTCCCCATGTCTTTGCTCTTTATAGAGCCGCTCTGACCAATAGCAGGAGGTTTCCTGGCCTCCTTTTAGAGGCTGAGAAGTTGTGTCTCTTCCCCATGTCTTTGCTCTTTATAGAGCCGCTCTGACCAACAGCAGGAGGTTTCCGGCCTCCTTTTAGAGGCTGAGAAGTTGTGTCTCTTCCCCATGTCTTTGCTCCTTTATAGAGCCGCTCTGACCAACAGCAGGAGGTTTCCTGGCCTCCTTTTAGGGGACGAGAAGTTGCATTGGTTTCATCAGCTTTCTCTGATTAATATTAGGAGAATCTTGGCCTCCTTTTACAGGACAAGATGTTGCCCCCATTCCATTGGCTTTCCCTTGACCAATAGCAGCAGAATTCGGGCCTCCTTTTGGAGGATGAGACTTGCGTCTTTTCCGTTGGCTTTCCCCTTTATAGAGCGGGTCTGATTAATAGCAGGAGGTTCTGGACCTCCTTTTTAGAGGATGAGGAGCTGCGTTGGGTCCATCAGCTTTCCTCTGTATAAAGCCACTCCAATATTAGGAGACTCTGGGCCTCCTTTTGGAAGACAAGATGTCGTGTCAGTTCCACCATTTACTGATTTTATAGAGCCGCTTGTTGGACCAATAGTGGGAGAATCTGGGCCTCCTTTTTAGAGGATGAGAAGTTGCATCTGTTCTATTGGCTATCCCCTTCATAGAGCCAGTCTGACCAATAGTGGGAGAATCTTGGCCTCCTTTTTAGAGGACAAGACGTCAAGTCCGTTCCATGTTTTTTTTCCCTTGGCTCTGACCAATAGCAGGAGGTTTCCTGGCCTCCTTTTAGAGGCTGAGAAGTTGTGTCTCTTCCCCATGTCTTTGCTCTTTATAGAGCCGCTCTGACCAATGGCAGGAGGTTTCCTGGCCTCCTTTTAGAGGCTGAGAAGTTGTGTCTCTTCCCCATGTCTTTGCTCTTTATAGAGCCGCTCTGACCAATAGCAGGAGGTTTCCTGGCCTCCTTTTAGAGGCTTAGAAGTTGTCTCTTTCCCATGTCTTTGCTCTTTATAGAGCCGCTCTGACCAATGGCAGGAGGTTTCCTGGCCTCCTTTTAGAGGCTGAGAAGTTGTGTCTCTTCCCCATGTCTTTGCTCTTTATAGAGCCGCTCTGACCAACAGCAGGAGGTTTCCGGGCCTCCTTTTAGGGGACGAGAAGTTGCGTTGGTTTCATCAGCTTTCTCTGATCAATATTAGGAGAATCTTGGCCTCCTTTTACAGGACAAGATGTTGCACCTTTTCCATTGGCTTTCCCTTGACCAATAGCAGCAGAATTCGGGCCTCCTTTTGGAGGATGAGACTTGCGTCTTTTCCGTTGGCTTTCCCCTTTATAGAGCGGGTCTGATTAATAGCAGGAGGTTCTGGACCTCCTTTTTAGAGGATGAGGAGCTGCGTTGGGTCCATCAGCTTTCCTCTGTATAAAGCCACTCCAATATTAGGAGAATCTTGGCCTCCTTTTGGAAGACAAGATGTCGTGTCAGTTCCACCATTTACTGATTTTATAGAGCTGCTTGTTGGACCAATAGTGGGAGAATCTGGGCCTCCTTTTTAGAGGATGAGAAGTTGCGTCTGTTCTATTGGCTATCCCCTTTATAGAGCCAGTCTGACCAATAGTAGGAGAATCTTGGCCTCCTTTTTAGAGGACAAGACGTCAAGTCCGTTCCATGTTTTTTTTTCCCTTGGCTCTGACCAATAGCAGGAGGTTTCCTTGGCCTCCATTTAGAGGACAAGACGTCACGTCTGTACCATGGTTTTTTCCTGGTTGGCCCTGACCAATCCTGCGCCTGTTTCTCAGATTTCAAATAACCGCCAATTGATGAAGATTTCCTGTTGAGTGTTTCTAGAGAGAATTTTGGCCTCCAGTTTTTCCATGAACAGGTAGTTTGGAAGGGGTGGGGCATCAGTTCTGGGGCCCCTCCTAAGGCCACCCCCCCCCACTGTCCTCTCCTGATCTGTCCAATCACGAGGAAGGTCCATCTATAAACAAGCTCTACAGGCATCTCATAGGTCGGATCTGTTAGTCGGATTGGAATGGTCTGTGACCCCCCGGCTCTGGGTGTGAGATGGTGGGGGGGGGTCAATGCATAAACCTCCACGCTTGGTTGGTGGAAGCAGGGGGCGGGCCAAAGGGGTGGGCTGAAGAGGCAGCTACCTGGGGCGCTTCAATAAAAGGGGACGCAAAAAGGGGTGGGACCTGCAGCCAGTGACGGGACAAGGGCATCTAGAGCCCAGGGCAAACATTCCAAACTGCGCCCCCCCCCCCCCCCAAAGATGTATGAGCAACCCCCCCCCCCCACAAAAAAAACACAGAGTGCCAATCTGCATGCATATCCCCTAAGCATGATTTCCCTCTCCTCCCAGTACAAATCCACCCCCCCCCCTGCAGAAATCCCTCCTCTCAGCACATATTTTTGCCCCCCCCCCCCAAAAAAAAATAATTCACACTTCTGAGCACAAATCCTCTACTCCTAAAATGTCCCCTCCTAGTACACATTCTCTCTCCCCCTCCCCACACAAATCCCCCCCCCTCCAAGTACAAATCTCCCCCCACACACAAATCCCCCTAAATCACCACTCTTAGCGCTCCCCCCTCTCCAAATTTCCCCTCCTAGAACAATACTTGGCCCCTGCCGCCCCCCAAATTCCCCCCTTCCAACACAAATCCCCTCTCCCAAATCTCCTTGTCGCCCCCCCCCCTCAGCTCACATGATACCACAGTGCCCGGGGCAGCTGCCCCTCCTGCCCACCCCTTATCCCAGCCCTACCTGTAGCATATGGAGGGTGGGGGGAGGGTGCGGACCTTTTGTCTAAGCGTCGGGTCGGAGCGTGTGCGCGTTTACGCCAACATTGATGCGCAGAACTAGCGGTCGGATCGGCCATCTTTCTTCCCACGTCTGTATATAGTGAACGCCGTGCCACCTGATGCTCATCTGATGCTCATTTTCCAGCTTTGAGCCGCACGGGTTGAAGCGATGGATTGTCCGCGGCGAGACGAAGGAAAGAGACGCCAAAAGTGATAAAACATTGGCAAAGCGCGCAAATGTTGACCATTTTATCACGTTTGGCGTCTCTTTCCCTGCGTCCCGCCACGGGGCGATCCATCGCTTCAACCCGAGCCATTCAAAGCTGGGAAAACGAACGTTTGGTGTGCACAGGGCGCTGTTTTGATGGCGTTTTCCGGAATTTAGCCGCCTTTTGTCTCTTCCTCTAAACCTCCATCACGCCGGCGTCTGACTTCCATCCCCCGATGTATTTCTTGTGTTTTTCGTCAGGCGGAATTAATATTCAATGTGTTTTCTCCTTGGGCTGCGAGTATTGAGAGATCAAAGCGGCGTATTGTGTCTATATTTATACTTTGTGTATATTTGTTATTACCCGACTTTGTGCGCTCGTGTCTTCAAAGCCGCGACACATCTCTCAGAAGGAAAAAAAAAAAAAATCCGGGGCTGCGGAATTTGCAAATCGACTCCTGGATAAAAAAAAAAAAAAAAACGGCGAGTGTCTGCCATCTTCCTTCACCCTCAGTTCTCAGAGCCCCCCTCCCCCGCCCTGGCACCGCTACCACCGTACTTGGCAAATAGCGCTCAGAGAAGTACGGAATGGATGCAAATATGTGCCCGTCATGTGCCAATATTTGCAATATTCATGGAAGCCACGAAAAATAATGACAGCAGGAGATCGCGGCCCGTGCGCCAGAGAAACGCTTCCCCCCCAAAAAAAAATTCCCCCCCCCCCAAAAAAAAAAAACGCCTCCTCCTCCCCGCCACACCCAGGCCTTGGAAAGGCTCGCCGACGCTGCGGGCGCGCAGGACAATGGAAGATATTGTCTCCTTTTTTTTTTTTGGCCGCGGCTCTCGCACGCCGATGGTCGTGCCCTTCTCTTCCTCGCCAAGGAGAGTCGGGGAAAATTATTAGAATTTTTATTTCAAGGGAAAATATTTTTACGATTGGCAGAATTTTTTATTTCCAACTTTCCTAAACTATTGTTTCCAGACTCCGAGCCGCGACCGGTTACAGGTCGGGGGGGGGGTGGTAAATGTGGGCGGACGCCACCAAGCGTTACCTGGTATCGCAAAGTTGCTGTTGATGGGTGGGAATTGTAAGCTCTTCAGGTGACTGGTTATTCTCTGGATGGAATCGTCTTGTGTGCGGCTTTTGAATACACAAAAATGGGGGGTTTCGCTCCCATGTCCATCGACGGCCATGGACCCCCCCATTTTTGTGTATTCAAAAGCCGCACACAAGACAATTCCATTAAGGGTTCAATATTCAGCGCAGAACGATCGCGGGGTGCTAATTTCATGCGTTTTCTTGGAAGCTTCCTCTCAATATTTCTGAAGGAGAGAATTTGATACATTGTCAGAAAAGGTGGAAATAATATTCTCCCAAATGTACAAAGTAACCAAATAAATTCTGGACATTCCCCCCAAAAATCTGCCTCCCGACCCCTCCCCCCCCCTTTCTGTGATAGTATTTTAGGGTGCAGTAAGATCATTGATGAGAACCCTAAATAAAAAAAAAAAAAACCTCAACGTAAAACTGTTGCAATGTAATCCAGTCACCAATTCTCCGATATAGCGCCAATGATTGCGCCAATATCCGATCGATTGATTCTCCAACCAAGACAAAAGATTGCAGAGTTCTGCCGTCCTGCTTCCAAAGGTGGCGCCTAGACTGTGCGCCGTCCTGTCCCGACCTTCAGCCCCGCCCCTCACACAGATGCCAGCTGTCTTGGATTTCCAGGGACAGTCCCACATCTTGGCTCTCTGCCGTGTCCCGGCATGTCCTGGAATCCCAGCATCAGCCTCATTCCAGTTTCTGCACATGCCCAGTAAATGGAAAAAGGCATTAAATGCAGGAATCTCTGTCACAAGGTGGCGGGGTCTGGGCAGTGCCAACCCATAAAGTGGGTGTGAAGGGAGGTCCCTTCATATCTAGAGGCGGGGTCTGGGTGGGACCAGCCCATAAAGTGGGTGTGAAGGGAGGACCCTTCATATCTAGAGGCGGGGTCTGGGTGGGACCAGCCCATAAAGTGGGTGTGAAGGGGGGTCCCTTCATATCTAGAGGCGGGGTCTGGGTGGGACCAGCCCATAAAGTGGGTGTGAAGGGAGGACCCTTCATATCTAGAGGCGGGGTCTGGGTGGGACCAGCCTATAAAGTGGGTGGGACGTGAGGTCCCTGCATATCTAGAGGCAGGTCTGGGTGGGACCAACCCATAAAGTGGGTGTGAAGTGAGGTCCATTCATATCTAGAGGCGGGGTCTGGGTGGGACCAGCCCATAAAGTGGGTGTGAAGGGAGGACCCTTCATATCTAGAGGCGGGGTCTGGGTGGGACCAGCCTATAAAGTGGGTGGGACGTGAGGTCCCTGCATATCTAGAGGCGGGTCTGGGTGGGACCAGCCTATAAAGTGGGTGGGATGTGAGGTCCCTTCATATCTAGAGGCGGGGTCTGGGTGGGGCCAGTCCATAAAGTGGGTGTGAAGGGAGGTCCATTCATATCTAGAGGCGGGGTATGGGTGGGACCAGACCATAAAGTGGGTGGGACGTGAGGTCCATTCATATCTAGAGGCGGGGTCTGGGTGGGGACAACCCATGAAGTGAGTGTGAAGGGGAGGTCCCTGCATATCTATAGGTGGAGTCTGGGTGGGACCAACCCATAAAGTGGGTGTGAATTGGAGAGAGAGTGGGTGGATGAATTGCGGACAGTTGGTGGGATCTATGCGCACAGTACGCCCCAACAACGCCCCCCCCCCCCTCCGCCGCAAGAGGGGACATTCCCCCTCTCTATATATCCTGGTATCAGCGGTACAGAAAGTTATGGGAAATCCAAAATTTTGGAGTCACCAGAACAGGAAGAGAGGGGAAATCCTCCAATGGGGGACACTTGTTCCAGTGACTTCACTTCCTGTTGTGTCTCCAGGACAGGAAGTGAAGGGAATTCCATCTTCTGAACCCCCCCCCCCCCATCCAAAACGAAAGTTTTATATTTTCTGTAGAGGGAACTGTTGAAGAAATCCGGTATAGAAGGCCGATTGGCGTTCCCCCCCCGAGCACGGCGCGGCTCCAGGTTGGTTAAATTGTCAGCTTTGCGCGGTTGGCCCGTTGCGGCGGTAATCAGATGTAATTAGATGGAGCTGGTGGCGGCAGCCTGTTATCTCTCCTCCTGGATTGTGTGCGTCTGGAACTGAGAGTGTTTGCAGCGTCACGCTGGGGGGAAATCGCTGTATTTACAATGTAATGAAGTGTTTATGAGGAGCAACAAAGGAGAGATAAGGACGATCGCTTCCCGAGTCGTGTCACATTGACAATACATCGCCGCGCCGCGCTACAAAAGGACTTCATCTCTCGCCGTTTATGTGAAATCAATCCAAATAAGACGTGACACCGAGGAGCCGCCGCCGCCGCCAGGCGCCTGCTGACTCAACCAGTGTTTTCATGTCTTCCCCGCGGGATGCCGCCGGCAATGCAAGGCTGACTCCATCCAAAACCGATATTCCCCAATAATCCGACCGCCCCGCTCACCGCCCCTCCCCCCCGCAGTCACACCCACCGAGTTCTAAGGAGTGAAATGACAGGAGGGTCCCAGGATAAAGTCTGGAGAAATGTGCAGGATGGCAGGCGGCGGGATGGAGAGTGGCGGGGTGGAGGGAGGCAGGATGGAGGGCTGCGGGGCACCAGGATGTAGGGCAGCAGGGTGTCGGGCGGCGGGATCGAGGGCAGTGGGATCGAGGGCTGCAGGTTGGCGGGATCGAGGGCGGCAGGATGCAGGGCAGCAGAGTGGAGGGCGGGGGATGGCGCGGGTGGGATGGACGGTGGCATATCTATAGGGATGGTCTGGGTGGGACCAACCAATAAAGTTGGTGTGAAGGGAGGAACCTGCATATCTATAGGGATGGCGGGATGGAGGGTGGCGGGGCACCGTGATGGAGGGCGGCAGGGTGTTGGGCGGCGGGATGGAGGGCAGCGGGATGAAGGGCTGCAGGTCGGCGGGATGCAGGGTGGCAGAGTGGAGGGCGGTGGGATGGCAGGATGGAGGGCGGCGGAATGGAGGGCGGTGGAATGCAGGGCGGCGGAGTGGAGGGCGGCGGCCAAAGAGCAGCGAATAATCCCTAAATTCATAAATTTGCCATTTTCTGAATTTGCGCCTTTGGAAGGGAAGTCGGGATAGGATGGCGATGCCGGAGCTTCTAAGACAAGTCAATAGTGACAGCCGCCATAGAGACACAGTCCCTATACAGTGATAGCCGCCATGCGATTTCTTATACCAGCAGCTGAGTGTTCCGGTGTTACATTGCTGCACAATTCTCCCATCACCAGTCACTTCTTGAGCCCTGATGAAGGGAGCCATGTGTGGCCCCCAAAGCGCGTTGGATTCTCTATCCAATACATTTTTGGAATAAACTGAATTTTGGACAGATATTTTGGAGTGAGGCTTCCATTCTTCTATGACCCCGTTATTTCGTATTTTCATTGTTTCTGTTTTCGTTTTTTCGGATTTTCATTCTTTGTAGTTTCGTTGTTTCTAATTTAATTATTTCGTATTTTCGTTTGTTTTTCATATTCGTTCTTTTCGATAGTTCGTTTTTCGTTAGAATTTTTAGTAAACCGTTCGTTCATTCGTAATCATACGAATGAACGAATATAACGAATTTTAATGGAAAACAAATTCGTAACTAAACGAATTGCACATGTCTAATTAGGGGTTAGTATTAGGATTATTGTTGGGGTTAATATTAGGGGTTGGGGTTGGGATTAGGGTTGGGGGTTAGTATTTGGTGTTGGGGGTTAGTATTATGGGTTGGGATTAGGGTTGGGGGTTAGTATTCGGTGTTGGGGGTTAGTATTATGGGTTGGGATTAGGGTTGGGGGTTAGTATTCGGTGTTGGGGGTTAGTATTATGGGTTGGGATTAGGGTTGGGAGTTAGTATTCGGTGTTGGGGGTTAGTATTAGGGGTTGGGGTTAGGATTAGGGTTGGGGGTTAGGATTAGGGTTGGGGGTTAGGATTAGGGGTTGGGGTTAGGATTAGGGTTGGGGGTTAGTATTAGGGGTTGGGGGTTAGGATTAGGGTTGGGGGTTAGGATTAGGGGTTGGGGTTAGGATTAGGGTTGGGGGTTAGGATTAGGGGTTGGGGTTAGGATTAGGGTTAAGGGTTAGGATTAGGGTTGGGGGTTAATGTTCGGGGTTGGGGTTAGGATTATTGTTGGGGTTAATATTCGGGGGTTGGGGGTTAGTATTAGGATTATTGTTGGGGTTAATATTAGGGGTTGGGGTTGGGATTAGGGTTGGGGGTTAGTATTCGGTGTTGGGGGTTAGTATTAGGGTTGGGGTTAGGATTAGGGTTGGGGGTTAGTATTAGGGGTTGGGGGTTAGGATTAGGGTTGGGGGTTAGGATTAGGGTTGGGGGTTAATGTTCGGGGTGGGGGTTAGGATTATTGTTGGGGTTAATATTCGGGGGTTGGGGGTTAGTATTAGGGGTTGGGGTTAGGATTAGGGTTGGGGGTTAGTATTAGGGGTTGGGGTTAGGATTAGGGTTGGGGGTTAGGATTAGGGTTGGGGGTTAATGTTCGGGGTGGGGGTTAGGATTATTGTTGGGGTTAATATTCGGGGGTTGGGGGTTAGTATTAGTATTATTGTTGGGGTTAATATTAGGGGTTGGGGTTGGGATTAGGGTTGGGGGTTAGTATTCGGTGTTGGGGGTTAGTATTAGGGGTTGGGGTTAGGGTTGGGGGTTAGTATTAGGGGTTGGGGGTTAGTATTATGGGTTGGGATTAGGGTTGGGGGTTAGTATTCGGTGTTGGGGGTTAGTATTCGGTGTTGGGGGTTAGTATTAGGGGTTGGGGTTAGGATTAGGGTTGGGGGTTAGGATTAGGGGTTGGGGTTAGGATTAGGGTTGGGGGTTAGGATTAGGGTTGGGGGTTAGGATTAGGGGTTGGGGTTAGGATTAGGGTTGGGGGTTAGGATTAGGGGTTGGGGTTAGGATTAGGGTTGGGGGTTAGGATTAGGGTTGGGGGTTAGGATTAGGGGTTGGGGTTAGGATTAGGGTTGGGGGTTAGGATTAGGGTTGGGGGTTAATGTTCGGGGTTGGGGTTAGGATTATTGTTGGGGTTAATATTCGGGGGTTGGGGGTTAGTATTAGGGGTTATTATTAGGATTATTGTTGGGGTTAATATTAGGGGTTGGGGTTAGGATTAGGGTTAGGGGTTAGTATTAGGGGTTGGGGGTTAGGATTAGGGTTGGGGGTTAGGATTAGGGTTTGGGGTTAGGATTAGGGTTGGGGGTTAATGTTCGGGGTTGGGGTTAGGATTATTGTTGGGGTTAATATTCAGGGTTGGGGGTTAGTATTAGGGGTTAGGATTAGGGTTGGGGGTTAATATTGGGGGTTGGGGGTTAATATTCGGGGTTGGGGGTTAATATTGGGGGTTGGGGAGCTGCAGGAACGCCCAGCTGGAATCTGGTTTGGAAAGTCACAATGGAGACATTTGCCGGCCCCCCTGGGATCGGTAAGGCAGTGTGATGACATCACAGTGAAGTGTAACGTTTCGGGGTCCTGCGTTT
This sequence comes from Lithobates sylvaticus, assembly GCA_028564925.1. Lineage (NCBI taxonomy): Eukaryota > Metazoa > Chordata > Amphibia > Anura > Ranidae > Lithobates > Lithobates sylvaticus. The sequence continues at coordinate 190,154,075 of CM053034.1, forward strand.
TGCTCCTTAGTATTTCTCGGTCTCTCCCAAAACGTCACATCTGTGCACAGAATCGCAGACGGAAGTCTGGAAAGGCGGCGTGTTGCGCTGTGAATGGGGAGAAGTATTCGAATTGTAACAATCTGTTGTAGAATTATATTGTTCTTCTCGCCGTCTCTGTGAATGGAACATCTGTTGCGGCGTTGCGGCGAGGAGCGGAGGAAGACGCCGGAGCGCAGATAGAGAACCTTTTTCTGCCTTTCAAATATTTGTCTGGCCTTCGTGGAATATTTACCTTCCCCGCGCTCCCCGCTCGTATCTGCGCCGTATCGCCGCGCTCTGCCCGCGTGCCGGGCCGTGTTTACATTCTTGCTGCATCATTAGACGGGTCCAGGAATCCGGGAACACAATGCGTTATGTCAGCCGCTCCTGTGCTTTATCACTGCTCTTTGATCCTCTTTATCTGTATTATGTAGGGGGGGGGGGAGGGGAGGTCACCGCCGTCCTTCTAGCGGCAAATCACGAAAACAAAATGCAATAAAATATCGATCATAAGTTGGAGGCCTCTGAATACGCCAAGAATCTTACAATAAAAGGAGAGATGATCGGTGTGGGAATTATTTGTTTTACTGTCTGACTACTCTTACAGTAAAGAACCCATAATCTACGGCTCCTAATACTGAATTCACAGACTGCCCTTACTGTAAAAAAGAGCTCCAGATTTACTGCCCTTACAGTAAAGAATCCAGCCTGACTACCCTTACAGTAAAGAATCCAGCCTGACTACCCTTACAGTAAAGAATCCAGCCTGACTACCCTTACAGTGGAGAATCTAAAGTTTATCCTATATTACAGTGTATACACCTCCATCTGCTCTTACAGTAAAGAATTCACAGACAGATTATTCTTACAGCAGCAAACTCCCTGCATCTCTTAAAGATGTGTGAAGGTTTCAGAGTCTTGTGTTTTAGAAAATAATCTACAGACTGATCACCAATGCAGTACAGAGCCAATCGTCTGCCTCTCCTTACAGTGCACACTCAGCAGTCTGCTCTTACCATAAATAATCCACATTGTCCCTAGTAGACACTCCAGTTTTTGCCCTTACAGTAAAGAATCCATGATGTCCTTACAGTAAAGACTCCAGCTTCTGCTCTTATAGTAAAGAATCCACATTGTCTCTCCTTATAGTAGACACTCCAGTTTCTGCTCTTACAGTAAAGAATCCACAATGTCCTTCCTTACAGTAAAGACTCCAGCTTCTGCTCTTACAATAAAGAATCCACATTGTCTCTCCTTATAGTAGACACTCCAGTTTCTGCCCTTACAGTAAAGAATCTACATTGCTGAGTGTTCACTGTAATGAGAGACAGTCTGCTTTAACAGTAAAGAATCCACATTGTCTCTCCTTACAGTAAACACTCCAGTTTCTGCCCTTACAGTAAAGAATCCACAACACCTGATTGTATTGGAAGCCACACATGGAACATTCAGGGTGACTAATCTGATGAAATCTTTTGATTGAATTGATCTGACAAACGTTTGTTGATTGTTTTTGCTCAAACAAATATCTTTGCCGGAGAACCAATCATAATGCAGATCGATTAAATATGTTCTAATCTATTTGACTGATCGATCCGCAACCCACATTGTGTGATATTAATACAAAGTGACAATAAATAAAACATAAGATGGAACAATGTATCGGCTTTCATTGTTGGATATTTCGATGAATCTCCGGCACCTGCACTGATCACAGATCTCTGTGTGTGTCCCCCTATATACCACCCCCCACAGGTCAGAGAGGGGTCCGGTGGGGGGTGCAGCGTGTAGATCTCATCACTCAGACTGGGGCTTGTGATGAGTAACGAGTCTTACTCACCATGACGAGTCCGCGTTGGGCGGATGTTTTCCTCCACTTTGGAAGATTTGGTGTTAGGGCGGAGCTGGAAGCCGGGTGATGTCAGAGATATCCGCCCAGTGCTGACCATCCACCAATAAATATAGAATATGAGAGCAGAGGATAAAAATAGAGACCAGAGAATTGACCAATCCTCAACTCTGCTACTGGACTGGTCACAGCTCCGCCCTGGGGGTTAAAGGGTGACTCTGGGCAAACATCTATAGTGAGGACCTTTACCATCTGCATAATGGGCACAGCGGGTGTACAGACCCGGGAACTCAGCACAGGGATGGTGAGAACCCCCCATAATGGGCACAGCGGGTGTACAGACCCGGGAACTCAGCACAGGGATGGTGGGAACCCCTCATAATGGGCACAGCGGGTGTACAGACCCGGGAACTCAGCACAGGGATGGTGGGAACCCCTCATAATGGGCACAGCGGGGGTACAGACCCGGGAACTCGGCACAGGGATGGTGAGAACCCCTCATAATGGGCACAGCGGGTGTACAGACCCGGGAACTCGGCACAGGGATGGTGGGAACCCCTCATAATGGGCACAGCGGGTGTACAGACCCAGGAACTCAGCACAGGGATGGTGGGAACCCCTCATAATGGGCACAGCGGGTGTACAGACCCGGGAACTCAGCACAGGGATGGTGGGAACCCCTCCATAATGGGCACAGCGGGTGTACAGACCCGGGAACTCGGCACAGGGATGGTGAGAACCCCCTCATAATGGGCACAGCGGGTGTATAGACCCGGGAACTCGGCACAGGGATGGTGAGAACCCCTCATAATGGGCACAGCGGGTGTATAGACCCAGGAACTCAGCACAGGGATGGTGGGAACCCCTCATAATGGGCACAGCGGGTGTACAGACCCGGGAACTCAGCACAGGGATGGTGGGAACCCCTCATAATGGGCACAGCGGGTGTACAGACTCGGGAACTCAGCACAGGGATGGTGGGAAGCCCTCATAATGGGTACAGCGGGTGTACAGACCCGGGAACTCAGCACAGGGATGGTGAGAACCTCTCATAATGGGCACAGCGGGTGTACAGACCCGGGAAACTCAGCACAGGGATGGTGGGAACCCCTCATAATGGGCACAGCGGGTGTACAGACCCGGGAACTCAGCACAGGGATGGTGGGAACCCCTCATAATGGGCACAGCGGGTGTACAGACCCAGGAACTCAGCACAGGGATGGTGGGAACCCCTCATAATGGGCACAGCGGGTGTACAGACCCGGGAACCCCTCATAATGGGCACAGGGGTGTACAGACCCGGGAACCCCTCATAATGGGCACAGCGGGTGTACAGACCCGGGAACCCCTCATAATGGGCACAGCGGGTATACAGACCTGGGAACTCAGCACAGGGATGGTGGGAACCCCTCATAATGGGCACAGCAGGTGTACAGACCCGGGAACCCCTCATAATGGGCACAGCGGGTGTACAGACCCAGGAACCCCTCATAATGGGCACAGCGGGTGTACAGACCCGGGAACTCAGCACAGGGATGGTGGGAACCCCTCATAATGGGCACAGCGGGTGTACAGACCTGGGAACTCAGCACAGGGATGGTGGGAACCCCTCATAATGGGCACAGAGGGTGTACAGACCCGGGAACCCCTCATAATGGGCACAGCAGGTGTACAGACCCGGGAACCCCTCATAATGGGCACAGCGGGTGTACAGACCGGGAACTCAGCACAGGGATGGTGGGAACCCCTCATAATGGGCACAGCGGGTGTACAGACCCGGGAACTCAGCACAGGGATGGTGGGAACCCCTCATAATGGGCACAGCGGGTGTACAGACCCGGGAACTCAGCACAGGGATGGTGGGAACCCCTCATAATGGGCACAGCGGGTGTACAGACCTGGGAACTCGGCACAGAGATGGTGAGAACCCATCATAATGGGCACAGCGGGTGTACAGACCCAGGAACTCGGCACAGGGATGGTGAGAACCCCTCATGATGGGCACAGCGGGTGTACAGACCCGGGAACTCGGCACAGAGATGGTGAGAACCCATCATAATGGGCACAGCGGGTGTACAGACCCGGAAACTCGGCACAGGGATGGTGAGAACCCCTCATGATGGGCACAGCGGGTGTACAGACCTGGGAACTCGGCACAGAGATGGTGAGAACCCATCATAATGGGCACAGCGGGTGTACAGACCCGGGAACTCGGCACAGGGATGGTGAGAACCCATCATAATGGGCACAGCGGGGGTACAGACCCGGGTGCTCCAGCGTTGGTTGGTATTGATGTTGTTCATTCCATCGTCTTCCTCCTCGCTCTGTACACGCAGCGCAGCGACACAAGTGAGTCTTCTGTCTGAGTTGGGGAATTCATCACTGAGATGTGAAGTTTTCAGATCATTGGAGTTCACAACCCCGACTCCGACTCTGGAAAAACACACAGAGAGGCGGCTGTGCGGAGCTGCCAGTTATTGTGCCCGTGTGCTACTGCTGGGTGGAGCGGAGAGCACAGACGTGTGCCAAGTGGACTGGTCATCAGATAAACATGTTTTCATGATAAGTGATGTGTCAGTGTGACCCCCTTCCGGGTATTTATTCCTTCTCCGAGATCGCAGGTCTCCCCCTGACAACTCCTTCATCTGCTTTTCTCTCCATAAGGATGGCACCATCTTTGTTCAGGCATCATCCAGGGTCACCATCTACTGCCTGGACTGAGATGACACAATCCTGTGCCTGTGCAGTTCTTGGCCGTGTTCACAAATGTTTTATGAAGTTTATTTAGTGGTACATTGGAATGCATTTGTATCTGGACTATGACACGGGGGAGGGGGGACATAGAAAGGGACGTAATATGAACTTGGGTTGGGACACGGGATGAAGCCTAGGAAGGGACACGGGATGAGGCCTAGGAAGGGACACGGGATGAGGCCTAGGAAGGGACACGGGTGGGGATGTGGGATGGGACACGGGATGAGGCCTATGAAGGGACACGGGTGGGGATGTGGATAGGACACGGGATGAGGCCTAGGAAGGGACACGGGTGGGGATGTGGATAGGACACGGGATGAGGCCTAGGAAGGGACACGGGTGGGGATGTGGGATAGCGCATGGGATGAGGCCTAGGAAGGGACACGGGTGGGGATGTGGATAGGACACGGGATGAGGCCTAGGAAGGGACACGAGTGGGGATGTGGATAGGACACGGGATGAGGCCTAGGAAGGGACACGGGTGGGGATGGGGGATAGGACACGGGGTGAGGCCTAGGAAGGGACACGGGTGGGGATGTGGGATAGGACACGGGATGAGGCCTAGGAAGGGACACGGGTGGGGATGTGGTATAGGACATGGGATGAGGCCTAGGAAGGGACACGAGTGGGGATTGTGGGATAGGACACGGTATGAGGCCTAGGAAGGGACACGGGTGGGGATGTGGGATAGGACACGGGATGAGGCCTAGGAAGGGACACGGGTGGGGATGTGGATAGGACACGGGATGAGGCCTAGGAAGGGACACGGGTGGGGATGTGGGATGGGACACGGGATGAGGCCTAGGAAGGGACACGGGTGGGGATGTGGTATAGGACATGGGATGAGGCCTAGGAAGGGACACGAGTGGGGATTGTGGGATAGGACACGGTATAAGGCCTAGGAAGGGACACGGGTGGGGATGTGGGATAGGACACGGGATGAGGCCTAGGAAGGGACACGGGTGGGGATGTGGATAGGACATGGGATGAGGCCTAGGAAGGGACACGGGTGGGGATGGGGGATAGGACACGGGGTGAGGCCTAGGAAGGGACACGGGTGGGGATGTGGGATAGGACATGGGATGAGGCCTAGGAAGGGACACGGGTGGGGATGTGGTATAGGACATGGGATGAGGCCTAGGAAGGGACACGAGTGGGGATTGTGGGATAGGACACGGTATGAGGCCTAGGAAGGGACACGGGTGGGGATGTGGGATAGGACACGGGATGAGGCCTAGGAAGGGACACGGGTGGGGATGTGGATAGGACACGGGATGAGGCCTAGGAAGGGACACGGGTGGGGATGGGGGATAGGACACGGGGTGAGGCCTAGGAAGGGACACGGGTGGGGATGTGGGATAGGACATGGGATGAGGCCTAGGAAGGGACACGGGTGGGGATGTGGGATAGGACACGGGATGAGGCCTAGGAAGGGACACGGGTGGGGATGTGGTATAGGACATGGGATGAGGCCTAGGAAGGGACACGGGTGGGGATGTGGGATGGGACATGGGATGAGGCCTATGAAGGGACACGGGTGGGGATGTGGGATAGGACACGGGATGAGGCCTAGGAAGGGACACGGGTGGGGATGTGGGATAGGACACGGGATGAGGCCTAGGAAGGGACATGGGTGGGGATGTGGGATAGGACACGGGATGAGGCCTAGGAAGGGTCACGGGTGGGGATGTGGGATGGGACATGGGATGAGGCCTAGGAAGGGACACGGGTGGGGATGTGGGATAGGACACGGGATGAGGCCTAGGAGGGGACACGGGTGGGGATGTGGGATAGGACACGGGATGAGGCCTAGGAAGGGTCACGGGTGGGGATGTGGGATAGGACACGGGATGAGGCCTAGGAAGGGACACGGGTGGGGATGTGGGATAGGACACGGGATGAGGCCTAGGAGGGGACACGGGTGGGGATGTGGGATAGGACACGGGATGAGGCCTAGGAGGGGACACGGGCGGGGATGTGGGATAGGACACGGGATGAGGCCTAGGAAGGGACACGGGTGGGGATGTGGGATAGGACACGGGATGAGGCCTAGGAGGGGACACGGGTGGGGATGTGGGATAGGACACGGGATGAGGCCTAGGAAGGGACACGGGTGGGGATGTGGGATAGGACACGGGATGAGGCCTAGGAAGGGACACGGGTGGGCATGTGGGATAGGACACGGGATGAGGCCTAGGAAGGGACACGGGTGGGGATGTGGGATAGGACACGGGATGAGGCCTAGGAAGGGACACGGGTGGGGATGTGGGATAGGACACGGGATGAGGACTAGGAAGGGACACGGGTGGGGATGTGGGATAGGACACGGGATGAGGCCTAGGAGGGGACACGGGTGGGGATGTGGGATAGGACACGGGATGAGGCCTAGGAAGGGACACGGGTGGGGATGTGGTATAGGACACGGGATGAGGCCTAGGAAGGGACACGGGTGGGCATGTGGGATAGGACACGGGATGAGGCCTAGGAAGGGACACGGGTGGGGATGTGGGATAGGACACGGGATGAGGCCTAGGAAGGGACACGGGTGGGGATGTGGGATAGGACACGGGATGAGGCCTAGGAGGGGACACGGGTGGGGATGTGGGATAGGACACAGGATGAGGCCTAGGAAGGGACACGGGTGGGGATGTGGGATGGGACACGGGATGAGGCCTAGGAAGGGACACGGGTGGGGATGTGGGATAGGACACGGGATGAGGCCTATGAAGCGACACGGGTGGGGATGTGGATAGGACACGGGATGAGACCTAGGAAGGGACACGGGTGGGGATGTGGGATAGCGCATGTGATGAGGCCTAGGAAGGGACACGGGTGGGGATGTGGGATAGGACACGGGATGAGGCCTATGAAGGGACACGGGTGGGGATGTGGGATAGCGCATGTGATGAGGCCTAGGAAGGGACACGGGTGGGGATGTGGGATAGGACACGGGATGAGGCCTATGAAGGGACACGGGTGGGGATGTGGGATAGGACACGGGATGAGGCCTATGAAGGGACACGGGTGGGGATGTGGATAGGACACGGGATGAGGCCTATGAAGGGACACGGATGGGGATGTGGGATAGGACATGGGATGGCCGGACCTCCTCCCGCTCCGTCTTGCTGTACACGGGGTGTCGAGGTCTGGCAGGTGTATTTATACGCGGAACCCCCCCCCGTGCTCAGATTTAATATACGGCTCCAGGTGCTCTCTGACCTTCTGCACAATGCGAGGCGTCTTCATATAATCAGAGCGGAGGAACCTTTTATTATCTTCTTGTTGACACAGGAAAGGCCAAACACGCGGCCCTCCATCGCCCGGAATGAGGAGCCGCAATGCTTTGTATTATTGGCGGCGTTCTGCAATTTGTGTGTTACAGAACTGACATCACATGGGACGGGTGAAGGGAACCTGTACTGAGGGCGGTATGTGAGCGGCCAACTCATGCTGATCCTCTGGCTTCAGTTCACTCCTCGCTCTTTGCCCAGGAACATGTATCTAGAGCAAGAGATCAGAACTCACTAAGTCTTCACTTGCTGCATACTTATTTATGGGCAATGACTGACAAAGCATTGAAGCTGATGGATCAACATCGATGGATCATAAATAAAACGGGATGGACTCGATGGACCACGTGGTCCTTTTTTCTGCCATCAGTCTTCTGTATTTCTTTTTTGCTAACATTATAAAAGGGGCACTTCACTCCACAAAGATGTAGAACCTGCAGGTAGTGACCAATTGGGCTTCGTCTTTATGCCTCATAGTTTGTCAGGGTGACAGGTCCTGAATGTCCATCTCAGTATCTCTCCAATTACAGAAGTGGAAAAGCATTTAATTTTACCAGCTTCTTGGGTCACTGCAATCTCTGATGTGATGTCATAGGTAGGAGGTTGGAGAAGTAATCTCTTGTGTGATGATATCACAGGCAGTGGGCGGAGCAGTAATCTCTTGTGTAATGATATCACAGGCAGTGGGCGGAGCAGTAATCTCTTGTGTGATGATATCACAGGCAGTGGGCGGAGCAGTAATCTCTTGTGTAATGATATCACAGGCAGTGGGCGGAGCAGTAATCTCTGGTGTGATGATTTCAGGTATCTCCACTCTCCAGCATTAATGAGGTATCAGGAAATACACAAGCAAGGATCATAATTATCTCCCCCTTTCATCAAAGAAAAAGAGGCAAAAGGTTCATCCCTAGAGTGTACACAACAAGTTACTTATATCCACCATTCGACCATTACCATCAAATATCCACCATCCAACTACGACCGCCCAGTATCCATCATCCAACCACCACCATCCAACTAGGACTGCCCAGTATCCATGATCCAAATACAACCACCCAGTATCCATCATCCAACCACCACCATCCAATACCCACTATCTGACCATCACCATCCAATATCCACCATCCAATATCAAATATCCACCATCTAACTACCGCCATCCAATATTCTCCATCCAACCACCACCATCTAATACCCACTATCTGACCATCACCATCCAATATTAAATATCCACCATCTAACTACTGCCATCCAATATTCTCTATCCAATATCCACCATCCAACAAGGACCGCCCAGTATCCATCATCCAACCACCATCTAACACCCACTATCTGACCATTATCATCCAATATCCACCGTCCAACTACCACCATTTATTTTCCACCATCTAATATCCACCATCAAGATTTACCATGTAATATCACCTTCAAAATTCACCATCCAACCACCACCATCCAATATTTACCATTTAATATCCACTTTCAAAATTTACCATCCAACCACCACCATCCATTATCCACCTTCAAAATTCACCATCCAATATCCTCTATCCAAACACCACCATCGAACAACCTCCATCCAATATCCTCAATTCAACTACATCCATCCAATATCCACCATTTAATTTCCATCATCATAATTTACCATTTAACCACCACCTCGAATATCCACCATCCAACTACCACCATCCAATTATCTCCATCCAGCCACCACCATCCAATATCCACCATCCAATATTCTCCATCAAACCATCACTATCCAACTACCACCATCCGTTATCAGCCATCCAACCACCGCCATCCAATATTTATCATCCAACTACCACCATCCAATATCCACCATCCAATATCCACCATCTAACTACCACCAATAGTCTCCAACCACCACCATCCAATGTCGACCATCCAATATTCTCCATCCAACTACCACCATCCAACTACCACCATCCAACTACCACCATCCAACTACCACCATCCAACTACCACCATCAAATAGCCACCATCCAGCCACTACCTTCCAATATCCACCATCCAACCACCATTCACCATCCACCATCCAATATCCACAATCCAACCTATAAAATGAACTTTATAATTGTCACTGTGGATAAAAGGAAATCCTTTGATTTATGAATATTGGGAACAATGTAAATCCTCCATAATTCATCTCCTATTCTCCTTCTCTAATAGAAGTCACTGTGCAGATCCCACGTTGGGCGGTTGGAAGGCGACATGCGGGATCTCTAGGTGCACAACGACTATTGTAGAGTCCTGAGATCCAATCAGTCTGTTATTTTTATGGATGTTTTTTCTTTGTTTCTAATGTTTACAAATAAAGGGAATTCGTTTTATCTGTAGAATGACATGGGGATGACATGGGGATGACATGGGGATGACATGGGGGATGACATGGGGATGACATGGGGATGATGACATGGGGGATGACATGGGGGATGACATGGGGATGACATGGGGGATGACATGGGGGATGACATGGGGATGACATGGGGGATGACATGGGGGATGACATGGGGATGACATGGGGGATGACATGGGGGATGACATGGGGGATGACATGGGGATGACATGGGGATGACATGGGGGATGACATGGGGGATGACATGGGGGATGACATGGGGATGACATGGGGATGACATGGGGATGACATGGGGATGACATGGGGGATGACATGGGGATGACATGGGGATGACATGGGGGATGACATGGGGGATGACATGGGGGATGACATGGGGGATGACATGGGGGATGACATGGGGATGACATGGGGGATGACATGGGGATGACATGGGGGATGACGTGGGGGATGACGTGGGGATGACATGGGGATGACATGGGGATGACATGGGGGATGACATGGGGGATGACATGGGGATGACATGGGGGATGACATGGGGATGACATGGGGGATGACATGGGGGATGACATGGGGATGACATGGGGGATGACATGGGGATGACATGGGGATGACATGGGGGATGACTTGGGGGATGACATGGGGGATGACATGGGGATGACATGGGGGATGACGTGGGGGATGACGTGGGGATGACATGGGGATGATGACATGGGGGATGACATGGGGGATGACATGGGGATGACATGGGGGATGACATGGGGATGACATGGGGATGACATGGGGATGACATGGGGGATGACATGGGGGATGACATGGGGATGACATGGGGATGACATGGGGGATGACATGGGGATGACATGGGGGATGACTTGGGGGATGACATGGGGGATGACATGGGGATGACATGGGGGATGACGTGGGGGATGACGTGGGGATGACATGGGGATGATGACATGGGGGATGACATGGGGATGACATGGGGATGACATGGGGGATGACATGGGGATGATGACATGGGGGATGACATGGGGATGACATGGGGGATGACATGGGGATGACATGGGGGATGACATGGGGATGACATGGGGATGACATGGGGGATGACATGGGGATGACATGGGGGATGACATGGGGATGATGACATGGGGGATGACATGGGGATGACATGGGGATGACATGGGGGATGACATGGGGATGACATGGGGATGACATGGGGATGACATGGGGATGGCATGGGGATGATGACATGGGGGATGACATGGGGATGACATGGGGATGACATGGGGGATGACATGGGGATGACATGGGGGATGACATGGGGATGATGACATGGGGGATGACATGGGGGATGGCATGGGGATGACATGGGGGATGACATGGGGATGACATGGGGATGACATGGGGATGACATGGGGATGACATGGGGGATGACATGGGGATGACATGGGGATGACATGGGGATGACATGGGGATGGCATGGGGATGACATGGGGGATGACATGGGGATGACATGGGGATGGCATGGGGATGACATGGGGATGACATGGGGATGACATGGGGATGGCATGGGGGATGACATGGGGATGACATGGGGGATGACATGGGGATGACATGGGGATGACATGGGGATGACATGGGGGATGACATGGGGGATGACATGGGGGATGACATGGGGACGATGTGATACAATGTAACGGGATCTATTAGAAATAGTGATAGTGACAGCTATAAAGTTACAAAGGATCTGTAAAATCTCAGAGAAACTTTTACATTTTAATGTAGTTTTCCCAAAATCTGCAGGTTTCATCCCTGGTGATCCCGCCATGGAGGTCCCGCCATGGAGGTCCTTGTTCAGTCACTTCCGGTTATAGGGTGACAACACTCTGTCCCGGCCTCTCAGTTGTTCTCCTGTGTTGTCACCCCGTCACACGGGCTTCAGATGGAGACAACAACTTCCGGTTCCATCTCACATTACACAGTTATGGTCCTCTGTTGTCACCATCAGGAGCCCCGCCCTGAGAAATGCCGTACAGCCATCACTGGAGTGTATGGAGTCTGGAAGTGTATGCAAAGAGGCTGCAGGAGATCAGCAGCACTGAGATGTAATAAAGCATGAAAAAAAAACTCAGGTGAAAGCAGGAAAAAAAAAAAAAACGATCAATACGCAGAGCGTGGAGCAAATAAAAGGTCGTCCATTTTGGGTTTATATCTCCTGTAAGTCGAGGCGCGGTCTGCTGACACAGGGATGGTTGTTACTGTATCTGGGTGGAGCGGAGCCGGGCGCCTATTCATGTTTTCCAAACGATGTGCGAGTCCCGTGTCACCCGATCCGGAGCGCCACTTTACTGCGTGGTGGCCCTTTACTGCTCCGAACGCTGGCCGAGGAACAGACGGGCGATGTCTTCCCACATCGTCACCATAACCGAGAACAATCGGCATCTGGCAGAAACATCCATACTCCACCAGGCCGAGCCACCCCTGGAGAGCGCAGTATAGAGCGCTGCTGAGTATGACCTCACACTGGGGGAGGGGGGCATAATAATGTATAACTGAAATATAGGAAAACTGCACAGTACCACTTCACTGTAATTCTCGGTATCTGTCCTTATTCTGTATGTATGGACTCTGCACAGTACCACTTCTCTTGTCCTGTATGTCGGGTGTAATTCTCGGTATCTGTCCTTATTCTGTATGTATGGACTCTGCACAGTACCACTTCTCTTGTCCTGTATGTCGGGTGTAATTCTCGGTATCTGTTCTTATTCTGTATGTATGGACTCTGCACAGTAGCACTTCTCTTGTCCTGTATGTCGGGTGTAATTCTCGGTATCTGTTCTTATTCTGTATGTATGGACTCTGCACAGTACCACTTCTCCTGTCCTGTATGTCGGGTGTAATTCTCTGTATCTGTCCTTATTCTGTATGTATGGACTCTGCACAGTAATACTTCTCCTGTCCTGTATGTCGGGTGTAATTCTCGGTATCTGTCCTTATTCTGTATGTATGGACTCTGCACAGTACCACTTCTCTTGTCCTGTATGTCGGGTGTAATTCTCGGTATCTCCTCTTATTCTGTATGTATGGACTCTGCACAGTACTACTTCTCTTGTCCTGTATGTCGGGTGTAATTCTCGGTATCTCTTCTTATTCTGTATGTATGGACTCTGCACAGTACTACTTCTCCTGTCCTGTATGTCGGGTGTAATTTTCGGTATCTGTTCCTATTCTGTATGTATGGACTCTGCACAGTAGCACTTCTCTTGTCCTGTATGTCGGGTGTAATTCTCGGTATCTGTTCTTATTCTGTATGTATGGACTCTGCACAGTACTACTTCTCTTGTCCTGTATGTCGGGTGTAATTCTCGGTATCTGTTCTTATCCTGTATGTACGGACTCTGCACAGTACTACTTCTCTTGTCCTGTATGTCGGGTGTAATTTTCGGTATCTGTTCCTATTCTGTATGTATGGACTCTGCACAGTAGCACTTCTCTTGTCCTGTATGTCGGGTGTAATTCTCGGTATCTGTTCTTATTCTGTATGTATGGACTCTGCACAGTACTACTTCTCTTGTCCTGTATGTCGGGTGTAATTCTCGGTATCTGTTCTTATCCTGTATGTACGGACTCTGCACAGTACTACTTCTCTTGTCCTGTATGTCGGGTGTAATTCTCGGTATCTCTTCTTATTCTGTATGTATGGACTCTGCACAGTACCACTTCTCTTGTCCTGTATGTCGGGTGTAATTCTCGGTATCTCTTCTTATTCTGTATGTATGGACTCTGCACAGTACCACTTCTCTTGTCCTGTATGTCGGGTGTAATTCTCAGTATCTGTTCTTATTCTGTATGTATGGACTCTGCACAGTACCACTTCTCTTGTCCTGTATGTCGGGTGTAATTCTCGGTATCTGTCCTTATTCTGTATGTATGGACTCTGCACAGTACCACTTCTCTTGTCCTGTATGTCGGGTGTAATTCTCGGTATCTGTTCCTATTCTGTATGTATGGACTCTGCACAGTACCACTTCTCTTGTCCTGTATGTCGGGTGTAATTCTCGGTATCTGTTCTTATTCTGTATGTATGGACTCTGCACAGTACTACTTCTCTTGTCCTGTATGTCGGGTGTAATTCTCGGTATCTGTTCTTATTCTGTATGTATGGACTCTGCACAGTACTACTTCTCCTGTACTGTATGTCGGGTGTAATTCCCGGTATCTGTCCTTATTCTGTATGTATGGACTCTGCACAGTACTACTTCTCTTGTCCTGTATGTCGGGTGTAATTCTCGGTATCTGTCCTTATTCTGTATGTATGGACTCTGCACAGTACTACTTCTCTTGTCCTGTATGTCGGGTGTAATTCTCGGTATCTGTTCTTATCCTGTATGTACGGACTCTGCACAGTACTACTTCTCTTGTCCTGTATGTCGGGTGTAATTCTCGGTATCTCTTCTTATTCTGTATGTATGGACTCTGCACAGTACTACTTCTCTTGTCCTGTATGTCGGGTGTAATTCTCGGTATCTCCTCTTATTCTGTATGAATGGACTCTGCACAGTACCACTTCTCTTGTCCTGTATGTCGGGTGTAATTCTCGGTATCTCTTCTTATTCTGTATGTGTGGACTCTGCACAGTACTACTTCTCTTGGAATAACTGGGATGAATATTGGGGATTGATCTCGGTATGGGTTGTGTTTTGGCGCGGGGATAATGGCTGTTCTATGGCGGGTTACAATGGTTGATCCCCGGACTGAGCCCAGCACACAGACCCCTTTTATTTGGGGCCCAGAAAATGGCTCAGTGTTTGTGGCGGTGCAGGTGTCGGGGGCGCAGTGGCGGCGCGCGGCGGTCCTCGCCAGCGATGAGCTCACAGAGGGCTCCTCCGGCAAAGTCTTCCTTCCTGTCTGCGGCAGAATCGGCTCTTCATGGCAGACAATGGCCTTTCTCTTGGCTCGGCGCTCACAATCCCTTTCAGGACATGGACTTATTGTATCTAGAAAGTGGCACTGTGGCTCGGTCCCATCCTCTGGGGGGGAGGGGGGTGCACAGGGGCCCGGCACGGTCAGGGTTACTGGTCGGGGGGGGGGGGGGTGCACAGGGGCCCGGCACGGTCAGGGTTACTGGTCGGGGGGGGGTGCACAGGGGCCCGGCACGGTCAGGGTTACTGGTCGGGGGGGGGGTGCACAGGGGCCCGGCACGGTCAGGGTTACTGGTCGGGGGGGGGGTGCACAGGGGCCCGGCATGGTCAGGGTTACTGGTCGGGGGGGGGGTGCACAGGGGCCCGGCATGGTCAGGGTTACTGGTGGGGGGGGGGGTGCACAGGGGCCCGGCACGGTCAGGGTTACTGGTCGGGGGGGGGTGCACAGGGGCCCAGCATGGTCAGGGTTACTGGTGGGGGGGGGGTGCACAGGGGCCCGGCACGGTCAGGGTTACTGGTCGGGGGGGGGGTGCACAGGGGCCCGGCACGGTCAGGGTTACTGGTCGGGGGGGGGGGTGCACAGGGGCCCGGCACGGTCAGGGTTACTGGTCGGGGGGGGGGGGGTGCACAGGGGCCCGGCACGGTCAGGGTTACTGGTCGGGGGGGGGGAATTGGTGTGAAATGTGTGGAAAGTCGGGGACACTCGGGGGGAACGGCAGAGAAAAGTATCCCTCGGAAATGACAGGAAAGGTTTGTCCTCAATGGCGCTTTTGTTTACTGTTTTCCTAAAAGGGGCCTCACTATATTTCATCTGTCAAACTGGCTTTTCTTATGGCCAACAATGGCCGATTGTTTTCACCGAAGGGGGGGAAAGAAAACTGCAGGTCTCACAGACAGGAGAATTCCGTATTATGTTTTCCTGCCAAATTCCGATGTGTTTCCCTTCAACTCACAAAGGGCTCATAACTTACTGTCAAGTGTGAGGGAGCCACAATGCCCCAGTGTTGCTTCGCCGATTCGCCGCGCTGGACGCAGCTCCGGCTGGCTGTGTGAGCGCCGAGGGGCCGCTGGTGTGTCACGAGAGAGAGCGAAGGGGTGGGGGGGGGGGGCACCGGTACGGCTCCGCCAGGCCCCAACGCAGCCCCTGATTCTCCTTGGGGTCCACCGGTTCGGGATGTGGTGGGCGAAGGTCGGTCGGGTCGGATTTGGACTTTCACTAAACTGAATGTGCTTTTTGTCGGCAGTGACTTTGGATCCTCGTGGCTCGGGACGGCGGGAGATTTGGTATGCCATCCAGCTCTGAAGTCCTGACGAGCGTCATCGGGGAACGCACTTCGGACGAGTGGAAGGACAGCCACTTACTGTAAGTACGCCCACTTTTATCGTTTGGTTTTGATGAGTTGGTATGGCGGGACTTTATTCGGGAAGTTTTTTTTGATCTGTAAAAGGTGTTTGAGAATTGGGATTTGTTGGACGGAGCGCGTCAATGGCGTCCTCCGAGCGCGGGAAAAAATGGCCGTTGTGTCAGAAATCTGAGGTTTCTTATTGGCCGCGTTCATCTCAGACGAGACGCGATGATGTCATTTAGATAGGAGGCATCAGACGCGGCATTTTCCTCCGCTCACCCGAGAGTTACAAATAAAGTGAAATGAAATTCTTCTACTTATGCAGATTTTATATCTTCTTATTAATATTATACGGGATTTATAGCGCCAACAGATTGTAAAGCGATGTACAAAATACAGTTACATAGTTACATAGTAGGAGAGGTAGAAAAAAGACACAAGTCCATCAAGTCCAACCTCTGTGTGTGATTATATGTCAGTATTACATTGTATATCCCTGTATGTTGTGGTCATTCAGGTGATCACCTAATAGTTTCTTGAAACGATCGATTCCCTCCGCTAAGACCACCACCTGTGGAAGGGAATTCCACATCCTTGCCGCTCTTACAGTAAAGAACCCTCTACGTAGTTTAAGGTTAAACCTCTTTTCTTCTAATTTGAATTGAAGACAGGAGGGTCAGCTGGTAGATCCCATTCCCTCCATTATTGTGATCTTGTGGTGTTTTTTTGTAGAATGTAACATAATAATTTCCCTTTGGGATTAATAACGTTTTCTGAATTCTGGATCAGAATTGGAATTTTGATGTGAACGGAATTTTCCTGAATGAAAAATGAGATTCGCTCTTAGAAATTCATTCCTTCGAGGAAAACGTTCCCATCCGGCTCCTTTGAACGTTCTTGTTTCTGTGGTTGGATATGAACGTCGGGGTGACCCCAAAAGCACTTAGAAAATTGAGTGAACTTTCCAAAAAATGTTAAACTTCAAGTTAAATTCTACAGGTTTATGGTCAGTTTTAAGACGGCCCGGCTCGTATGAGCTTACAATCTAAAAGGAGGGGGGAGTGATACATAAGATACTAACTGGGGGGGGGGGGCCATCTCTGAAGAGATTTAGGTGGAGGAGGGATAGGCTTCTATGAAGAGATGAGATTTAGGTGGAGGAGGGATAGGCTTCTATGAAGAGGTTTAGGTGGAGGAGGGATAGGCTTCTATGAATAGATGAGATTTAGGTGGAGGAGGGACAGGCTTCTATGAATAGATGAGATTTAGGTGGCGGAGGGATAGGCTTCTAGGAAGAGATGAGATTTAGGTGGAGGAGGGATAGACTTCTATGAATAGATGAGATTTAGGTGGCGGAGGGATAGGCTTCTAGGAAGAGATGAGATTTAGGTGGAGGAGGGATAGGCTTCTATGAAGAGATGAGATTTAGGTGGAGGAGGGATAGGCTTCTATGAAGAGATGAGATTTAGGTGGCGGAGGGATAGGCTTCTATGAAGAGATGGGATTTAGGTGGAGGAGGGATAGGCTTCTATGAAGAGATGAGATTTAGGTGGAGGAGGGATAGGCTTCTATGAAGAGGTTTAGGTGGAGGAGGGATAGGCTTCTATGAAGAGCTTTAGGTGGAGGAGGGATAGGCTTCTATGAAGAGATGAGATTTAGGTGGAGGAGGGGTAGGCTTTTATGAAGAGATGAGATTTAGATGGAGGAGGGATAGGCTTCTATGAAGAGATGAGATTTAGGTGGAGGAGGGATAGGCTTCTATGAAGAGGTGAGATTTAGGTGGAGGAGGGATAGGCTTCTATGAAGAGATGAGATTTAGCTGGAGGAGGGATAGGCTTCTATGAAGAGATGAGGTTTAGGTGGAGGAGGGATAGGCTTCTATGAAGAGATGAGATTTAGGTGGAGGAGGGATAGGCTTCTATGAAGAGGTGAGATTTAGGTGGAGGAGGGATAGGCTTCTATGAAGAGATGAGATTTAGGTGGAGGAGGGATAGGCTTCTATGAAGAGATGAGATTTAGGTGGAGGATGGATAGGCTTCTATGAAGAGATGGGATTTAGGTGGAGGAGGGATAGGCTTCTATGAAGAGATGAGATTTAGGTGGAGGAGGGATAGGCTTCTATGAAGAGATGAGATTTAGGTGGAGGAGGGATAGGCTTCTATGAAGAGGTTTAG
Source organism: Lithobates sylvaticus (assembly GCA_028564925.1). Classification (NCBI taxonomy): domain Eukaryota; kingdom Metazoa; phylum Chordata; class Amphibia; order Anura; family Ranidae; genus Lithobates; species Lithobates sylvaticus. The sequence goes on from CM053034.1 coordinate 190,172,805, forward strand.
GTGGAGGAGGGATAGGCTTCTATGAAGAGGTTTAGGTGGAGGAGGGATAGGCTTCTATGAAGAGATGAGATTTAGGTGGAGGATGGATAGGCTTCTATGAAGAGATGAGATTTAGGTGGAGGAGGGATAGGCTTCTATGAAGAGATGAGATTTAGGTGGAGGATGGATAGACTTCTATGAAGAGATGAGATTTAGGTGGAGGAGGGATAGGCTTCTATGAAGAGATGAGATTTAGGTGAAGGAGGGATAGGCTTCTATGAAGAGATGAGATTTAGGTGGAGGAGGGATAGGCTTCTATGAAGAGATGAGATTTAGATGGAGGAGGGATAGGCTTCTATGAAGAGATGTGATTTAGGTGGAGGAGGGATAGGCTTCTATGAAGAGATGCGATTTAGGTGGAGGAGGGATAGGCTTCTATGAAGAGATGAGGTTTAGGTGGAGGAGGGATAGGCTTCTATGAATAGATGAGATTTAGGTGGAGGAGGGATAGGCTTCTATGAAGAGATGAGATTTAGGAGGGATAGGCTTCTATGAAGAGATGAGATTTAGGTGGAGGAGGGATAGGCTTCTATGAAGAGATGCGATTTAGGTGGAGGAGGGATAGGCTTCTCAGAAGAGAAGAGTTTTAGATGGAGGAGGGATAGGCTTCTATGAAGAGATGAGATTTAGGTGGAGGAGGGATAGACTTCTATGAAGAGATGAGATTTAGGTGGAGGAGAGGTAGGCTTCTATGAAGAGATGAGATTTAGGTGGAGGAGGGATAGACTTCTATATAGAGATGAGATTTAGGTGGAGGAGAGGTAGGCTTCTATGAAGAGAAGAGTTTTAGATGGAGGAGGGATAGGCTTCTATGAAGAGATGAGATTTAGATGGAGGAGGGATAGGCTTCTATGAAGAGATGAGGTTCAGGTGGAGGAGAGGTAGGCTTCTATGAAGAGATGAGATTTAGGTGGAGGAGGGATAGGCTTCTATGAAGAGATGAGATTTAGATGGAGGAGGGATAGGCTTCTATGAAGAGATGAGATTTAGATGGAGGAGGGATAGGCTTCTATGAAGAGATGAGATTTAGATGGAGGAGGGATAGGCTTCTATGAAGAGATGCGATTTAGGTGGAGGAGGGATAGGCTTCTATGAAGAGATGAGATTTAGGTGGAGGAGGGATAGGCTTCTATGAAGAGATGAGATTTAGATGGAGGAGGGATAGGCTTCTATGAAGAGATGAGATTTAGGTGGAGGAGGGATAGGCTTCTATGAAGAGATGCGATTTAGGTGGAGGAGGGATAGGCTTCTATGAAGAGATGAGATTTAGGTGGAGGAGGGATAGGCTTCTATGAAGAGATGAGATTTAGGTGGAGGAGGGATAGGCTTCTATGAAGAGATGAGATTTAGATGGAGGAGGGATAGGCTTCTATGAAGAGATGAGATTTAGATGGAGGAGGGATAGGCTTCTATGAAGAGATGCGATTTAGGTGGAGGAGGGATAGGCTTCTATGAAGAGATGAGATTTAGGTGGAGGAGGGATAGGCTTCTATGAAGAGATGCGATTTAGGTGGAGGAGGGATAGGCTTCTCAGAAGAGAAGAGTTTTAGATGGAGGAGGGACAGGCTTCTATGAAGAGATGAGATTTAGGTGGAGGAGGGATAGGCTTCTATGAAGAGATGAGGTTTAGGTGGAGGAGAGGTAGGCTTCTATGAAGAGATGAGATTTAGGTGGAGGAGAGATAGGCTTCTATGAAGAGATGAGATTTAGCTGGAGGAGGGATAGGCTTCTATGAAGAGATGAGCTTTAGGTGGAGGAGGGATAGGCTTCTATGAAGAGAGGAGATTTAGGTGGAGGAGAGATATGCTTCTATGAAGAGATGAGATTTAGGTGGAGTCGGGATAGGCTCTTCTGAAGAGATGAGTTTTCCAGGATCTCCTAAAAGTGGAGAGAGTAGGAGATAGCCGGACCGATTGGGGTAGGGAGATCCAGAGGATGGGAGAGGCTCCGGAGAAGTCCTGGATATGAGTTTTGGAGGAGGAAACGAGGGAAGCTCTTCTATGTGTTCCATGAATGGAGGGTGAATTACAGATCCTCTGCTGTGTGGATCCCCTGCTGTGTGTAGTCTGATCTGATCCTCCCGGGATTGCCGTCCTCCTGTCCCTGTACAGCAGTCCTCCTCCTCACAGTGACCATAAAAAAACGTATTCCTTTTCTCTTATTTTTTTAAAAAACTTCACAGAATTGTATTTCTTTTCTAAGTGGTGATTTTTGTGCGGTTGGTCTTGTCTCCGCCCCCTGCGATCTTTTGTGGAGGGTTGCGCCGTGTACTGTGGGAAGTGTGGAGACGAAGGGATCCCCTCCATTGACTTCATTCAGATCCCTTCTTCAGGTTTTATACATTTCGCTCCTCGTAAGTAGACGTCCGTCCTCTCGCCAGCGCGCCCGTCTGTTTCCTGCCCGGTGGATTGGCGGCTCGGAATTGATTGGGCGGGTCCGCGTGGACGATGAGATTGGTCCTGTGTGACCTCATCTTCTGCAGATCTTCATTCATTTGGTCTGTATAAGAATATTCCTTCACCCATTGGCTGTAGATGATGGGGGGTGGGGCAGGCGGGTGGTACGTGCGGGCGTCTCAGGACTCGGCGGGGGAAGGGTGTTTGGGGGAGGGTGTGTAAGAGATCTGAAGGCTCTGTTGTACGTCCCGTTGTATCTTAGCGGCTCTGTGCAGGAAGTACCTGAGATACAATGTGTGATGACAGAAGGATACATTGTTACATCATCTGATTAGTAAACGAAGGTCCATCCCGTTCCATGTTCTGTAGTGACCCCGACCTTCACACATCTGGGGGGAACCGGCACCCAGCGCTGAATCCACGCACATACGTGTCATGTAATGATAAATTTGATTCATAGCACGTTAGGGCCATGCGTTTTGGGTGGCCAACGCGTTTTGGGTGGCCAACGCGTTTTGGGTGGCCAACGCTTTTTTGGTGGCCAATGTGTTTTGGGTGACCAACGCGTTTTAGGTGGCCAACGCGTTTTGGGTGGCCAAACACTCTTCCCCTTCATCAGGGACACAAAACAAGTAAAAGAATACAATGGTCAGAAATACTAATACATGAACCGACACTGAGTGCGGTGTACTCGGGGTACGCGGGGTACGCAGTGTATGCGGGGTACGCGGTGTATGCGGGGTACGCGGTGTATGCGGTGTACGCGGTGTACGCGGTGTATGCGGGGTATGCGGTGTATGCGGTGTATGCGGGGTATGCGGGGTACGCAGTGTATGCGGGGTACGCAGTGTATGCGGGGTATGCGGTGTACGTGGGGTACGCACTGCGCTTTGCCATTGGGGGGGGGAATTTATTTTACTGACGCCAGTTCTTAATCTTTTTCAATGAATGTGAGTACTTAGGAAAAAAAGGAGAGACCTAAATCACCTGAATTTCCACCTTCATCTAATTAGACAATCGGATATCTCCAGCTGATGTTGGACTACAACTCCCAGAATGCCATGTGTATATATAAAAAAAAGGTGGGAAGGGCATGCTGGGACATGTAGTTCATCAACGTTGATGAGTCCCAGTGACCCTCTTTTCTTCTCCTGGTGTCACCGGGACAGGAAGTGGGGGATCTAAAACCGCAATAAAAACACGACAGAGATTTTAACCCTCGCCATCCAAACTAAAGAAATAAAAGTTTTTTGGGTGGAGTCGGCTTTCATTGGTCAGTTGAGGCTTCTATTGGAGTCGGTGGCTGTAGGAGGTTGGCAGCAGACAGACACAGAGGAGATGGAAGGATAAACTGCCTGACTTTACTGAACTGCGCAGCACTCGCCTACCAACATGTTTCAGGCACTGGGGGCACATGGGAGGGTGGCATCGTGTGATAGGCTGGCTGAGGATGGAGATGACAACAGGCAGCACCCATTTATTGGAGGAGCCAGGCAGGTCCTTCCTTCTTCTGGATCTCCAGTATTAGGAGGAAGACGATCGGCCATGTCCGGCCCGATTATCTGTCCTCACGCCGATTCCTCACATCTGTTGCATATTGTTCCTCCAGCTGGGGGGGGGGGAGGGGTGGCAGTGCCGGTACGGTGATCACCGTGAAACCAGCTGCCTCCCCCAACACATTCACCAGGACAGCTCTGCTACTTCCAGATACTCAACTGTCACTTCAGATCCAGATATAGTTCAGTGTCGGGTGGAGCACCGTGTCCTGTGGGGACATGACTAAAAAATACTTGTGTCAGATTGGTCCAAAATTGTTTTACTGTAAAAAAAAAGAACTTGTCAACATGTTTAGACAAATTGACAGCTTCTGATGTAGTGACAGTTGACATGTTCTAAAAAATGACAGTTGACTTCTTAATAAGTGACAGTTGATATATTCTCATGTAGTGACAGTTGGATGTTGTAACAGTTGACCTGTTCTGATGCAGTGACAGTTGACGGGTTCTGTTGTAGAGATGGTTGAACTTTTCTGACAGTAATAGTTGACATGTTCTGATATAGTGACAGTTAGCATGTACTCTTTTAGTGACAGTTGGATGTTGTAACAGTTGACATGTTCTGCTTTTAATAACAGTTGACCTGTTCTAATGTAGAGACAGTTGACCTGTTTTGATGCAGAGATGGTTGAACTTTGACATGTTCTGACATAATGATAGTTGGCGTGTTCAGATTTAATAACAGTTGACATGTTCTAGTGTAGTGACAGTTCATGTGATGTAATGACAGTCAACTGCTCCTGACATGGTCCTAGTGGAAGTGTTCTGAATTATTGACAGTCGGCTTGTTCTGATCTAATACTGACAGTTGATGTTTTGAATGAATGGCAGTTACATGTTCTGACAAAAGTGACAGTTGGCATGTTCTAATTTAATGACAGTTCTAATGTAGTGACAGTTGGCTGTGCCTGCCATAGTGATAGTTAACATGTCCTGAATTAATGACAGTTGGCGCGGTCTGATGTAGTGGGGACAGTTGATGAGTTTTGAATTGATGACAGTTGCGTGCTCTGACAAAGTGACAGTTGACATGTCGGGAGAAGGAGTGCAGCCCCCATCTGAGGCTTCTCACATAGGTAATGCCAGATTGCACGCTGCTTCCTGCCTGACTGATGGGAATATCTCAGCTCTGATGATCCGGAGACATACAGGGCCAGGAACCGCATGGAATTCCACCGCCGTACAACCAACATATGTACATACTTGGCTTAGCGTGTAACCCTCGCACTGCCGCATTACACCCCCCCATCCCCCATCCCACTTCCCCCATCCCCCCCCATCACACTTCTCCAGTCACTTCCAGTGATGTGCGTTAGGATGTTGTGGTGCCATTTATTGTGGATGGATCTCCAACACACCGAGCCAAAGCCGCTCCGACACACAGGCTTTGCAGCACATCACAACGCGGGGTGACGGGCGGTCATAGGGGTGACGGGAGGTCATAGGGGTGACGGGCGGTCATAGGGGTGACGGGCGGGTCATAGGGGTGACGGGCGGTCATAGGGGGTGACGGGGGGTCATAGGGGTGACGGGCGGGTCATAGGGGTGACGGGCGGTCATAGGGGGTGACGGGCGGTCATAGGGGTGACGGGCGGGTCATAGGGGTGACGGGCGGGTCATAGTGGTGACGGGCGGGTCATAGTGGTGACGGGCGGTCATGGGGGGTGACGGGCGGGTCATAGGGGTGACGGGCGGGTCATAGGGGTGACGGGCGGTCATAGGGGTGACGGGCGGATCATAGGGGGTGACGGGCGGTCATAGGGGTGACGGGCGGTCATAGGGGTGACGGGCGGGTCATAGGGGTGACGGGCGGATCATAGGGGGTGACGGGCGGTCATAGGGGTGACGGGCGGTCATAGGGGTGACGGGCGGGTCATAGGGGTGACGGGCGGATCATAGGGGGTGGCAGGCGGTCATAGGGGTGACGGGCGGATCATAGGGGGTGACGGGCGGTCATAGGGGTGGCGGGCGGTCATAGGGGTGGGGGCGGTCATAGGGGTGACGGGCGGTCATAGGGGTGACGGGCGGTGCAAAATAAGAAGCTACATCTGTTTGTTTTCTTTTGATCTGTTCCTGTGCCTTGGTAGCAAATTCTAAATAAAAGCCCCGCCTTATCGCAACACAATAACGGGTTACACAATGTACAGTAATGAGACGCACAGGAATGAATGGGCCCCGAATGTTGGATTGATGTCATAGTCTTCTCTGAGGAGGGTGGAGGCTTTTATTCAACGTTTTGGTAATTTGTAGGTGGGGAAATCCAGCTTTCATTGAGCTTGTATGTGAGATCAACATGAGATCCTTCATAGTTCCATTAGAGATCCTTCATGGTTCCATTAGAGATCCTTCATGGTTCCATTAGATATCCTTCATGGTTCCATTAGAGATCCTTCATGGTTCCATTAGAGATCCTTCATGGTTCCATTAGAGATCCTTCATGGTTCCATTAGAGATGCTTCATGGTTCCATTAGAGATCCTTCCTGGTTCCATTAGAGATCCTTCCTGGTTCCATTCGAGATCCTTCCTGGTTCCATTAGAGATGCTTCATGGTTCCATTAGAGATGCTTCATGGTTCCATTAGAGATGCTTCATGGTTCCATTAGAGATGCTTCATGGTTCCATTAGAGATGCTTCATGGTTCCGTTAGAGATGCTTCATGGTTCCGTTAGAGATGTTTCATAGTTCCATTAGAGTTCCTTCACAGCTGTTCCTGACCTTTTCCTGACCTCTTACTGACCTCTTCCGGACCTCCTCCAGACCACTTCCTGACCTCCTCCAGACCACTTCCTGACCTCTTGCTCACCTCCCCCAGACCTTCTACTGAACTCCTCATCACTTTCTGACCTTCCCCCGACTACTTCCGGACATCTTCCTAACCTCCTCCAGATCACTTCCTGACCTCCTGCTCATCTCCCCCAGACCTGCTCCTAACCTCCTCCTCATCACTTTCTAATAACTTCTTGACGTTCCCCCGACAACTTCCTGACCTCTTCCTAACCTCCTCTCTAACATGAGATCCTTCATAGTTTCATTAGAGTTCCTTCACAAGTGTTTCTGACCTTTTCCTGACCTCTTCTAACCTCCTCCTTACCACTTCCTGACCTCCCCATATTACTTCTTGACCATCTCCTGACCACTTCCTGACCTCCCCTTGGCCTCTTTCTGACCACTTCCTGACCTCCCCTTGACCTCCTAACCTCTTGCTCATCTTCACCTGACCACTTTCTGACCTTCTTCTGACTTCCTCCTCAACACTTCCTTACTACTTCTTGATCTCCCCTTGATCTCTCCCTGACCTCTCCCTGACCTCTTGCTGACCTCTTCCTAATCTCCTCATAACCAGTTCCTTACCTCCCCTGATTACTTCTTGACATCCTCCTAACCATCTCCTGACCACTTCCTGACCTCCCCTTGGCCTCCTTCTGACCACTTCTTGACCTCTTCCTGACCTCCCCTTGACCTCCTAACCTCTTGCTCATCTTCTCCTGACCACTTTCTGACCTGCTCCTGACCACTTCCTGACCACTTCCTGACCTTCCCTTGACCTCCTCCTGACTACTTCCTGACCTTCCCTTGGCCTCCTCCTGACCTCCTCCTGACCACTTCCTGACCTTTCCTTGACCTCCTCCTGACCACTTCCTGACCTCCCCTTGACCTTCTCTTCTCTTCCTTCTAAGCTGCTTTGGCATTCTCATTGACTTGTATGTGGTGAAAATCAGATCAGAATGAAGCTTGGTGTACACCGGCACTAACAGAGATGTTTGTAGTTGTGGAACACTTTAATTAAATCTCAGCAGCGCAGACAATACACCCGCACTGCCCCCCCCCCCCCCTTGCACTGGTCCCCCCATCCCCCGGCCTGTCCCGTCATGTTGGACAGGTGTTGTAATGTCACTGCATGTGCTGCAGCGCAGTATTAGGAATGCTGTATGTACACAGTGCAGCTCGGAGACTCCCATTTTACGTGTCCCAACAGAATGCAGGACAGAGGACAAGTAAGGAAGAGAAGGTTCACATCGCCCGGGGGCTGCAACATGTCACATCTCCATTGTTCCCTGGGTTGTTATCCACCAGCTGGTGTGGGCACCGTGCCAGGAGAGGTGCGGGAGGGGAGACAGCATTGGATGGAGATGGGAAGGCCAATCTTCAATAAGCATGCAGCCAGTGAGTCCTGAGGAAAGTATGTATTTGGGGGTCGGGGGAAGTAGAAATCATTGTGGCTGGTGGCAGCCAGGCGAAAGGCATTTTTTTAGACCGGGGTCAGCTGTGGCAAATATTCCTTGATGGCAGATTTATGTGAAGAGATTGTGCAGCAGCTGTGGTGGGGCTGGCGGGGGATCCGGCCTATCGGGAGGTGCGTGTGCTTTATTTTGTAGCCATGTTGTTGGTGACCGGAATAGCGTGGAACACCCGATCCCCGCACCTCCGCGGGACAATATTGGTGTCACCGTGTGCGGCAGCGGGCCGGGCCGGAATGTTTGGCTCAGGAATTGTTCTGCTGATAATCTTACATCACGCAACTCCGTCCCCTGCACTGCCGTCCCATGACTGCCACACATGGGGGATCACATTTCCACAGAGACGCGGCCGCAGCCATTTATGGGTGGAACAATGCCGGGCTATGGAGAGGCCACGTATGGGCCGCAGACCCGCTCTCCGCCCTCAGCCGGTACCACCCCACCCCCCATGGAGAAATCCCTACATCTCCTCTTCTATTGGATCACAACAAAATCGCACCCACCTGAATATTGCCGGCTTAACTTCTCCATCTCCTATTGGTGACATAATATTATTTTCTGCAACCCGAGATTTGTCCCGTTTTTAAAATGACGCAAAAATTCTGATTCTGGTACAAAGAATTGCAAAGTTCTTTATAAATCAGCGGGAAATCCTAGTTGTAGGGAGGGGGGGGGGGGGGGAGGAAGTATTTCAAGAATTCTGATTGGGTACACGAAGGGTTAAAGAAAAACTAAACTAAAACAACGATAAAAAAAAAAACAGTTACATTCCCGGCATGTCAGGAATGTGAACTGTCACATTTGCTTGTGCTCTCAAACTAACTGTCAAACCATCAAATGGCTCCTAACTGATCACATGGGCAGCACCACGGCAACTCCGGATCAAACCCAGGCCAAGATGGCGGCTTCATTAACTGAAAACCATATAAGAGGGTTTCGTTTATTAAGAGAACAATTTTAAATGTCGGGTTTCTTCAAAATTAATATTTGTAGATCGTTCCTCCGACCTCCGATGAATGCAACAGAGAAAAGTAACAATGTTACTTTGTATCTCTCCATCTCCCGTCTGATCAATGTTTGTAAACAATGTTACTTTGTATATCTCTATCTCCTGTCTCAATGTTTATAGAGAGATACAAAGTAACTTTGTTTATAAACATTGATCAGACAGGATATAGAGAGATACAAAGTAACTTTGTTTATAAACATTGATCAGACACGATATAGAGAGATGCAAAGTAACATTGTTTATCTCCCGTCTGATCAATGTTTATAAACAATGTTACTTTGTATTGCAATGCTTTGTACAGCACATGCCCGATCTGCACCCCCCGTGTTATATAGATAGTAATAGAATTGTGTTTTACTGATGTCCAGTGGTCGGCCATGTTGGGGGAGGGGGGGTCTATGTATAGAGTGTAGTAGAATTGTATTTTGATGGTCGCCCATGTTGGGGGAGGGGGTGGTCTATGTATAAAGTGTAGTAGAATTGTAGCGCGGTCCTGCCCAGCGATCGATTTCCGGGGTCTGCGGTGGTCGCCCATGTTGGGGGAGGGGGGGGGGGGGGGGTTCTATGTATAGAGTGTAGTAGAATTGTAGCGCGGTCCTGACCAGCGATCGATTTCCGGGGTCTGCGGTGGTTGCCCATGTTGGGGGAGGGGGTGGTCTATGTATAGAGTGTAGTAGAATTGTAGCGCGGTCCTGCCCAGCGATCGATTTGCGGGGTCTGCGGTGGTCGCCCATGTTGGGGGAGGGGGTGGTCTATGTATAGAGTGTAGTAGAATTGTAGCACGGTCCTGACCAGCGATCGATTTTGGGGTTGCGGTGGTCGCCCATGTTGGGGGAGGGGGGGTGGTCTATGTATAGAATGTAGTAGAATTGAAGCGCGGTCCTGCCCATCGATCGATTTCCGGGGTTGCGGTGGTCGGTCATGTTGGGGGGGGGGGGGGGGTCTATGTATAAAGTGTAGTAGAATTGTATTTTGATGGCGTCCAATGGTCGCCCATGTTGGGGGAGGGGGTGGTCTATGTATAAAGTGTAGTAGAATTGTAGCGCGGTCCTGCCCAGCGATCGATTTCCGGGGTCTGCGGTGGTCGCCCATGTTGGGGGAGGGGGTGGTCTATGTATAGAGTGTAGTAGAATTGTAGCGCGGTCCTGCCCAGCGATCGATTTGCGGGGTCTGCGGTGGTCGCCCATGTTGGGGGAGGGGGGTGGTCTATGTATAGAGTGTAGTAGAATTGTAGCGCGGTCCTGCCCAGCGATCGATTTTGGGGTTGCGATGGTCGCCCATGTTGGGGGGGGGGGGGGGTGGTCTATGTATAGAATGTAGTAGAATTGAAGCGCGGTCCTGCCCAGCGATCGATTTCCGGGGTTGCGGTGGTCGGTCATGTTGGGGGGGGGGGGGTCTATGTATAAAGTGTAGTAGAATTGTATTTTGATGGCGTCCAATGGTCGCCCATGTTGGGGGAGGGGGTGGTCTATGTATAAAGTGTAGTAGAATTGTAGCGCGGTCCTGCCCAGCGATCGATTTCCGGGGTCTGCGGTGGTCGCCCATGTTGGGGGAGGGGGGTGGTCTATGTATAGAGTGTAGTAGAATTGAAGCGCGGTCCTGCCCAGCGATCGATTTGCGGGGTCTGCGGTGGTCGCCCATGTTGGGGGAGGGGGGTGGTCTATGTATAGAGTGTAGTAGAATTGAAGCGCGGTCCTGCCCAGCGATCGATTTGCGGGGTCTGCGGTGGTCGCCCATGTTGGGGGAGGGAGGAGGTGGTCTATGTATAGAGTGTAGTAGAATTGCGGTCCTGCCCAGCGATCGATTTGCGGGGTCTGCGGTGGTCGGCGGGTTTCCATGTAGGGTCACTTTTTCTCGCAGTTTATTCTCGTAGGTCGTCTTCTTGGCTCGTCATTGTCGGTATAAATCGCACATCCACTTGTGCTGAAGACGTCTCAACAAACCTGTCAGCGGAACTTCTATTGTAACTGGCGGAGTTCCCAGCGTCTGGAGTGCAGTGCATCCTGGGAGATCTCCAAACACTTCAGCAGCACCGCGGGCAAAGAATGTCCATGTTGGTTGGTAGATGCGCCCCTCCCCCTCCCCACCAAAAATAGCCGCGATGCTGCATTGATGTGGAGTTTGGGAGAAGCTTTGATTGTGTCTCCGCATCCCCCCCCCCCCGGAATGGGAAGCTCTGCTGACTGATGACATCACAGCGCCTTCATTTCAGCCAGTGATGTCATTGCATGAAACATTGTATATATTCTCCAGGATACATCACTTCATATCTCTTCATAGATGGATTTTTTTTTTAATCGGATGGAATCTTTCTATCGATCTCTCAGGAAACGAGTAACATTGGCGCGGTCTGATCCCCGCCATTAACCCTTTCCTCTCCGTTCTTCCACTGAATACTAGACATGTGCACAACAAAAAAATTAGGTTATTTTTGTTTCGTTTTTTTTTCGTTTCCGAAAAAAAATTCGTTTTTTTTCGTTTTGTTTTTTTTCGTTTCCGTCGATTCGTAACGATTCGTACATTCGTAAGTCGTCGTTGTTCGGATTCGTAATGATTCGTAAGAGTTATTTTTTCGTTGATTCGTTTTTTCGTTAGTTTAATTTTCGGACGCATTCGTATTTATTCGTACATTCTTAACATTCGTAACATTCGTAATCGGAGCATAATTCATAATTTGATGTAATGTGTACGCTATTATTACATTTTAATAATTTACGAATCGAAAAAAAAGTTACGAATGTACAAATTTTTTTGTTCAATAGAGACACGGAAAATTACAAATCGTAACTTTTTTTTAATTTTTTTTCGATTTTTGTTATTTTCCGTGTCTCTATTGAACAAAAAAATTTGTACATTCGTAACTTTTTTTTCGATTTGTAACTTTTTTTTCGATTCGTAACTTTTTTTTTTTCAATTCGTAACTTTTTTTTAATTTTTTTTCGAATTGAAAAAAAAGTTACGAATCGAAAAAAAAAGTTACAAATCGAAAAAAAAGTTACGAATGTACGAATTTTTTTGTTCAATCCATTCGAAGCACGTTAAGCAGCACCATTGTAAGGGACACGGAAAATGACCAATTCAACAAAAAAAAAAAAAGTTACGAATGTACAAATTTTTTCGTTCGGATTTTCTTTATTAGTACATTCGTTGTTTCTAATTTAGTTTTTTTCGGATTTTCGTTGTTTTTCGGATTCGTACGATTCGAACGATTCGTTCATTCGTACGAAAACGAACGAACGAAAATGACGAAAAAAAAACGAAAAACGAAAAAAAAACTAAACGAATTGCACATGTCTAGTAAATACCCGGAACACCTCGCCGCCCGCCAGATACCAATTCATTACTTCTGGCATAGAGACCCTCCTGTCCGCTCTGTTCTCCGGGTATTAACCCTCCAGAGTCCGTCCTCCATCTACAGTGCCTGGAAAAAGTATTCATACCCCTTGGCATTCCCCACATTTTGTTGCAACCAAAAACCGTATTTTATTGGGATTTTATGTGATGGACCAACACAAAGTGTCACATAATTGTGAAGTGGAAGGAAAATGATACAAATAAATATGTGAAAAGTGGGGGGGGGGGGAGGGGTATTTGTATGGCGCCCCCCGGAGTCAATACTTTGTAGAACCCTCTTTCTCTACAAGTCTTTTTGGGGGATGTCTCTACCAGCTTTGCCCATCTAGAGAGGACATTTCTGCCCATTCTTCTTCTTTGTAAAAATATCTCAAGCTCTGTCAGATTGGATGGAGAGCGTCTGTGATCAGCAATTTTCAAGTCTGGCCACAGATTCTCAATGGGATTTAGGTCTGGACTGTGACTGGGCCATTCTAACACATGAATATGCTTTGATCTAAACCATTCCATTGTAGCTCTGGCTGTATGTTTCGGGTCGTTGTCCTGCTGGAAGGTGACCCTCCCCCCCCCCCCCCCCCCCCCCCCCCCCCAGTCCCAAGTCTTTTGCAGGTTTTCTTCCAAGAATGTCCTGCATTTGTCTCCATCCATCTTCCCATCAACTCTGACCAGCTTCCCTGTCCCTGCTGAAGAAAACCATCCCCACCACATGATGCTGCCACCACCATGTCTCACAGTGGGGATGGTGTGTTCAGGGGGATGGGCAGTGTTAGTTTCCCCCACACATAGCGTTTTGCTTTTAGGACATAAAGTTGAATTTTGGTGTCATGTGAGCAGATCACCTTCTTCCACATGTTTGCTCCCCTCCCCCACATGGCTTCTCACAAACTACAAACAGGACTTCTTATGACTCTCTTTCTCCAATGTCTTTCTTCTTGTCACTCTTCCATAAAGGGCAGATTTGTGGAGAACACGACTAATAGTTGTCCTGTGGACAGACTCTCCCCCCTGAGCTGTGGATCTCTGCAGCTCCTCCAGAGTCACCATGGACCTCTTGGCTCTTCTCTGATGAATGCTCTCCTTGCCCGGCCCGGTCAGTTTAGGTGGACGGCCGTGTCTTGGTAGGTTTGCCGCTGTGCCATACTCACATCCCACCTCTTCAGAAAGATTTGCCATTTTTACAAGACGGCTTCATGTTAGATTAGATTGCAAGCTTCTCTGGTCAGGATGTGTTTTTAGCCCCGCCCCCTGTGTGAGTTCAGGATCTGTCGGTTCTGAATATATGAATCATTGATGAGTTCTTTATATTATTCTATGGAGAATGTTTTGTTACTTTGTATGGAATCCTCTTCCTCCCGGGTGGAGAAGAATGTTTTCATTCTGGATTGGGTGACGATCGATGAGCGATTGTTGTCATTGCTGAATCCCGACACTGAGAGCCGAGCTTTACAATCCTGACTTCTACGTCGGCGACATTCACCAAATCCTCATCCTGGAGATTATATCATCCGTCACAAAAGGTTTTTATTGTTTTTAAATCTTTCAGTCTTGCACAGGTGTGCCGGCTCCTCCCCTTCAGTCTTGCACAGGTGTGCCGGCTCCTCCCCTTCAGTCTTGCACAGGTGTACCGGCTCCTCCCCTTCAGTCTTGCACAGGTGTGCCGGCTCCTCCCCTTCAGTCTTGCACAGGTGTGCCGGCTCCTCCCCTTCAGTCTTGCACAGGTGTTCCGGCTCCTCCCCTTCAGTCTTGCACAGGTGTACCGGCTCCTCCCCTGGACTGGAACGGCCTCCTCTGATATCTCTGCACACTGTGAGCTTCTCATAATGTGCATTAGAAGCGCAGCAAGTCAGATAGAGCCCCGCCCCATTTCCTGGCTGGAGGACGTCCAGCATCATCTAGCGCTCTCCTTCCCAGCATGACTGTCCCTGCCCCGCCCCTTTTAGATCTTCCATTCATGGAGACTCCGGATCACATGTGGGTGTTACCTATGCAAATACAGCCTGCCTAGGAACGCCCACTTCTCCAGACCGACACCCACCTATCAAGGCATTTTGATATTTGCATAACTCCTCCCAATAGCCCACCCACTGCTTGCATCACAGCTGAAGAGTCTTGAGAGGAGATATCATGGCCGGGGGCCGTGGGGCTGGGGTGTTTTCAGGAAGTGATGTACAGCCCCCTGCCAGCCCCTCCCACCAGCCATGATCTGCCTGCATTGTATAGAGAAGCGCAGAGACCTGGTGATGATTTGGCTTATTGTAAAATAGGATAAGTCATGAAAATGGAAACGTTTTACCCTTAATAATGGACTTTTTAAAATTCAGCCCATTACAGGCAATCGTCATTTCTTCTTCTTGTCCTGAGTGATGGAAATGGATAAAATATAAAATCTTATTAGTGTATTAGCACCACACATACAGTATATTACCAAAAGTATTGGGACACCTTTACACACACATGACCTTTAATGACCCCCCAGTCTTAGTCCGGAGGGTTCAATATTGAGTTGGCCCTTTGCAGCTATAACAGCTTCACCTCTTCTGGGAAGGCCGTCCACAAGGTTTAGGAGGGTGTCTATGGGAATGTCTGACCATTCTTCCAGAAGCGCATTTGTGAGGTCAGGCACTGATGTTGGACAAGAAGGCCTGGCTCGCAGTCTCCGCTCCACAAAGGTGTTCTATCGGGTTGAGGTCAGGACTCTGTGCAGGCCGGCCAAGTTCCTCCACCCCAAAGTCGCTCATCCATTTCTTTATGGACCTTTCTTTGTGCACTGGTCCAAATCATTTGGTGGAGGGGGGATTATGGTGTGGGGGGAGGGGGGATTTTGGTGGGGGGTTGTTTTTCAGGGGTTGGGCTTGGCCCCTTAGTTCCAGGGCAGCACAGTGGTGTAGTGGTTAGCACTTTCACCTAGCAGTAATAGGGTCGCTGGTTCAAATCCCGACCATGACACCTTCTGCCTGGAGTTTGCATGTTCTCCCTGTGCTTGCGTGGGTTTCCTCCGGGTACTCCGGTTTCCTCCCACACTCCAAAGACATGCTGGTAGGTTAATTAGATCCTGTCGATAAAATTGGCCAAATATGTGTATGTTGTATGTGTATGTGTTTGTAAGCGTGTCGGGACCCCACAGGGCAAGGACCGCACTATACCACAGATGGACACCAGTGGCAAAAAGCGCCCTGAGGCGATTCAGTTCGCATAGGTAGCGATATACAAGTCACTCATTCATTCATTCATACAGTGAAGGGAACTCTTAAGATGTCGGCATACCAAGACATTTTGGACAATTTCATGCTCCCAACTTTGTGGGAACAGTTTGAGGACGGCTCCTTCATGTTCCAACATGACTGCAGACCAGTGGCAGGCGTCCCAATACTTTTGGTAATATAATGTGTGTGTGTGTATATATATATATATATATATACACACAGCTCTTTTGTGACACATGACTGGGTACCTCAGTGTCACGGAGCTCCGGCTTCCCTGGTTACGTTTTCTGCAAAAAAAAATATCTAATTGACTCTTTTTACATAATGCGCGTGGCTGCGGAGCGATGCGGAGCGATGCGGAGCGATGCGTTTCAGGCTGAGTTTTGTTCCGGTGACTCCATAGACGCAGATAATTTATTGCAGAACGAGGTTTGAAAGAAATATTTGTCCAAATTCTGCCCCCAGGACCCTAAAACTACCCCGAGACCCTCAGAGCTGAGGATCGGAAGGAGTGCGCTTATTCCACGAGGTGAATATCGCAGAGGACGCTCCGCATGTGATGAGACCTCGGCGCCTGTTCAGCGTTCTACAATCTCCACCTTATTATGTTCCTTTTTATTTCTCTGATATCAGATCTGAGTTACGTGTGAAGTCCGGATAAGACGTCTCAGTAAAGTTCCTCGAATTCCCCGGGTGGTCGGATAAGATTACGAGGCCGGTGACATCACACAATTTCTGACTCTGTGATATCAAAACTCCATTTATTAATGTCGTTCTTCTGTGGCTGATATCGTTTGTTATGAAGATGTGTCGGGTAATGTGCCGAGTGTTTCTCCTTTTGTGACTTTGTTTCTATTTCCATGTCTGAAGTACTTTTGTTTCGTTACATTTATTGGTAACATTTAAAGCTGCACTTTCATAATCGATTACTTGGCCTTTTGTTGTTTCAATTAATTGATTAATTGGTTAATATGGCCGATTTATTGTTCCAGTTAATAACCTTAAAAAAAAAAAAGTGTGTTTTAAAGTGTGCAGTTTGCTTTTGATCTGTTTCTGCGGTGCTTTTTTGCTGTGCGTTTTGATTTTTGCGCATGCGATTTTGCTGCGATTTTGCATTTTTTTTGGCCGTTGTTGGGCAGATTCAAAAAACACAAATTGCTGCAAAAACTCATTACACGCTTTTCTGCAGCTTCTCTATTGACGTATATCGAACAAAAAAGCACCGATTTGTGTCCCCGACCCTTTCCAAATACGCAGCGGCTGAAAAAAGCGCAGATGTGAGCGTGTCCCATAGGAAACCATGGAAATGAACTGCAGTGCGTTTCTGCAAAAAAGCACCAAAAAACACATAAATGTGAACCAGGTCTGAGACTTTTAGTAACATAATGGAGGTTAAAAAAACTAAATCAGCCCTTTTATAGTACAAAAAAAGCAGATAATCGCTACTGTAAGGGGTTCATTTTTTTATTGTAGAACTGAGAAAGTTATATTTACAGTGGCGATTATTTGCTCTTTTTTATGGAAGAGCCCTGGGGGGCCATCATAAAAAAAAAAAATACAGAACTATGTTTATGAAAAAAAATTTTTTACAGAATTCTGAGTTTGAAAGTCAGAATTCTGAGATTAAAAGTCAGAATTGTAAGTTTAAAAAAAAAAAAAATTCTACAGAATTCTGAGATTTAAAGTCATTTCATAAATAAATTTCATAAACATAATTCTGTATTTTTTTTTTTTTTTTATGATGGCCCCAGGGCTCTTCCATACTTTTTGTACTATAAGGGCTCATTTTAGTTTTTTTTTTTTTTAACCCCATTATGTTATTGGCCGATTAATCGATTATGAAAATAGTAATCGATTAAATTCATAATCGATTAGTTGTTTCAGCCCTGGTAACATTGAATCCTTTTCTCCGTGTCGCTATGATTGGGATGTTTTATAGACTTTGTGCTTCTTTATTTTCCTTTTGAGGACTTTTTTTTCCTTCAAATTAACAAATGAATTGTAGGGAGTGAGGAGCAGATACACCCGGAATGTGCGATACGATCGGTCTCTGAACGCGCGGACGCGTCACGCGGGGTGAATATAATGGGAAGACATCGGCTGGGATGAGTTTGTAGCGGATTTTTTTATTTTTGATTCTGTAAACTCCAAGATTTTGTCATTTATTTGCCAAATCCCTCAATATGATAGAGCGCCGGAATAGAAACCCTTCGCAGAGAACCTTCGTTATATGGCTAATAATAGTCAGACTAACGACACCCCAAACAGATATTATAGCGCACGTCTAATTAACGAGATCCAATGCTGGCAATTTATATGCATAGCAATTTGCCTAAAGCACAAAAACATCAAATGTAAATATAAGAGACAAATATGACAAATAAAGTCTTTGTGTTATACCAATTATATACCCCCCCCCACCAATAATAAATGTGCGTCTTGTGCTTCTCTTGAGGCGTCTTCTATTGATATAAATGGGTTGATGAACATTTTCCTGCATCTTTTATTGATATTGGGCCTCATTCACAGCTGTTCCTAGAGGTGGCTGCCATTTTTTTTCCTGCCTCTAAACTCCCCATATGTTAGTCTATAGGGCTGATTCATAGGTGTGTGCAATACTATATATATATATATATATATATATATAAGCATGGTAAATAAATAAATGTGTATATATATATATATATATATATATATATAATATGTGTGTGTGTGTGTGTGTGTGTATGTATAATATATATATATATATATATATATATATATATATATATATATATATATATATAGATATAATACATATTATCTCACAAAAGTGTGTCTTGTCTACAGTCAAGCATGGTGGTGGGAGTGTCATGGTGGTGGGAGTGTCATGGTGGGGGGAGTGTCATGGTGGTGGGAGTGTCATGGTGGTGGGGGTGTCATGGTGGTGGGAGTGTCATGGTGGGGGAGTGTCATGGTGGTGGGGAGTGTCATGGTGGTGGGGGTCATGGTCTGGGGCTGCATGAGTGCTGCCGGCACTGGGGGGCTACAGATCATTGAGGGAACCATGAATGCCAACATGTACTGTGACATACTGAAGCAGAGCATGATCCCCTCCCTTCCGAGACTGGACCGCAGGGCAGTATTCCAACATGATAACCACCCCAAACACACCTCCAAGACCACCACTGCCTCGCTAAAGAAGCTGAGGGTAAAGGTGACGGACTGGCCAAGCATGTCTCCAGACCTAAACCCTATTGATCATCTGTGGGACATCCTCAAAACGGAAGGTGGAGGAGCGCAAGGTCTCCAACATCCACCAGCTCCGTGATGTCATCATGGGGGAGGGGAAGAGGACTCCAGTGCCAACCTGTGAAGCTCTGGTGACCTCCATGCCCAAGAGGGTTAAGGCCGTGCTGGAAAATAATGGCGGCCACACAAAATATTGACACTTTGGGCCCCAATTTTGGAGATTTTCACTTAGGGGTGTACTGACTTTTGTTGCCAGCGGTTTAGACATTAATGGCTGTGTGTTGAGTTATTTTGAGGGGACGGCAAATTTACACTGTTATACAAGCTGTACACTCACTACTTTACATTGTAGACAAGTGTCATTTCTTCAGTGTTGTCACATCAATGTCACTGAGGGGTGTACTTACTTTTGTTAGATACTGTATATTATATTTGTTATAAATAAATGTAAAAAAAAAAAACAGTAGGGCAGTGGCTGGGGCCAGTTGATTTTTATTTTATTTATTTTCCTTTTGATAGTCAGAATAAATTATCATTCTGGAAAATGAAATAAATGCCCAAATACTGCTAAACTGGTTTGAAATAGCGCAGCTTAGGTGAGCTGCTAACGCCAATTACCTCCTGCGTGGAGAAACCGCGTTTTACAATGAAGCCGTGTGCACGAGGCCTAGCTGGGTCGTCGATCTTCTTCCTGCGTCTTCCATTGCTATAAGTGGGTTGTGGATTTTCTTGCGTTTTTTCTGGGGGAGGGGAGGGGGAGGGGAAGTGTCACAATGGGATAGTTTGGTGTTGAGGTTTGTCGGCGGTATGAAATGCGGCCGTATATACTTGTGACTTGTGTAACGGTATACGGCCTGGAACACTTGAACATTTGTGTTACTTGATCCCGGTATAGTGACCAGCTGGTCCTAACAAGGACTGCGCAGACTGTACTCTCAGTAGCAGCTCTGAAGCGGCTCCATCCAGACGTGTTGTGCGGAGGGAGGACAGCGCTCGGGGCGGGCTGCGTCCTGGTGGAGTTGAGTCATGGTCAGGCATGGAGGGAATATGCTGCACTTCCAGTGAGTACTCATCCTGAGATGGGCCGAGCTCTGCCCACTGCTTGTGGTTTTATGAGCCGGGGGTGTGTTGGGTGTGAATTCCGGGGTTTTTGCCAGGAGAAGTTTATTGAAATTGATTTTTTTGAGCAATTTTTTATGCAATTAACAAACTCCGTAGATTTTATAGTACAAGTTGTAAACATCTGAGGTCCCTGTGTATGTCATAACTTGGGGTCATATATGATGTAGACAGGATCCATGGGGTCATGTATGTCATAGACGGGATCCTCGGGTCATGTATGATGTAGAATGTATGATATAGATGGGATCCTCGGGGTCATGTATGATGTAGATGGGATCCTCTGGGTCGTGTATGATGTAGATGGGATCCTCTGGGTCGTGTATGATGTAGATGAGATCCTCGGGGTCATGTATGATGTAGATGGTATCCTCTGGGTCATGTATGATGTAGATGGGATCCTCTGGGTCATGTATGATGTAGATGGGATCCTCGGGGTCATGTATGATGTAGATGGGATCCTCGGGGTCATATATGATGTAGATGGGATCCTCTGGGTCATGTATGATGTACATGGGATCCTCCGGGTCGTGTATGATGTAGATGGGATCCTCAGGGTCATGTATGATGTAGATGGGATCCTCTGGGTCATGTATGATGTATAGTAGATGGGATCCTCGGGGTCATGTATGATGTAGATGGGATCCTCGGGGTCGTGTATGATGTAGATGGGATCCTTGGGGTCATATTTGAGGTAGATTGGATTCTCCGGGTCGTGTATGATGTAGATGGGATCCTCTGGGTCATGTATGATGTAGATGGGATCCTCTGGGTCATGTATGATATAGATGGGATCCTCGGGGTCATATATGATGTAGATGGAATCCTCGGGGTCATATATGATGTAGATGGGATCCTTGGGGTCATATTTGAGGTAGATGGGAACCTCGGGGTCATGTATGATGTAGATGGGATCCTCTGGGTCATGTATGATGTAGATGGGATCCTCGGGGTCATATATGATGTAGATGGGATCCTCGGGGTCATATATGATGTAGATGGGATCCTCTGGGTCATGTATGATGTACATGGGATCCTCCGGGTCGTGTATGATGTAGATGGGATCCTCAGGGTCATGTATGATGTATAGTAGATGGGATCCTCGGGGTCATGTATGATGTAGATAGGATCCTCAGGGTTGTGTATGATGTATACGGGATCCTCTGGGTCATGTATGATGTAGATAGGATCCTCAGGGTTGTGTATGATGTATACGGGATCCTCTGGGTCATGTATGATGTATATGGGATCCTCGGGTCGTGTATGATATATAGATGGCATCCTCTGGGTCATTTATGATGTAGATGGGATCCTCGGGGTCATGTATGATGTAGATGGGATCCTCTGGTTCACGTATGATGTAGATGGGATCCTCAGGGTTGTGTATGATGTAGATGGGATCCTCTGGTTCACGTATGATGTAGATGGGATCCTCAGGGTTGTGTATGATGTAGATGGGATCCTCGGGGTCATGTATGATGTAGATGGGATCCTTAGGGTTATGTATGAGGTAGACGGGATCCTCGGGGTCATGTATGATGTAGATAGGATCCTCAGGGTTGTGTATGATGTATACGGGATCCTCTGGGTCATGTATGATGTATATGGGATCCTCGGGTCGTGTATGATGTATATGGGATCCTCGGGATCATGTATGATGTAGATGGGATCCTCTGGGTCATGTATGATGTCGATGGGATCCTCAGGGTTGTGTATGAGGTAGATGGGATCCTTAGGGTCATGTATGAGGTAGATGAGATCCTCGGGGTTATGTATGATGTAGATGGGATCCTCGGGGTCGTGTATGATGTAGATGGGATCCTTAGGGTTATGTATGAGGTAGATGGGATCCTCTGGGTCATTTATGATGTAGATGGGATCTTCGGGGGTCATGTATGAAGTAGATGGGATCCTCGGGTCATGTATGATGTAGATGGGATCCTCGGGGTCATGTATGATGTAGATGGGATTAATGGTGGACTCTGTGCCATATTCTGCCACGATGGTCTTTGAGCCGGTGATGGATTTTTTTTAGCACTGCCTGTGTCTCTGTGTACAAAATTTCCCTTCACTTCCTGTCCAGGTGACACAGGAAGGAGAAATCTGTCCAGAGGGGACAAAGACTAAGGAAAAAACGGACATGGCTTCTGACCAATCTCTGCACAAGACAAACCCGAAAAATAGAGCTGGATTTTCACTTTTCTTGAAGAAAAGTATCTAAATTCCTGGTGCCCAACTTGCGGCTGGAGGGTCACATGCAGCCCTTTGGTATGAGATGTGTGGCCCTTGGCCCTCAGCAGTCTGTAGTGGGAATATTATTGATCTCTACTATCCTCATGTAACATCTTCCTAGTTCTGTATTGTCTTCTGCAGCCAACAATGTATCCGGTCCTCGCTCTCCTCTGTTAGGTCTGAGACGCTCCTCTCAGCATTACATATATTGAACATTATGTGCGGCCCTTTGATGTCAGGGGCCACATTTGAGGCCCCCCTTTAGTTCGTATGTTGACAACCTCTTGCCTAAAGTAAAATATGGAAGTAGTTGGGGGGTGAGGAGGGGGGGAGGGGTTGACGAGTAAAGTCATAACAAAACTGGTTACAATGTTGCCGAAGACTTCATAACCTGCAATGAAATGACCAGAAAAATATTCGGAAAGCTTCGGAATAAATCAGATTTGTATTTCTGTTTCTAAATTGAATGAATGTTCCATATTCTATGTCTGGGAGGAGCGGAGCCGGCCGCCCTCTATTGGACGTTTGTTTTGGAAAAATGATTGCTAAAGGATTTAACAGATTAAAAAGAAATCCTAATCGGACCCATCTTATGTTTTCTAAAGATAATTATGAAATGTAAAAATGGAAAACAAAAAATCTGTTGGTGCCCTAAAGTGAGTGAAGATGGCGCAGCGCTACTGTGCCAAATGGCGCCAACACGATGGCGGCCAGCCTCACTGGCCAAAAAAAATTTCAAAAAGTAAATAAAAACACAGGACAGTTTTTGACAAGTTCTTTATTAAAATAAAATAAAAGTTTGGGGTTTCTTTGTTAACTTTTTTGTAGTATAGATCACTTTACTGTTGACTGACTCACTACTTCTGGAAGACCTGATAAAGGGGAGCGTTCCCCCGAAATGAGTTGCCTGTTTCATGTTTGTTATCAGCAAACTCTAAACCTAAAAGATTTTGGGCTTTTTGATCTTTTGGTCTGGCGCTCTCATTAGACTTTTTACATTTCCAGTATCTTGTGATGTTCACCTGTTCCCTCTCTCCGGTCTGATGACACTGAGACATCCAGCAGCGCCTTGTGCATCCAGCAGCCAAGGGGTTAATTGGAGATGAAATGGTGGAATTTAATGGGAAGGGGGAAGTCGGTGCCGGAATTCGCAATTGTCGAGTCCTACAAAGAGAGGCGGCAATTCTCTTTCTTGCAGATAATGGTGCGAGGCATTAAATAATAGATTCCTCCCTTAAGAGGGGCGACAAATTATTTTCAGGAACTCTCTCCGCAGCCCGCTCAGTCCCGGAGTCTTTTCCTTTTTTTTTTTTGCGGGGAAGATGTTCCAGATAATCGTAGTGACTGGCGGTTCAGTCATTTAGAATTCACTCGCAGAGCTGCTGTAAATTATGGAGTGAAATTGACGAGCGCGGATAAGTCATGTGCAGCGACGTGGCCCTTGTCTGTTACTTGTCGGCGCGATTCCCGCGGGACGCTTTGTCCTAAAACATGAAATATCGTGCTTTGTTAACTCCGCCAAGATCTAGGCCGCCTTTGTTGCTCTTGTTCAGTCTTTTTGTGTTTTTTAATTCCCTGACAACTTGCCGACTTGTTTTACAGAATTGCTCCGCTGTTCATTTCCATGAGGTCTCACCTGAAACGGTTCAGCTGGGGACTTTGTAAAGGGACGGGCCACTGAAAACTGCTTTGGTTATGGGCCCATTCCAACCAGCTGAGCATTATCAGAGGGCTCTCCTACAGCAACTGTCCCTATCAGAGTCCCTATAACATCAAGTGCCCCCTTATCAGAGTGCCCCTGTACATCAAATGTCCCCATCAGAGCCCCACTTACATCAATCCCCCCCCAGAGTCCCCATTACATAAACTGTCCCCATCAAAGTCCTGTTTACATCAACTGCCCCCATCAGAGTGCCACTCCACATCAATTGGCCCCCATCAGAGTGTCCCCCACATGTATTGCCCATCAGAGTGCCCCTCTACGCCATTTGCCCCCATAAGAGTGCCCCTACATCAATTACCCCCATCAGAGTCCCTCTTACATCAATTGACCCTATCAGAGTACCCCCTACATCATTTCCCCCATCAGAGTACCCCCTACATCATTTCCCCCATCAGAGTACCCCCTACATCATTTCCCCCATCAGAGTACCCCCTACATCATTTCCCCCATCAGAGTGCCCCCTACATAATTTCCCCCATCAGAGTGCCCCCTACATAATTTCCCCCATCAGAGTGCCCCCTACATAATTTCCCCCATCAGAGTGCCCCCTACATAATTTCCCCCATCAGAGTGCCCCTCAACATCAATTGCCCCATCAGAGTGCCCCTCAACATCAATTGCCCCCATCAGAGTGCCCCTCAACATCAATTGCCCCCATCAGAGTGCCCCTCAACATCAATTGCCCCATCAGAGTGCCCCTCAACATCAATTGCCCCCATCAGAGTGCCCCTCAACATCAATTGCCCCCATCAGAGTGCCCCTCAACATCAATTGCCCCCATCAGAGTGCCACTCTACATCAATTGCCCCCATCAGATTGCCCCTCTACATCAATTGCCCCCACCAGAGTGCCCCCTATATCTATTGCCCCATGAGAGTGCCCCTCTACAGGAATTGCCCACCATCAGAGTTCCTCTCTATATCATTTGCCCCATAAAAGTGCCCCCCTACATCAGTTGCCCCCATCAGCGTACCACTGTATATTAATTGCCCCCATCAGACTACCCCCTATATCTAATGCCCCCATCAGAGTCCCTCTTACATCAATTGTCTCCAAGTCTCATGAATTAGTTGATGCAACAATAGCCCTCTACATCTATTGCCCCCATCAGAATGCCCCATGTACATCTATTGCCTCCATCAGAGTTTCTCTTATATCAATTGTCACCATCAAGTCTCATGGATTAGTGGATGCACTCTGAGAGATCTGGGGGGGGGGCACCAAACCAGGCCCCTTCATCAGGCCGGGTCCTGTGAGGATCCAAAATGGCTTTATTGTAACTATTATGTGATTGCTCAATAAAGCTTTGGACCTGTTCTGGAGATTCTCGGTGTGCCGGTGATCACTGCGGCACCCACTTATATTCACAGCCACTTTCAGGAACGTGTTGGGGCGATTGTGCTTGTCATGGTCCGGTATCTCAGGAGGTTCCCAGCTCGGCTACCAAGGAGGAGATCTCTCTGATACAATCCATAGTCGATAAAACAAACTTTGCTTTTATTGAAAAGAAAAATCCTTTGCTAAGGTGCTTCTATGAGAGTTTTGTAGGAGGTGGAGGATGCGGGCAACACAAATATTCATTATATTGTAAACATTTACCAGATTCAATGCATTGTGTACAAACGACCAGAAAATCGGACGGAAAATACCACTTTTGAAGCGATCGTAACGATAAACGGATTGTTAGTACAGAGCTTTCGAGAGCCGATCATGACAGTTCATCCGATATTATCCAATCGGACAAGCAAAAACATTTTTTTAAGGATGATTTTCATTTAATCAGTACAGCTGTCGTTCAAAAATGCAATACAAATGCATTACAACACATGATTACATACATAACATGATTACAATACATTACATACATTACAAACGCATGACATCACTTCCGAATTTTTATTCTGTCGCACGAGAATTTTCGTGACTTTAGTAAACTCTTCAGGTTCGATATGAGATTAGCATGCAAAAAAAATTAAAAAAATGGACAATGTAAATAAAAAAAAAATTAAAAAAAAAATAAATAAGAAAAAAAAATAAAATAAACGGACAATGTAAATAAAAAAAAAAAATTAAAAAAGTAATAAATAAAAAAAAAAAAAAAATTTAAAGCGCCCCGTCCCGCCGAGCTTGTGTGCAGAAGCGAACGAATACGTAAGTCACGCCCACATATGAAAATGGTGTTCAAGCCACACACACATGTGAGGTATCGCCACGATCGCTAGAGCGAGAGCAATAATTTTAGCACTAGACCTCCACTGTAACTCACAACTGGTAACCTGTAGACATTTTTAAACGTCGACTATGGAGATTTTTAAGGGTCACAGTTTGTCGCCATTCCACGACCGGGCGCAATTTTGAAGCGTGACATGTTGGGTATCAATTTACTCGGCGTAACATTATCTTTCACAAAATTGGGCTAACTCTACTGTTTTCTTAATTTTTTATTTAAAAAAGTGTATTTTTTCCAAAAAAATTGCGTTTGTAATACCGTTTCGCAAATAGGGTGTGACATAAAGTATTGCAACGACCGTCATTTTATTCTCTAGGGTGTCTGAAAAAATATATAATGTTTGGGGGTTCTAAGTAATTTTCTAGCAAAAAAAAAAAAAAGGAAAAATAGGCCTGGTCCTTAAGTGGTTAATATTAGTTGCTGTTCTGTTTTGGGAAACCAGACAATATAATTCCTTCCTCCTTTTTTGTTTTTGGTAACAGTGACTACAAAGTTAATTTGGAGTCCACTCCACATAGATATGATAGATACAAGGATCTAGAAGTGTTCAGCCATATAACATCCTCCTCTATCTGAAATACCTGTTAAAAGTGGACTGACCCTTTAAAGTGGAACTAAACCCTCCTATTATTTTCAGCCAAGGAAGCTGCCATCTTGGCCTCTGTTTGATCTGTAGTTGCCATGGTGCTGCCCATGTGATCAGTTATGACTCCAGCCATTGGATGGTTTGACAGTTTGGTTGAAAGCACAAGGAGATGTGACAGTTAGCAAGACTGCATGCCTGAGAATGCAACTGTTTTTCTTTTTAAACCATTGAATTGATGGGTTTAGTTTTGCTTTAACTTCCGGAGATGTTTTGTTGCTAAGCTGCTTTACTCCGTCCTGCCGTATATGAAACGCCGCAGAGGACCGCCAACTACTACACTCTCATTATAAGACTAGAAGTCTATTTGCTTGTTATTATGTATCATCTGGAATTAAATTCATGATTTCTGTAAGAATTAGAACATCGGTGAGACAGAAAAGTTTATATTGCTGCTCTCATTTGGCTGGTTTGGTGCCAGGAGCCATAAAACGATCGCTGTGGTGGTAGTCGTGTGATCGTAAATATGAACTTAATATTGTATATTGGCACAATGCGTATCGGATGGATTGGATTGTATATATATAGTATTATGTACAGTATATGATTGATTAGATGTTGGATTCATCAGGTTATAGAAACATAGAAGAGTGACGGCAGAATGAAGACCGCGAGGTCCATCAAGTCGCCAACAATTTGTATTTTTATTTAACATTTTGTTTCTGTCTGTCCCGAGGATATATCGATTGATTAGGTTATATACTGTATCTATTGATCAGGGTATATATGGATTGATCAGGTTATCTATTGATTGCTCTGAGTTCTACATGTGTTGAGTATTCCTCCATCATGAGCCGCCATCGCGCTGCGCTCCCCCGCGGTCAGCGGCCGATAATCACCCAGCGTCTGCGGAGGAAGCAGAGGTGAAATCTCTCCTCCCTAATTATATTCAGTGTGTAATTTCTAAACTTCACTCTGAATTTTGATTTTCAATTAACACTCCCAATTTGAAGATAATTTTCTATTTATTATAATTACAGGAAATAATTTATTGCCTGATTAAGGCCCAGCCAGCCCCATCTTCCCTAAGCAAACAGGCGGAGAACAAGCCGCTATTTAGGCCTCCTGGCGGCCCGGCCGGGTTCTGTGTATACAGCTGCGGGGTAATTGGGGCCCATTGTGTACTGGTGGCTGGGGGGCCCCCGAGGAGATTCCCACCTGAGGGCCCCGTCACAATTCACCTCTTCAGGGAAAATAAAATACATATTTATTGGGGCACCGGGGTCAGTCCTGCCCCCCCCCCCCCCCCGGGGTCATTTACTAAATGGAGAGCAGACCCTTCACTTTACACAAATACTTTATTACATCGACCTGTCAGTCTCAGAATAACCCCTCCCCATAGATTATCTCTTCTATCTTTAGCTAGATTCATCTCTTCTCTTTCTCTTATCTTTCTCTTTCTTCCTTTTTCTTTCCTTCTCTTTTCTCTTCTTCTCTCTTTTCTTCACTTCTTTCTTTCTTTCTCTCTTCTCTCACTATTTTCTCTTCTCTTTTTTGTTTTTTCTTTTTCTTTCTTTCTTTCATGTGTTTTCTTCTCTTCTCTTTCTTTTCTCTTCTCTTCTTCTCTCACTTTTTTCCCTTCTTTTTTTTCTTTTCTTTTTCTTTCTCTCTTCTTTTGCTATTTTTCCTTCTCTTGTCTTTTTTCTTTCTTTTCTTCTCTTCTCTTTCCTCTCTTCTCTTTTATTTCTTCTCTCTTCCCTTCTCTTCTTCTCTTTTCTTTCTTTTTTTCTTTCTTTTTTTTTTTTTCTTTCTCTCGCTATTTTCTCTTCTCTTTTTGTTCTTTTTTCTCTCTTCTCTCACTATTTTCTATTCTCTTCTCTTTTTTTCTTCTTTTTCTTTTTGTTTCTCTTTTCTCTCACTATTTTCTCTTCTCCTCTTCTTTCTTTCTTTCTCTCTTTTCTCTTTCTTTTTTCTCTCTTTCTATCATCTCTTCTCTCACTATTTTTCCTTGTCTTCTCTTTTATTTATTTTCTTTCTTTCTCTCTTCTCTCGCTATTTTTCCTTGTCTTCTCTTTTCTTTCCTTTCCTTTCTCTTTTCTTTCTTTTCTCTTCTCTTACTATTCTTCTTCTTTTCTTTTTTTTTTTTTTTTCTTTTTTATTTTCTTTTCTTTATCTTTTTTCTTTCTTTTTTCTTTCTTTTCTTTTTTTCTTTCTTTCTTTCTTTCTTCCTTTCTTTCTTTCTTTCTCTCTCTACTATACAGCCTCCTCTGCAGCTTGTAATGTGAGTGGAGGAAGTTTAGTGGCCCCAGTGATGGATATTGGTGGTTGGATGAAGTCTTGGCACCGAGGACAGTGATATATGATCTGTCTTCTTCTCTTGCGGTACAGATTGCAGGGAATCTGATTGCTGCGGGTTACTACACATTGCCCGATGTGCACCAGACTCCCTGCCAGTCACAGGTCATTAGAGTGTAAGCTCTGTGTGCGCAGGTCCTCCTGTCCGGTTGGAGGGGTGAGGTTCTGATTCCTGGATGGTAAAAGTTTACTGTTCTATCCTTGTATGTCCTCGCATTGTACAGCGATACATGCAATGTTGGTGCTACATAAACCATAACTAAAGAGTCCAACACCCATTCCCATTGCAGCGCAGCGGAGGCCCCCCTGCCGGGTGACATGTTGGTGGGGGAGGGGATTGGGAACTGTTATCATTTGATTATTTTGCATTGTAATGAGTTTTTCTTTCTGGCTGATAATATTGGTATCTTCTAATAGAAGTGGGGGGGGGGGGGGGCAGATCAGAGATCTGAGGGGGGGGGGGTGAGAGAGCTGAGGGGGGATCAGAGATCTGAGGGGGGGGGGGGGATCAGAGATCTGAGGGGGGGATCAGAGATGTGGGGGGGGGGATCAGAAATGTGGGGGGGGGGGATCAGAGATGTGTCGTCTGTATTGGAGGTTATTGAAGGATAATAGTTATATTGATTGCTGATGAGCATTGGAGGGGGCAGGGCTCCTGTACTCCCCATATTTCTATATATCTGGATCTGTGCCATTGTAAGGGGTGGACGGGTTATCGGTTTGTTGTTGGGGAATTTCCCTTTTATTTCCTGTCCTGGTGACACGACAGAAAGTCAGGAGAAGCAGGGCACACAGAGGGGGATGGGCTCATTTTCAGTGATAATTGTTGATAGCGCTGAGGACATTGAGGCTGAACCTTCCTCCCTCCACCCAAAACTAAAATACAGATGGTGGTTTGAGACACAATGGGGGTTATTTACTAAAACTGGAGAGTGAAAAATCTGGAGCAGCTCTGCATGGCAGCCAATCAGCTTCTACCTTCAGCTTGTTAAGTTAAAGTTTTACTAAACCCACAACAGAAAAATCAGTCTGTATATCCGGTAAAGCATGCTTGTTATACTCACTGTGGAATGCACTGTGTAAAAAGGCTGTTTGATCCGGTCATCTCTGATCCTCCCCTTCTTCCACTGTCCCCAATCCATCTGCTGATAAGACAGAGCCTTGGAGTCACTCTGCACATGCTCAGTTTGGTGTATTGCTAGAGAGTTTTCCTTTTCTTGGGAGGGTGCATGTGATCAGCACAGGGCCAATCAGCACTGTCCAGACAGAGGGTCAGGGGTCCTGCAGCCTCATAGGACAGTCAGAGGAGAATGAAAACTCCTCCTACAAGCATTAACCAGACAGTGATCGAAGTCACAAGACTGCTACAGACTGCTACTGCAAGACTGCTGATGGGAAAAGGTATTTAGCAGTTTATATTTACTAAAATTATTGTATTTCTATGTTCTGCGTACTGTGGGAGAGCAGATATAATGAATGCAGAGTCCTGGGGAGACCAGATATAGTGACTGCAGGGTCCTGGGTAGCTGTATACCTGTGTAGGGGTCGGATGTACACGGTCGGTGCAGGGGTCGGATGTATACGGTCGGTGCAGGGGTCGGATGTATACGGTTGGGGGGTATACGGTTGGTGCAGGGGTCGAGGGGTATACGGTCGGTGCAGGGGTTGGATGTAGACGATCGGTGCAGGGGTCAGGGAGGATACGGTTGGTGCAGGGGTCGAGGGGTATACGGTCGGTGCAGGGGTCGGCGGGGTATACGGTTGGTGCAGGGGTCGGGGGGTATACGGTTGGTGCAGGGGTCGGGGGTATACGGTTGGTGCAGGGGTCGGGGGGTATACGGTCGGTGCAGGGGTCGGTTGTATACGATCGGTGCAGGGGTCCGGGGGTATACGGTCGGTTTAGGGGTCGGGGGGTATACGGTTGGTGCAGGGGTCGGGGTATACGGTCGGTGCAGGGGTCGGGGGGTATACGGTCGGTGCAGGGGTCGGGGGGTATACGGTCGGTGCAGGGGTCGGAGGGTATACGGTCGGTGCAGGGGTCGGAGGGTATACAGTCGGTGCAGGGGTCGGATGTATACGATCGGTGCAGGGGTCCGGGGGTATACGGTCGGTTTAGGGGTCGGGGGGTATACGGTCGGTTTAGGGGTCGGGGGTATACGGTTGGTGCAGGGGTCGGGGTATACGGTCGGTGCAGGGGTCGGGGGTATACGGTCGGTGCAGGGGTCGGGGGGTATACGGTTGGTGCAGGGGTCGGAGGGTATACGGTCGGTGCAGGGGTCGGGGGGTATACGGTCGGTGCAGGGGTCGGGGGTATACGGTCGGTGCAGGGGTCAGGGAGGATACGGTCGGTGCAGGGGTCGGGGGGTATACGGTCGGTGCAGGGGTCGGAGGGTATACAGTCGGTGCAGGGGTCGGGGGTATACAGTATACGGGGGCAGCTGTGGTCCTGTTATTGTTTTGTGGCACGCACTTGTGTTGCGGCTATTTATAAGTGCGTCGCACACGGCCTGAAAACTACAGACGCTGCAGACACAATTAGCTTCCCCCCGAATCTTTATTCTAAATTTGGTGCTGGAAATAGAGAGAGACACAAGACAGAGAGAGAGGAGAGAAGGAGAGACTGCTGACACGGGGATACCTGATCCCCCCCCCATCCCTTTACTATTCACTTTATTACCGTCCCCCCCCCCCGCTTCAGAGCGAGCGGATCAATCGCACGCACAGCGCCCTCCCTGGAGATCTTCTCTTCACCATGAAGGAGATGTAAATGTGAAGTGGATGACATTCCCTCCGCTCTGCTCCAATCACTATTGTCTGCTATGTAGCTTTATTTTGTTCTTCTTTGTTGCGTCTCAGTGTTGCTGATCTCCTGCGGCTTCTTTGCAGCCACTTCATGTCTACAAGCAGTGATGGCGGCACGGCATTTCCTAGGGCAGGTTTCCTGTTGGTGATAACAGTGGATCATGTCTGTGTGTTGTGTGTGGGAACGGCCACTTGTGGTCTCCATCCGAAGTCCATGTGACGGGGTGACAACACCGGAGGACATTTAGGAGACGGGGACAGAGCGTTGTCACCCTAAGCTGCTGGGACACCCCATATATAACCCCTCCCACTCCCAGCTGGGACATTCTCTATATATCCCCTCCCACTCCCAATGTCCCTATATTACCCCTCCCACTCCCAGCAAGGACTTCCCTATATAACCCCTCCCACTCCCAATGTCCCTATATTACCCCTCCCACTCCCAGCAAGGACTTCCTCATATAACCACTCCCAGCAAGGACTTCCCTATATAACCCCTCCCACTCCCAGCAAGGACTTCCCCATATAACCCCTCCCACTCCCAGCAAGGACTTTCCTATATAACCCCTCCCACTCCCAGCAAGGACTTCCCCATATAACCCCTCCCACTCCCAGCAAGGACTTCCCTATATAACCCCGTCTACTCCCAGCAAGGACTTCCCTATATAACCCCTCCCACTCCCAGCAGGGACATCCCCCTATGTAACCACTCCCAGCAAGGACTTCCCTATATAACCCCTCCCACTCCCAGCAAGGACTTCCCTATATAACCCCTCCCACTCCCAGCAAGGACTTCCCCATATAACCCCTCCCACTCCCAGCAAGGACTTCCCTATATAACCCCGTCTACTCCCAGCAAGGACTTCCCTATATAACCCCTCCCACTCCCAGCAGGGACATCCCCCTATGTAACCATGCTTTGTGCATTTCTCCCAGATCTGTGCAGTCATCCAATGTGAGACCTTCTGTAATAAAGACCGCCCACAACTCTGCTCTCTTTCCTTGTGCAGGGGGACTGGTCTGGTCTCCCCCCCTTCCTTTAGTGGGTGGAGCCTGCTTGGCCCCTCCCACAGCTCTGCTCTCTCTCCTTGTGCAGGGTGACTGGTCTTGACTCCGCCCCTCCTGTACTTTTCTGTAGTGGGTGGAGCCTGCTGGCCCCTCCCACAGCTCTGCGCTCTCTCCTTGTGCAGGGTGACTGGTCTTGACTCCGCCCCCTCCTGTAGTTTTCTGTAGTGGGTGGAGCCTGCTGGCCCCTCCCACAGCTCTGCTCTCTCTCCTTGTGCAGGGTGACTGGTCTTGTCTCCGCCCCTTCTGTAGTTTTCTGTAGTGGGTGGATCCTGCTGGCCCCTCCCACAGCTCTGCTCTCTCTCCTTGTGCAGGGTGACTGGTCTTGTCTCCGCCCCCTCCTGTAGTTTTCTGTAGTGGGTGGAGCCTGCTGGCCCCTCCACAGCTCTGCTCTCTCTCCTTGTGCAGGGGGACTGGTCTTGTCTCTGCCCCCTCCTGTAGTTTTCTGTAGTGGTGGAGCCTGCTGGCCCCTCCCACAGCTCTGCTCTCTCTCCTTGTGCAGGGTGACTGGTCTTGTCTCCGCCCCCTCCTGTAGTTTTCTGTAGTGGGTGGAGCTTGCTGGCACAGCAATGATGTCACTGTTACTTTCACATGGTAATATCTGGGTTAGCGAAGGATTTTGGTGGATTTGAGGAATATATTTGGATGGAAGTTTTTCAGGTCGGTGATTATCCGGAATCCATTGGCGTTGTCGGGATTATTATTTTCTCACCTCTAATAATAGAGGATGAGTGGAGACCTGTAGCTGTGGCGCAGTACACAGAACCCCCCCTCCCCCCCCCCCCTCCATGGTATTAGGAAGACGCTGAGATATACAGGAGGGAATTCCTAGATATGGTTGTTGAATGGCTGCCAATGACCACAACGCATGAATTCCAGCCATTTCTCCGCAATTGTTCCGCTCCGCAGCTGCTTCCATTTCTCCTGACAGGTTTGTAAGTCGGATCCCATCCCATTCCCAACACCCGATTCCCCAACGGGAGCGATATTCTGCGGGGTCTGCGCCGGAGCACAGCCACCTATTCTTACCGCCCATTAAAGGGGCGCTCCACCTTCTATTGGTTGTTCCGGAACCGGGGACACCGACCTGGCCTTGTGTACTGTGGTGCGGATCGGCCAATCACCATCGCCAATACGCCTTCTCCTCTGCCGATCGCTGTTGGCTTAGGGCCGATTCACATCATCACGTCCTATGTGCATTAAAACGCAGGATCACGGCGCAGTACAAACAATGATTTCCATCAGTACGGCGTGCTGGAGTTTACTGCGCTGCATTAGAGGGCCATGCGTTGTGACAGTTCAGTGCGCTGCATTAGAGGGCCATGCGTTGTGACAGTTCAGTGCGCTGCATTAGAGGGCCATGCGTTGTTACAGTTCAGTGCGCTGCATTAGAGGGCCATGCGTTGTTACAGTTCAGTGCGCTGCATTAGAGGGCCATGCGTTGTGACAGTTCAATGCTCTGCATTAGAGGGCCATGCGTTGTGACAGTTCATTGCTCTGCATTAGAGGGCCATGCGTTGTGACAGTTCAGTGCGATGCATTAGAGGGCCATGCGTTGTTACAGTTCAGTGCGCTCCATTAGAGGGCCATGCGTTGTGACAGTTCATTGCTCTGCATTAGAGGGCCATGCGTTGTGACAGTTCAGTGCTCTGCATTAGAGGGCCATGCGTTGTGACAGTTCAGTGCTCTGCATTAGAGGGCCATGCGTTGTGACAGTTCAGTGCGCTGCATTAGAGGGCCATGCGGTGTGACAGTTCATTGCTCTGCATTAGAGGGCCATGCGTTGTGACAGTTCATTGCTCTGCATTAGAGGGCCATGCGTTGTGACAGTTCAGTGCGCTGCATTAGAGGGCCATGCGTTGTGACAGTTCAGTGCGCTGCATTAGAGGGCCATGCGTTGTTACAGTTCAGTGCGCTGCATTAGAGGGCCATGCGTTGTGACAGTTCAGTGCGCTGCATTAGAGGGCCATGCGTTGTGACAGTTCAATGTGCTGCATTAGAGGGCCATGCGCTGTGTTTACTGCGCTGCATTAGAGGGCCATGCGTTGTGTAACAGTTCAATGTTCTGCATTAGAGGGCCATGCGTTGTGACAGTTCAGTGCGCTGCATTATATGGCCATGCGTTGTTACAGTTCAATGCGCTGCATTAGAGGGCCATGCGTTGTTACAGTTCAGTGCGCTGCATTAGAGGGCCATGCGTTGTGACAGTTCAATGCGCTGCATTAGAGGGCCATGCGTTGTGTAACAGTTCAATGCTCTGCATTAGAGGGCCATGCGTTGTGTAACAGTTCAATGCGCTGCATTAGAGGGCCATGCGTTGTGACAGTTCAGTGCTCTGCATTAGAGGGCCATGCGTTGTGTAACAGTTCAATGCTCTGCATTAGAGGGCCATGCGTTGTGTAACAGTTCAATGCTCTGCATTAGAGGGCCATGCGTTGTGTAACAGTTCAATGCTCTGCATTAGAGGGCCATGCGTTGTGTAACAGTTCAATGCTCTGCATTAGAGGGCCATGCGTTGTGTGACAGTTCAGTGTTCTGCGGTAGAGGGCCATGCGTTGTGACAGTTCAGTGTTCTGCAGTAGAGGGCCATGCGTTGTGTTACAGTTCAGTGCGCTGCAGTAGAGGGCCATGCGTTGTGTGACAGTTCAGTGTTCTGCAGTAGAGGGCCATGCGTTGTGTGACAGTTCAGTGTTCTGCAGTAGAGGGCCATGCGTTGTGTGACAGTTCAGTGTTCTGCAGTAGAGGGCCATGCGTTGTGTGACAGTTCAATGCTCTGCATTAGAGGGCCATGCGTTGTGACAGTTCAGTGCGCTGCATTAGAGGGCCATGCGTTGTTAGAATTCAGTGTGTTGCATTGGGGCTCATTCACAATAGTGGTAAACCCCCACAGTTGAAATGTGTTTTTACTGCCCCCCCCCCCAGCAGTGGCCAGGGGTGTACACATGCTGTGGCAGGAATTATACCTTTTTCGGTGGGTATAGCGCCTGCGGAGCGCGACCCACTGCGGTGAAGGCGGAGCGGCACACTGGAGCAGATTTGAAAAGGTTAAAGCAGACGGCACAGCTAGTGCTCCCTGAAGAGCAATCCAAATGTGGGTCACTCTTCAGAAGCCAATCCCTGTGTGGATGAGCCCTTGGAGGGCCGCTCATTGTGATCCCGCCATGGAGCTCCTTGTTCAGGCACTTCCTGTTATAGGGTGACAACGCTCTGTCCTCGTCTCCCAGTTGGGCCACTGTTGTCACCATCAGGAAACCCGAGAAATGCTGCGCAGCCATCGCCGGGGTGTACGGAGACAGGAAGTGGTTGCAAAGAGACTACAGGAGATCAGCAGCGCAAAGGATGAGAGAAGACGACCGGAGAACGGCTTTAGCTGTCGGAGTTCCACTTCAATAAATAAAGCTCATTAACCCCGTAATGTCCGCCGTGTTCTGAGGATTTCAAAGAATATTCGTAAACAAAGCGGAATAAAAATTGTAAAAAAAAAAAAAAAAAAAAAGCCAGAAGAAAGATTTCCAAAACAAAATATTTCAAAAACATGTCAAAAAAATCGGATGTGCGTTTCTTCCGTCGCCGCCGGCGATGGATTTAATTTTATTCTCGGATAATTAAATTTTGCTGATATTTTTTTTTCTTTTCATTAATTGTGAGAAATGTAACATTAGCTGTGAGATCCTCTGTCGGCGCGATGGGCGGCGGCACGCCAGATTTCATTTGGAAATGATTATTTTTTTTTGCACCCTGATATTTCTGCACTGTAATATTCATGAGGTCACATGCCGGATGGAGCTGTGACAGTCTCGTATTGCGGGACCCCCCCTCCTTAATCAGCTTTTTATTTGTCTGACAAAAGGGGTCCCAGAAAGTTAACGATTTGCTAATTTGCCAAGCGGCACTTTGGGCGCCGTTCTTATCGGAATTGTGTATTCTGCGATGAAAGGGATTGAAATGAGTTGATGGTAAAGTGCGGGATGGGAGCCAATCGGATTCCAGCATTTCTTCTCATATCCTGATTCACAAATCCCGCAGAATTTTTTGGGTGCAATAACAGGTGAATACTTCCTTTAAATTCAAGCAGACTCCGCCCACTGCGCACCTTTCCTTCATCGCAGATTGACACGGAAGGTTTGTGTCCTCTGAAAGCCACCCCTCCCCCACCACCCTGGAAAATCACCGAGCGAAACAAAGTTTACAATCGTAGCGAATTGTTGGCCAAAATGTTGCTGAAAATTCTACAAAAGTTGCTTATTGTGAAAAGCAGGAAAATCAAAATCCAAAAAAAATTATACATTATTTCCTAAATCCTCCATAGGACAGGGGGGGGGGGGGGGGTGCTAGGAGGGTACATGGGGGAGGGGGTGCTAGGAGGGTACATGGGGGAGGGGGTGCTAGGAGGGTACATGGGGGGGGGGGGGGGATTCTATATGATGATATCAATATTATTATTATTTTGTTTCTATTATTATTATTTTATGTTGTTATCTGGATCATAGGATTGGTCTGATTGGGTATATGGGATTGTTTGATATTATTTTTTATTTATTTTTATGGTTGGACTTGTGTCTTTTTTTTTTTAACCTGATTAACTATGTTATTATTATTATTATTATTATTATTATTATTATTATTATTATATTTTGTTACATCTAAAGAAACGTGTCCATCTAGTTCTTCTTATTAGTTGTTATTATTATTTTATGTTGTTAATAATGATGATAAAAATTAAAAATAATCATAATAATATATTTTATTTTGTTGATATTATTATTGTTATGATTAATATTATTATATAAGATTATTATTCATATTATTTATTATTATTATGAATAATGTGAATTATTATTTTATTTTGATGATGATGAATTTTGTTGCTATCATTATAATTAGTATTATTATTAATATTATTTTGTAATGTTATTATTTATTATTATTAATAATATGAATTATTATTCATATTATTATTCATATTATATTCATAATATTATTATTATTCATATTATTATTATTCTCTTATTTTGTTATCATTAAAAATATATTTTTATTCTTATTTTGTTATTATATAAAAAAAAATAGCTTCAGGGCCGGTTTACACCATGAATGACGCAGGAACGCGCTGTGCGCTCTGGTTTGCGATTCACATGCAATCCAGGTGCAGTACAAATTCATTAATAATGATGATAAGCATAATAATAAAAATAATCATAATAATATATTTTATTTTGTTGATATTATTATTGTTATGATTAATATTATTATATAATATTATTATTCATATTATTTATTATTATGAATAATGTGAATTATTATTTTATTTTGATGATGATAAATTTTGTTGCTATAATCCGTATTATTATTATTAATATTATTTTATAATGTTATTATTTATATTTATTATTATTAATAATATGAATTATTATTCATATTATTATAATATTATTATTATTATCTTATACTATTACTATTATTATTATCTTATTTTGTTATCATTAAAAATTTATTTTTATTCTTATTTTGTTATTATATTAAAAAATTGCTTCAGGGCCGGTTTACACCATGATTGGCGCAGGAACACGCCGTGCGCTCTGGTTTGCGATTCACATGCAATCCAGGTGCAGTACAAATTCGGCACCAATCATTAGACTGGGCTGAACTCATTCCAAGCAGCGCATGCACAGCAGCCTTGCGATCCTGCGCAGACCGATGCGCTGCGTTTTGCGACCTGCATTTTGGTGTGTCATTTTGGCAGCTGCAGTGTTTTTTTTTGAACGCGGTGCGGGGAAAACGCGCACGGGACATGCGTCATGATAACCAGGACAGGCGGGGGGACCCAACTGCTGAATTCGGGGCTCATTCACACGGAGCGCGTTGAGCTGCGTCGATCGTCGCCTTTTGGCAGCCGTCACCCGATGAGATACATTTTTCCCGGGCAGAAGACTGGAAATAAGGCGTCAGATTGGGCGTTCCTCGTCCTCCATCTTGGGATCTGCTCATGTATTGGCGGTAATTTTTACTAATGAGTTTTCAGGCGTTAAATAAAACATTTGAAGACGCCAACATAGAAACCTGTTTTAAATTTTAAAGTATTTCTTTTTTTTTCCCTTTTTTCGGTCGGTGTTATTAATGCATCGACTGTGAAATAAAGCGCTGTTGTAATCAATAAAATAAGACGAAATCTGCTTTTATGCGTTCCCCTGACAATAAGTATAAGCTGGAAACGCATTGATGTGGAAGAGGATTAATGCAGGAAAATGACATAAATTATTGAAAGGAGATTTTTTTGATTTTTTTTTATTTTTTTTTCAAACCAACAAATTATGATTAATTGAAGAAGTGCGCCGAGAAAAAAACAGAAATTAGGCCTCGCGTTCGCCGGGCTGAAAGTCTTTGATAGTTGTCTGTATCCAATGTTCTATTAAATACTGATATTAAAGCACAACGCGTTGGAGGAAGGTCTGCGCGGAACGAGGGCGGCCGGCGCGTCTCCCGGCACGGCGAGGGTTAATCTGTAGAGGTCGGCGTGACGCTTGTGAAGTAGGATGTTCAGAATCTTCTATGGAGGGCCGAGTGGGAGACGTTCTCCCTGCCAGATTCCAGTGCAAGACCGGACTTAAAGGCCAACCCCCCCCCCCCCCCCCCAAACCCAGAGTTTAGATTTATGTAATTGCTAACAAGTTAAATCCAGTGGTGAGACCTCCCACCAGAATCTGACTGCCTGCTTGTGGGAGGGGCAGAGACTCAAACTACTGCAGGAAATCTCCCTATTGTGGGAGGGGCAGAGACACAAACTACTGCAGGAAATCTCCCTATTGTGGGAGGGGCAGAGACACAAACTACTGCAGGGAAATCTCCTCATTGTGGGAGGGGCAAAGACATAAACTACTGCAGGAAATCTCCCCATTGTGGGAGGGGCAGAGACTCAAACTACTGCAGGGAAATCTCCCTATTGTGGGAGGGGCAGAGGCACCAACTACTGAGGGAAATCTCCTCATTGTGGGAGGGGCAAAGACACAAACTACTGCAAGAAATCTCCTCATTGTGGGAGGGGCAGAGACAGAAATTACTGCAGGAAATCTCACCATTGTGGGAGGGGCAGAGGCGCCAACTACTGAGGGAAATCTCACCATTGTGGGAGGAGCAGAGACACAAACTACTGCAAGGAAATCTCACCATTGTGGGAGGGGCAGAGAAAAACTACTGCAGGAAATCTCACCATTGTGGGAGGGGCAGAGACACAAATTACTGCAGGAAATCTTACCATTGTGGGAGGGGCAGAGACACAAACTACTGCAGGAAATCTCCCCATTGTGGGAGGGGCAGAGACACAAACTACTGCAGGAAATCTCCCCATTGTGGGAGGGGCAGAGACACAAACTACTGCAGGAAATCTCCCCATTGTGGGAGGGGCAGAGACACAAACTACTGCAGGAAATCTCCCTATTGTGGGAGGGGCAGAGGCACCAACTACTGCAGGAAATCTCCCTATTGTGGGAGGGGCAGAGACACAAACTACTGCAGGAAATCTCCCTATTGTGGGAGGGGCAGAGGCACCAACTACTGCAGGGAATCTCCCCATTGTGGGAGGGGCAGAGACACAAACTACTGCAAGGAAATCTCACCATTGTGGGAGGGGCAGAGACACAAAACTACTGCAGGAAATCTCCGCATTGTGGGAGGGGCAGAGACACAAACTACTGCAGGAAATCTCCTCATTGTGGGAGGGGCAGAGGCACCAACTACTGCAGGAAATCTCCCTATTGTGGGAGGGGCAGAGACACAAACTACTGCAGGAAATCTCCTCATTGTGGGAGGGGCAGAGACACAAACTACTGCAGGAAATCTCCTCATTGTGGGAGGGGCAGAGACACAAACTACTGCAGGAAATCTCCTCATTGTGGGAGGGGCAGAGACACAAACTACTGGAGGAAATCTCCCCATTGTGGGAGGGGCAGAGACACAAACTACTGCAGGAAATCTCCTCATTGTGTTCCGTAGACACCCCTCAGCTCTCTACACCCCCCTCTATTTGCCACATTGATCATGTTTTATGACGCTGATTTCCTGCTTGGCCGCACTGACTCCATCTTGTCTCGTCTCGTTTCCAGGAGGATGTCGTCCAAGCCGGCCACCTCTCCGTTCACCTGTAAAGCGGATGGAGATGAGGAGATGACCGGAGAGCTGGCCTCGAGGGAGAATGATGACAACGATGAAATGCACCACCTCCCCCACCTGCCGCTGCACTCCCTCCTACACAACAAACCTCACCCCGAGGAGCTCTCCACCCTCGTCACAAGCATGCAGCCCGACGTTGACTGGGACAGTATGATGTCACAGCATAGAATGGTCAGTCCTGGCGCTTTATGTCTACCTGGTGGGTGGGGCTTCAGCATCCTAATTTAAATAAGCTTTAGATGCATATAGGGAGCTCAGCCCTCCGGCTTAGGGTACAGGGTCTCGGCTTAGGGTACAGGGTCTCGGCTTAGGGTACAGGGGCCCGGCTTAGGGTACAGGGTCTCGGCTTAGGGTACAGGGTCCCGGCTTAGGGTACAGGGTCCCGGCTTAGGGTACAGGGTCCCGGCTTAGGGTACAGGGTCTCGGCTTAGGGTACAGGGTCTCGGCTTAGGGTACAGGGTCTCGGCTTAGGGTACAGGGTCTCGGCTTAGGGCACAGGGTCCCGGCTTAGGGTACAGGGTCCCGGCTTGGGGTACAGGGTCCCGGCTTAGGGTACAGGGTCTCGGCTTAGGGTACAGGGTCTCGGCTTAGGGTACAGGGTCTCGGCTTAGGGTACAGGGTCTCGGCTTAGGGTACAGGGTCTCGGCTTAGGGTACAGGGTCTCAGCTTAGGGCACAGGGTCCCGGCTTAGGGTACAGGGTCCCGGCTTGGGGTACAGGGTCCCGGCTTAGGGCACAGGGTCTCGGCTTAGGGTACAGGGTCTCGGCTTAGGGTACAGGGTCTCGGCTTAGGGTACAGGGTCTCAGCTTAGGGCACAGGGTCCCGGCTTAGGGTACAGGGTCCCGGCTTGGGGTACAGGGTCCCGGCTTAGGGCACAGGGTCTCGGCTTAGGGTACAGGGTCACGGCTTAGGGTACAGGGTCTCGGCTTAGGGCACAGGGTCTCGGCTTAGGGCACAGGGTCTCGGCTTAGGGTACAGGGTCCCGGCTTAGGGTACAGGGTCTCGGCTTAGGGTACAGGGTCCCGGCTTAGGGTACAGGGGCCCGGCTTAGGGTACAGGGGCCCGGCTTAGGGTACAGGGTCTCGGCTTAGGGTACAGGGTCCCGGCTTAGGGTACAGGGTCTCGGCTTAGGGTACAGGGTCCCGGCTTAGGGTACAGGGTCTCGGCTTAGGGTACAGGGTCTCGGCTTAGGGTACAGGGGCCCGGCTTAGGGTACAGGGTCTCGGCTTAGGGTACAGGGTCCCGGCTTAGGGCACAGGGTCCCGGCTTAGGGTACAGGGTCCCGGCTTAGGGTACAGGGTCTCGGCTTAGGGTACAGACATTCTTATTACACCCGCCTACCCAACCCCCTTTAGTCGGTGATCTGGGAACCCCAGTTTGTGATGCTGGAAAGAAGTTCCCAGACACACCCCTTTCAGCCTCCTCTCTGTCTCCAACATACAGAAAGAATTGCCACCAATCAGATTCAGACCTACCTCGGAGGTGTGACACTGATTGGATGAATTTGGGAGGTTGACCCGCTCATTGCCCATGTAAGGAGATCTCTGGAATCTGGCGGGGGGGGGGGGGTACAGAGAAAGCGGGGAGCTTAGTCTGACTTTATCACAGCTGCAGTGTGTGCTGGACAACATTCACTGATTGGTGTCACCACATTCCTCCGATCGCGCTTTAATCCGCGACGATTCAGCAGGTGAAGTGACGGCCCCACAAATTGTGGAAGGGAGAATTAACGTTCGCGTGACGCAAAGATGGCGCATGTTCCAACGCAGCGCTCAATGTCGCTAAAAACTCTGGCGTGATTTACTTCAATCCTAGCTCCTCCCCCACCCTAAATCCAACCAGTAGTTATTGATGCATATTATCAGTAGATTGTTACATCATCTTCATTTGTTGGATTGGAGGTATAAATCGTCACTCGCCGTTCACATCTCCGAGCTCCGCCCTCCGCGTTCCTCTCTGTATACAGGCGCAGCTCTCACCCTGACCGCCGGTGACAATAGATTCCAATCTTGGAACGCATTCACAGTCTGAAAAGTGACATCATCAGATGACCTCATCCTCACTGTGAATCTTCCTGCTGACATCGCTGATTGATGGCGACCCGGAGTCCTGATTAATGGAAAGTCCAACAGATGCCACCATCCTGTCCGTCATTCAGGATGGAGGAGGGGAGGGGGTGTCAGACCTGAGATTGGGGCATCTAATATATCTCACATCTGACACCACCCGATGACAGGCCGATCCGCCAACCAATAATTCTGCATAATAATCAAGTTCTGTACACCCGCTGTGCCCATTATGAGGGGCTCCCCACCCTCCCTGTGCTGAGTTCCCGGTCTGTACACCCGCTGTGCCCATTATGAGGGGTTCCCACCATCCCTGTGCTGAGTTCCTGTGTCTGTACACCCGCTGTGCCCATTATGAGGGTTCCCATCATCCCTGTGCTGAGTTCCTGGGTCTGTACACCCGCTGTGCCCATTATGAGGGGTTCTCACCATCCCTGTGCTGAGTTCCCGGTTCTGTACACCCTCTGTGCCCATTATGAGGGGTTCCACACCATCCCTGTGCTGAGTTCCCGGGTCTGTACACCCGCTGTGCCCATTATGAGGGTTCCCACCATCCCTGTGCCGAGTTCCCGGTCTGTACACCCACTGTGCCCATTATGAGGGGTTCTCACCATCCCTGTGCTGAGTTCCCGGGTCTGTACACCCGCTGTGCCCATTATGAGGGGTTCCCACCATCCCTGTGCTGAGTTCTCGGGTCTGTACACCCGCTGTGCCCATTATGAGGGGTTTTCACCATCCCTGTGCTGAGTTCCCCAGTCTGTACACCCGCTGTGCCCATTAATGAGGGGTTCTCACCATCCCTGTGCTGAGTTCCCGGGTCTGTACACCCGCTGTGCCCATTATGAGGGTTCCCACCATCCCTGTGCTGAGTTCCTGGGTCTGTACACCCGCTGTGCCCATTATGAGGGGTTTT
Organism: Lithobates sylvaticus; assembly: GCA_028564925.1. Lineage (NCBI taxonomy): Eukaryota > Metazoa > Chordata > Amphibia > Anura > Ranidae > Lithobates > Lithobates sylvaticus. Next base: position 190,217,086 of record CM053034.1, read on the forward strand.
CACCATCCCTGGGCTGAGTTCCCGGGTCTGTACACCCGCTGTGCCCATTATGAGGGGTTCCCACCATCCCTGTACTGAGTTCCCGGGTCTGTACACCCGCTGTGCCCATTATGAGGGTTCTCACCATCCCTGTGCAGAGTTCCCGGGTCTGTACACCCGCTGTGCCCATTATGAGGGGTTCCCACCATCCCTGTGCTGAGTTCCTGGGTCTGTATACCCGCTGTGCCCATTATGAGGGGTTCCCACCATCCCTGTGCTGAGTTCCCGGGTCTGTACACCCGCTGTGCCCATTATGAGGGGGTTCCCACCATCCCTGTGCTGAGTTCCCGGGTCTGTACACCCCTGTGCCCATTATGAGGGGTTCCCACCATCCCTGTACTGAGTTCCCGGGTCTGTACACCCGCTGTGCCCATTATGAAGGGTTCCCACCATCCCTGTGCTGAGTTTCCCAGGTCTGTACACCCGCTGTGCCCATTATGAGGGGTTCTCACCATCTCTGCTGAGTTCCCGGGTCTGTACACCCGCTGTGCCCATTATGAGGGGTTTCCCACCATCCCTGTGCTGAGTTCCCGGTCTGTACACCCGCTGTGCCCATTATGAGGGTTCTCACCATCCCTGTGCTGAGTTCCCGGGTCTGTACACCCGCTGTGCCCATTATGAGGAGTTCCCACCATCCCTGTGCTGAGTTCCCGGGTCTGTACACCCGCTGTGCCCATTATGAGGGGTTCTCACCATCTCTGCTGAGTTCCCGGGTCTGTACACCCGCTGTGCCCATTATGAGGGTTCTCACCATCCCTGTGCTGAGTTCCGGGGTCTGTACACCCGCTGTGCCCATTATGAGGGTTCCCACCATCCCTGTGCTGAGTTCCCCCGGGTCTGTACACCCGCTGTGCCCATTATGAGGGGTTCTCACCATCCCTGTGCTGAGTTCCCGGGTCTGTACACCCGCTGTGCCCATTATGAGGGGTTCTCACCATCCCTGTGCTGAGTTCCCGGGTCTGTACACCCGCTGTGCCCATTATGAGGGGTTCCCACCATCCCTGTGCTGAGCTCTTTGGACTAGATGATGACAATTGATCTTTATTGCTTCTGAATAGGAAATATTGTGGACCAACAAGAGATCCTGATCATCAATTCCCCCATTGGTGGAGCTCGGGGCACTTTCTTCCAACTGGACACCTCACAGGATGAAGTCCTGACCTCTGGCTCCGCCTATTCCATGGATGGGCTGTTTGGGGGCCCCTCTGTTGTGTCGCACTCTCCAGTTGTCACCTAAAGAGGAAATGAAAGGAAATTTTAAAATGGGGACACTTGTTATTCTGGCAACTAAGAGAGGATTTCCTTTCACAATAATGAAAATCTGAGAATATTGCCCTTCCCCCGCTCCCTACAAAAGTAACAAAAACTCTTCCTCTTCTAGTGTAGAAAGTATCACAATGTACTTCTATTGTGTCGCCGACTTTTCCCGAGGTCTCTGGCCCGGTCCGGGATCGGCCCGTCTCCCCCAATGAGGGGGTTCCGCGTGTTCCGCGTGCGCCGAGCAGCCAGAATGGTTGTACTGATGGCCCCGCTCCCCCTCCCAGCGGTGCACTTCTGCCGAGTAATAAAGAGATTTCACAAATCGCAGGGAGCAGCTGCCTCTGAATTACTCTCTCGGCGCCTTTTCTTTATTTGACAGAATCCCACAATTTGTTACCGCTGGAATTCCCGGCACACGGAGTTATTTTATCATCCAGCAAAACAATGCGAAACCTCTGACCCCTCCCCCTCATCCCCTCCGCAGCACGGCGCCTTTAACCCCTTCATAGATGGCGAGAGCCCCAATCCATTAACACACGTCATTGCGCCTTTTATGTGCGTTGCGTGAAGAAGCCGATTCATTTTAGACAGGCCGCACTTAGTGCACCGCGCCGATTGTTCACATTCCTGTTGTGTTACATGCCCTGCAGTGCGTTGCGTTAATACATTGTGATGCAAGTCAAAAAGAATGGCAGCCCGCTGCGCCGCAGTGCGAGTTTCTGGGCGTTTGTGCGGTAAAATGCGCATTTTAAAACTAATTTGCACAACACTCATTGTGAACGACCCCCGAGGCCGGGTTCATACCGCCAGGAACGCGTCCACAATGCGCACTTTCCCAACGCACACAGAAACACGCATCGCACTTCAGCAGACGATCGCTCGCAGCCCCGCAGGTTCACCGAGAAATCATTTCCGCTACCGCGATCCCGGCTCTGACCCTCCATGACCTGCCAGACACTATGATGTCATACTCGGCGCTGACACGGATCTAGTATAGCAGCGAATGTGATTTTTCACCAGACGTTCCTAATCGCACTGATATGGAGGATTCACCTGCAGAGAACGTTCGCTGAATGTAATTTTCCCTGTCCCTGGGGGAGTGTTACAGTGCCTGGAAAAAGTATTCATACCCCTTGACATTTCCCACATCTTGTCATGTTACAACAAAAAACGTAAATTATTTTATTGGGATTTTATGTGATGGACCAACACAAAGTGTCACATAATTGTGAAGTGGAAGGAAAATGATACAAATAAATCTGTTAAAAGTGGGGGGGGGGGAGGGGCATTTGTATTCAGCCCCCTTTACTCTGATAACTAAAATCTAGAGGAACCAATTGCCTTCAGAAGTCGCCTAATTAGTAAATAGAGTCCACCTGTGTGTCATTTAATCTCAGTATAAATACAGCTGTTCTGTGAAGCCCTCAGAGGTTTGTTAGAGAACCTTAGTGAACAAACAGCATCATGAAGGCCAAGGAACACACCAGACAGGTCAGGGATAAAGTTGTGGAGAAGTATAAAGCAGGGTTAGGTTATAAAATAATCTCCCAAGCTTTGAACATCTCACGGAGCTCTGTTCAATCCATCATCGGAAAATGGAAAGAGTATGGCACAACTGAAAACCTACCAAGACACGGCCGTCCACCTAAACTGACCGGGCCGGGCAAGGAGAGCATTCATCAGAGAAGAGCCAAGAGGTCCATGGTAACTCTGGAGGAGCTGCAGAGATCCACAGCTCAGGGGGGAGAGTCTGTCCACAGGACAACTATTAGTCGTGTTCTCCACAAATCTGCCCTTTATGGAAGAGTGACAAGAAGAAAGACATTGGAGAAAGAAAGTCATAAGAAGTCCTGTTTGTAGTTTGTGAGAAGCCATGTGGGGGAGGGGAGCAAACATGTGGAAGAAGGTGATCTGCTCACATGACACCAAAATTCAACTTTATGGCCTAAAAGTAAAACGCTATGTGTGGGGGAAACTAACACTGCCCATCCCCCTGACACACCATCCCCACTGTGAGACATGGTGGTGGCAGCATCATGTGGTGGGGATGGTTTTCTTCAGCAGGGACAGGGAAGCTGGTCAGAGTTGATGGAAGATGGATGGAGACAAATACAGGACAATCTTAGAAGAAAACCTGTTAGAGTCGGCAAAAGACTTGAGACTGGGGGGGGGAGGGTCACCTTCCAGCAGGACAACAACCCGAAACATACAGCCAGAGCTACAATGGAATGGTTTAGATCAAAGCATATTCATGTGTTAGAATGGCCCAGTCACAGTCCAGACCTAAATCCCATTGAGAATCTGTAGCAAGACTTGAAAATTGCTGTTCACAGACGCTCTCCATCCAATCTGACAGAGCTTGAGATATTCTACAAAGAAGAAGAATGGGCAGAAATGTCCTCTCTAGATGGGCAAAGCTGGTAGAGACACCCCCAAAAAGACTTGTAGAGAAAGGGGGTTCTACAAAGTATTGACTCCGGGGGGCGCCATACAAATGCCCCTCCCCCCCACACTTTTCACATATTTATTTGTATCATTTTCCTTCCACTTCACAATTATGTGACACTTTGTGTTGGTCCATCACATAAAAATCCCAATAAAATACATTTATGTTTTTGTTCGTAACAAAATGTGGGGAATTTCAGGGGGTATGAATACTTTTTCCAGGCTCTGGTTTGGAATTTTCCATCTTTGCTGCTCCCCAACTTCAGGAAAAAACAGTGAAAGTGTTAATGTGGTGATGTCGGTGGCTCCGCCTCCCCTGCGTATTTCGGGGGTCACTTCGGATGGAATGTTTATCAGCTGAATTCCGTTACACAAAACATTTGGATATTTTGTATCCGACGGAAGAGGAAGTTGTGATGAATCCGTCAGACAAAGTCGCTTTCACTTTTGCGCTGATTCAACAATCGCGGCATTTTATAAACCCAAAATGTGTTGCGCTTTTTCCTTTTTTAAAGCGTCGTACTCATACAGGCGACCCAAAAGTAAATAAATCGATTATCAATAAAATGTAAAAAATCAGTTTGGATAGTTGGGAAAACCGATCATCCCCAATATTTACAAAAACAGCCGACACATTAATCCGACAAATCTAGAAATGCAAGCCGTGTTTATGGATAGTGATCGATAGTGATAGTGATTGATCTCATACAAATCTTTTGTGGCAGCATGAAGTAGTATTCCCCCACGTTTCGCCTTTATCTGGCTTCATCAGGAGACATTTTACTGCAAACAGCAGCTGTATAAAGAATATAGCACATATTGTGATAATAATATTAAACAAGCATGCTAAAAAAAAATGTTTTAATATTCTCATCTTCCAACCAGTCTGGGGAAGACCCTTTTCTGTCCCACCAGGACTGTGACCCCCCCGGTGTACAAAGCCAGCTCCATAAAGACATGATGTGACCAGTTTTGCACCATCCCTGTGCTGAGTTCCCGGGCCTGTACACCCGCTGTGCCCATTATGAGGGGTTCCCACCATCCCTGTGCTGAGTTCCCGGGCCTGTACACCCGCTGTGCCCATTATGAGGGGTTCCCACCATCCCTGTGCTGAGTTCCCGGGTCTGTACACCCGCTGTGCCCATTATGAGGAGTTCCCACCATCCCTGTGCTGAGTTCCCGGGTCTGTACACCCGCTGTGCCCATTATGAGGGGTTCCCAACATCCCTGTGCTGAGTTCCCGGGTCTGTACACCCGCTGTGCCCATTATGAGGGGTTCCCACCATCCCTGTGCTGAGTTCCTTGGTCTGTACACCCGCTGTGCCCATTATTAGGGGTTCTCACCATCCCTGTGCTGATTCCCGGGTCTGTACACCCGCTGTGCCCATTATGAGGGGTTCCCACCATCCCTGTGCTGAGTTCCTTGGTCTGTACACCCGCTGTGCCCATTATGAGGGGTTCTCACCATCCCTGTTGGGTTTATAATTTGTTTTATAATACAGAGAGTGTGCCAAGGACACCCCAAGGTGGGCGGGGACTCCAGGAGGGGAGGGGATCGGTTGGGTTAGTAAGGTGGCGGTTTTTTCGGCGGTCCCATCACCTCTTCCCGGTTTCCTAACACCTTGTCGGCACAAACGATTGCGCTCTCTAAGATTTGGTGCCGTGGCCAAATATACACCCCCCTCCCCCCTCCCCTCAGACTGCGCTCGGATCCGGAACGCCTCGATACATTTCGTATAAGTTTGTGAATCTGCAGAAAAATAATCACCGAAATCCGGGAAAAACAAACGCGTTTCGATGTTCGGCTTTGATTCATCTGATGTAATTTGTTCGGCCAATTAGATGATCAGTTCTAACTCCGCTGTGTAAACGACCCCCGTCTTCCCTACGTGGCGTCGCCCGCGCCTCCAATTCCCGGGACGGCCGGCCCCCGCTTTTTACATACACGGCGCAAAAAAAAGTGAATATCGCGCTCCTTCTTCAGATCCGCCGCCATTCTTCAAACATTTATATTTTGGGATAAAAGCGTTAATAAGAGAAAGAAAAGTTGGCGCTTAATATTCATGGGCAGCGCCACACAAAAGCTGATTATCTGATGGCGCATTTCTTGGAGAGACGACTATTAGCAGCAGAAGACGCTTTTAATTTGATCTTTTTTTTTCTCTCGTCCTTCTTAATTGATGGTGAATGGAAGTGATCAAAGTTGTGTGATTTGCATAGCGCTCCACATCAAACACTCCGACGTTCTCTGGGGTCCTCATGAAACACTTGCCACTGCAAAACAGAGCGAGCGCCAACGGGGGAGGGGAGGGGGGGCGGCGCTCGGGGGCCCCCAAATCCTGCAACCCGCCCTGCGCGACGCTTTTAACGCTGACGCCGCCGGTTTTGGTTCTTTTTTTTTTATTTTTATTGGTTGTACAATTCTGTGGCCGATTTTTATTTTTATTTTATTTTAAATCTGAACTCCGCCCCTCCCCCTTCGTAGAGTTCATTTCCATCCTCCTAATCCCGCCCACTGCGCCGTTGTACCGGCTCCCCTCCCCCACTGACATTGGCTGATTTCACTGCACACTGTGAGCTTCTCGCAGTCAGAGCCCATCTCTGTTCCTTGCCCGGCGTCGTCCCGCCCTCCTCAACCCGACTGTCCCTGGCTCCGCCCCTTTCAATCATGGAGGCTCAGCAACATGTGTGTGTTTGGGCCGACAGCAGAAATTTTGGGGCCCCTTACACAGATTTAGGCCTGGCCCCCCCCCTCCTGGGCCTGACCCCTTTACATCAGAGTTTACCCCTTTCAATAGGGTTCCCAAAGTTCCTTTCATCGGGGTCCCCAGTGTCTCTTCTCCTTACATCGGGGTCCCCAGTGTCTCTTCTCCTTACATCGGGGTCCCCAGTGTCTCTTCTCCTTACATCGGGTCCCCAGTGTCTCTTCTCCTTACATCGGGGTCCCCAGTGTCTCTTCTCCTTACATCGGGTCCCCAGTGTCTCTTCTCCTTACATCGGGGTCCCCAGTGTCTCTTCTCCTTACATCGGGGTCCCCAGTGTCTCTTCTCCTTACATCGGGGTCCCCAGTGTCTCTTCTCCTTTCATCAGTGTCCCCAGAGTCATCACCCCCTTACATCAGAGACCCAATAACCCCCCTTACATCAGGGTCCCCCAGAGCCCCCCTCCTTAAATCGGGGTCCCCAGAGTCACCTCCCCCTTACATCGGGGTCCCAAGAGTCCCCTCCCCAACATCATGGTCTCCAGTGTTCCCCCTTCCTAAATCAGGGTCCCCAGAGTCCATTCCCTTTCAATAGAGTCCCTAAAGTTAGAAGGGAAGAGCAGAGCGGGGTAAGGAGAGTGGAGAGGTGGAAGAGAATCGGGGGAGTATTGTGAAGACCCCATCGCTCACATCAGGATCTGGGCACTGGCACCGTATAGGTTTGGAGGAGGAACTTTCTCCTCCTCCTCCTCTGAATGCCGGGGCCTGGGAGAGGGGCAAGCAATGTGATTGGTTGCTAGGACATGGGTGGTCCTAGTTGGTTGGGGTCTGTTCCCCTCTACATATGTATGGGTCCCCCTCCCCCCCCCCCAGGGTGGTTTGTATGCAAATGTAGCCTGCCTAAGAACGCCCACTCCTCCAGACTGATATTTGCATAACTCCTCCCATGAGCCCGCCCACTGCTTGTATCGGGGCTGAGGGCTCTGCGGAGGAGGGGCTGGGATATTTTCAGGAAGTGATGTACAGCCCCCTGCCAGCCCCTCCCACCAGTCATGATCTGCCTGCGTACAGAGAAGCGCAGAGACCCGGTGACATCATCCGGTCTAAAATAATGAATGTGATGAAAATGGAAAGGTTTTTTTACTAATGTATATCAGGTTGGGGGGGGGGGGGGGTGTAATATAAGCTTTAAACATTTCTGTTGAGTTTTTATTTCTGTGATCCAGTTGTGGAGATTTCCCCTCACTTCCTGTATCAGTGACTCCCATACACATATATATTAATAAAAATGGAAGTGAAGGGGGATCCCCTAAATGGGGACACGGGCAGCGATCAAATCTAGACAGAGCATCTGCCCCCCTCCCAGTGCCGGGACAAGGTCACCTAGAGCCCGGGGCCAACATGCAAAACTGCACCCCCCCCCCTCCCCCAAGATGTATGAGCATTATGTGTCTGCAAAAATCCCCCCCAAAAATTGAGCACCGATCTGCATGCTTCCCCCCCTAAGCATAAATCCCCCCTCCCAGCACAAATCTTTGCTCTCCATCCCCCAAATCCCCCCAACACAAATGCCGCTCCCCAAAATAAGTCACCTACCCCTCAAATTTCCATCCAATAAATTTCCAAAAACACCCCCCAAATCCCTCCTCCCAACACCAATCCCCCCACCCCCCAAACAAAAATGTCCCCTGCTAACATAATTCCCCCCCCCCTTTCACCATATCCTTTTCTAATAGAAACCCCCCAAATCCCCATACCATATCCTTTTCTAATAGAAACCCCCCACCCCACCACTCCTAGCAATTCTTACCCCCTGCCACCACCCCCCCCCCCCTAATTTCCCCTCCTAGAACAATTCTTACCCCCTGAAACCCCTCAAATTTCCCCTCCCAACAAAAATCATACCCCCCCAATCTCCTTGAGGTGCCCCCCACCTCACATGGTACCACAGCGCCCCGGGGGCAGCTGTGTCCCCTTCTGCCCACCCCTTGTCCCGGCCCTGGTGACAGCAGTCAGAGCTCAGACTGGGAAGAAGGTAACTGCTGGTTATGGTAATAGTGATATAACAGCTCCGTTGTTACATTGTTGATGGATTGTGCGTCTGTTTTCGGCGCTCGTATGCTAACGGCGCTTTTTTATTTATTTTTTGTCTTGGCAGGACTCAGACAGCAATAAACTGCGCTCCCTCTATTCCTTCCGAACCACGTCTACCTCACCACACAAGCCTGACGAAGGAGCTCGCGATCGCAGCGATCTGATGACCAGTGTTAATTTCGGGACGCCAGAAAGACGCAAAGGCAGCCTGGCCGACGTGGTGGACACCCTGAAACAGAAGAAACTGGAGGAAATGACGAGGACGGAACAAGAGGGTGAGCGCCGCAACGGCCGGGGGGCGGGGATTACAATGTCCGTTACCATGGCAACGCCCCCTGGGAGCACCAGGGTGACTGACGTGCGTTGCGTTGGCATGGCGGAACTTTCCGTCTTGTAGGCTGAGCGGTTGGGGGGCGCCTGGCGCGGCTCTGGACGGGCGATTGAATCTTATCTGCCGTTTTGTGGTGGCGATTGGCGCGGCCGATCCGCACAGCCCGCGTCCAGCTGTACGATACCGGAGACGGTTAACCCCCGACAGGCGCTCGATTAGGGAGCGCGGCTCAGATAACAACAGCTGGAAATGTATGTCGCAGGCTGGCAGCGGCGAGCGCCCTGGCACCGCACTGGCCCCTCCCCCCCATCAATAGCAGTTTGTGTGTTTCCAAAAAAATAAATCGACCAGAAACAATTCGGCTCGGACGGTGACGCTGACCAGATGCTGCTGACAGTAGATCCGGGCGCCGAGGCGGGTCATGTGACCCTCAGACTCCCGCCATCTCTGCTGTACAGGAAGTGACTGGTGTACATTGTTACAAAGTTATAGATAAGGAGAGCGGAGGCGGAGCCACGCGTCATCCCCGCCCCCACATTACTTATCATTTCAGGACAAGCTTCCGGAGGGGGATGTGGGGGGACTACCCCCTTCTTCTACCCCCCCCCCCCCCCCCCAACTTCTCAGTCCAAGCTGGACTACCCTCTTCCTTCTACCCCCCCTCCAACTTCTCAGTCCAAGCCGGACTACCCTCTTCCTTCTACCCCCCCCCAACTTCTCAGTCCAAGCCGGACTACCCTCTTCCTTCTACCCCCCAACTTCTCAGTCCAAGCCGGACTACCCTCTTCCTTCTACCCCCCCCCCAACTTCTCAGTCCAAGCTGGACTACCCTCTTCCTTCTACCCCCAACTTCTCAGTCCAAGCCGGACCACCCTCTTCCTTCTACCCCCCCCAACTTCTCAGTCCAAGCCGGACTACCCTCTTCCTTCTACCCCCCCCCCCCACAACTTCTCAGTCCAAGCCGGACTACCCTCTTCCTTCTACCCCCAACTTCTCAGTCCAAGCCGGACTACCCTCTTCCTTCTACCCCCCCACCCAACTTCTCAGTCCAAGCCGGACTACCCTCTTCCTTCTACCCCCCCCCCAACTTCTCAGTCCAAGCTGGACTACCCTCTTCCTTCTACCCCCAACTTCTCAGTCCAAGCCGGACCACCCTCTTCCTTCTACCCCCCCCAACTTCTCAGTCCAAGCCGGACTACCCTCTTCCTTCTACCCCCCCCCCCCCACAACTTCTCAGTCCAAGCCGGACTACCCTCTTCCTTCTAACCCCCCCCCCCCAACTTCTCAGTCCAAGCCGGACTACCCTCTTCCTTCTACCCCCCCACCCAACTTCTCAGTTCAAGCTGGACTACCCTCTTCCTTCTACCCCCCCCCCCCAACTTCTCAGTCCAAGCCGGACTATACCCTCTTCCTTCTACCCCCCCCCCCCCCAACTTCTCAGTCCAAGCTGGACTACCCTCTTCCTTCTACCCCCAACTTCTCAGTCCAAGCCGGACTACCCTCTTCCTTCTACCCCCCCCCACCCAACTTCTCAGTTCAAGCTGGACTAACCCTCTTCCTTCTACCCCCCCCCCCCAACTTCTCAGTCCAAGCCGGACTACCCTCTTCCTTCTACCCCCCAACTTCTCAGTCCAAGCTGGACTACCCTCCTCCTTCTACCCCCCCCCCAACCTCTCAGTACAAGCCGGACTACCCTCTTCCTTCTACCCCCCCCCCCCCCAACTTCTCAGTCCAAGCCGGACTACCCTCTTCCTTCTACCCCCAACTTCTCAGTCCAAGCTGGACTACCCTCTTCCTTCTACCCCTCCCCCCCCCAACTTCTCAGTCCAAGCCGGACTACCCTCTTCCTTCGACCCCCCAACTTCTCAGTCCAAGCTGGACTACCCTCTTCCTTCTACCCTCACTACTTTCTAATCAAATCCTACTAAAAATTTCCTCCAAACTACCTATTCTACCCCCCCTACCCCCAACTTCTCAGTCTAAGCCCTACCCTAAAATCTTCTCAGTCCAAGCTGGACTAACCCTCCTCCTTCTACCCCCCCCCAACCTCTTTCAGTACAAGCCGGACTACCCTCTTCCTTCTACCCCCCCCCCCCAACCTCTCATAACAGCTGGACTACCCTCTTCCTTCTACCCCCAAAACTTCTCAGTCAAGCTGGCACTACCCTCAACACCCAACCAACTATACCTTCTATTCCTCTATAACAACAATAAAACCCAAGCCTAATACAAATAAAAATCTAAAACCCCTTCTAACAACCCTACACCCGACACTAACCCCAACCAACTCTACTACGCAAATAATAAAACCACCACTACCCAAATTCTACTATATACTAATTCTAACTAAAATTCCTTCTAAAAACCCACATAAAAAATTCTAAAAATAAAAACCTCTAAACAATAAACACAAAACTAAAAATATAAAAAACCAGTCTACACAACAAACACAAAAACACACCCCTAAAAAAACTAACCTACCCTTCTTCCATCTACCCCAACCAACCACCCCCCCCAACAAACCCTACTCTACTATCAATCTCTACAATCTAACCGTCCTTCTACTAATAAATAACATACCAATAAAATCTAACACCAACACACTAAACAAATAGAATTAAAACACCAAACCCCCCCCACAACAACTACTGGACTAACCCTCTCATCTACTACAACAACCAAACTAAAAAAATTCCTTAAAACCTCTACCCCCAAAACCCCTACTTCTAAGTTCTAGTCCAAGCCGGACTAACCCTCTAAACAACAAACAACTCCTTCTAACTTAAAATAACAAACTACAACTTCTCAGTCCCGAGCCGGACTACCCTCTTCTACCACAACATTTCTACTACCCCCCCCAACCTCTACACATTCTAACTAAAAAAAACACAAAAAAACTAAAAAAAAAATATAAAATAAAAAACAGTACCAGCTAAACTAACTAAACAAAAATAACCAAATATAAAACAAACAAACACTCTAAACTAAACCTTCTACAAGAAATCTACAAAATAACAAACCAACTAAAAGACCCTATATAAAAAACCATCTATCTAATCCTACAACATAAACAAATACAAAAAAAAAAAAATCTATATAAATAAACTAAAAAAAGAAAAACAATAAAACAAACTAACCTACCTTCGACTATCTACAACACTACCTACCCTCTACCATAAATATAACTCTCTTCTCTAAAAAACTACCAACCCAAATCCTACCCCCCCCCCCACACTTCTCAGTCCAAGCTGGACTACCCTCTTTGTTTAATACTCTTAACCCCCCCAACTTCTCAGTCCAAGCAGACTACAACCACAACCCCCAAACTCCTAACTAAAAACCAATAACCCTAAATAAAAAAAAACAAAAAAAAAAACGTTTCCCTTATCTACTTTCTACCCCCCCCCCCCCCAACTTCAGTCCAAGCTGGACTAATATACCCTCTACCTTCTACCCCCAACTTTTCAGTCCAATCAGGACTAATACCCTCTACTTTCTACCCCCCCCCCCCAACTTTTAGTCCAAGCTGGACTACCCTCTTCCTTCTACCCTCCAACTTCTCAGTCCAAGCAGGACTACCCTCCACTTTCTACCCCCCCCCCCCACTTCTAATTCTATCATCTCTTTTCTAAATTCTAACTATTCCTATCATATCTATCTACTATTCTAGTACTTCTATCTATATAAAAAAATCTATTTCCTTTCTATATCTTATTAAATCTACTAACCTTATCTAAATAACCCCTATCTAACTTTCTACTATCTATTTCTACTAATTCTATTCTATTTCTAAAATAATAAAAAATATCTATTTCAATCTTATTCTACTAATTCCTATACTAATTCTAAAATACTAATTCCTTTAACTCTCTTATCTAATATTTCTATATAAATTCTATCTACTATCTTACTAAACTAATTCTACTATGTCAAGCTGGATCTACTACTTCTAACTAAACTAATAAATCTATTCTTATTCTTCTATCTAAACTACTATCTAATCTACTATCTTATCTAAATTCTATCTAATTTCTATCTAAATCTATTTCTTATAAAAATCTATACTTTCATTATTCTATCTATCTATTCTAATTTCTTATCTAATCTAACTACTCTATAAAAATCTTATATTCTATTCCTATCACTATTCTAATCTACTCTAACCTACCTAACTTCTAAAAATATATCTAAACTATTCTAATCTTACTATATCAATCAATTTCAATTCTATTCTAAGATTCTAAATATCTATTCTTCTGACATTCTAATCTAAAATAATATCTTATAATTTCGATTCTATCAAATCTAAATAAAAATCTTTTCTAAAAATTTTCTTTTCCTAACGATTCTATATTCTACTACTATCTTTCGAAAGCTATTCAAACTTAATCTAATATAAATTCTATACTACTTCTATCTAATTCTAATTCTAATCTATCTATATTCTTCTATTCTATAAAATCTACTAATTTCTATCTATAAATTTCTAAAAAAATCTTATCTAGATCTAACTATCAAAGCTTACTACCAAAATACTAACTTTCTAAATCTAAATCTATTTCAAACTAACCCTATCTAATAATTCTATAACTATCTAAATCTATCTAACTACTAAACTTCTAGATCTATATCTATCCCTATTTCTAATACTAAAATCTAATTCCTATTACTAATCTCTAATTTCCTAAACTACTATTCTAATCTTATTCTCTACTATCTATTCTATCCTAAAAAAATACTAATTCTATCTATCTATTCTCTACGAAAATCTAATCTATTCTAAAAACTATCTAATTTCTATTCTACTAATAATCTAACCTATTCTAAATAAAAGTCATTACTACTACTAATCTATCTAAATTCTATAAATCTTAAATACTAATCTATCTATCCCTATTTCTATCCTCTAACTATCTATCTAAATCTATCTAATTTATAAATCTTTCTATAACTTTCTACTTTCTATCTTACTACTAAACTATTGCTACTTTTCTATAATCTAATCATCTTCTATCTAATAAAAATCTATACATTTCTAATCTCTACTATTCTAATAAACTGATCTACCCTATCTACTATTCTATATACTAACTATCTCTATCTAAATTCTACTTTCTATATCTAATATCTATCTATATTTCCTATAAATTTCGTAATTCTACTATTTCTAATCTACTAATTTCTTCTATATCTAAATCTTCTACTAAAAAAATAACAAATAAACTATTCTACTACTATCTACTACTAATCTTCTAACTATATCTAAATTCTATTCTAATCTAATAATTTCTATCTACTACTACTATTTACTAACTAATACTTTCCTATCTAATACTATAAAATTTCTAATATTATTCTTAAATTCATATCTCTCTATATTCTAATAAATCTTATCTTCTAACTCTATCTATTTCTAATCTAGAATATTTTCTATCTAAAAAATAATCTCAAATTCTACTATTCTAACTACGTTATCTAATCTACTCTCTATATAATATCTCTATCTATTCTAATCTCTATCTAACCTTTCTACTAATAAAACTATATTCTTCTAAAATTTCTATAATCTACTAAATTTCTAAATCTATCTAATCTAATCCTATATTTCTAATCTAATAAAAAATAAAAAACGACTATTCTAAACTTCTACTAAGAAAATTCAACTATCCTCTATTTCTAAATCTAATATCTATTCTAATCTAATTCTTACTATCTATAAACTAAATATCTATTTCTACTACTATTCTACTAGTAGAGACGAAGCTAAGCGAGATGCTACTAATATCTATACTAGATTTCTACATTTCTACTATTCTAATTCTATATATTTCTAAAAATATTCTATTTCTACTTTCTATCTATACGACGTGAACTATCCTATCTATACTAATATATCTAATATTTCTATAATCTATCTTCATCTTAATTTTCTACTACTTTCTACTAAAACTATACTAAATCTATTTTCTCAAACTAATTCTTTTCTATTCAAATCTTTCAACTACTAAATACTTTTCTATCTATCTATTTCTAAACTACAAATTCTTATATTCTTCTATTTCTACTTTTCTAAACTAATACTATATATATCGATCTACTATGTATGAGGCCTATTTCTACCTCGTACTTTCTATCTTAATACTACTAAACTCTATTCTATTTCTTTCTAGATCTAATCTAATTTAATCTTAATTCTATCTTAAAACTTCTAAATTCTACTAACCTACTGAACTAAATCTACTACTACTACTACTAGTCTATTCTATTTTCTAATCTAAAACCTTTTCTAATATAAAACTACTATCTACTCTAACTATTTCTATCTACTAAAATTCTAATATCTAAAATCTATCTATTTCCTATTCATTTCTTATAATAAAACTTTCTAATCAAACTATTTCTATCTAAAGGATTTCTATCTTATTCTTTCTTCTTCTATCTATATCTATATCTATATATATACTCCTATTCTATAAAAAATACTTTCTGTTCTACCCCCGTATTCTATTTCTATCTATCTATCTATCTAATTCTAACTAAAACTATATTCTAACTAACTTCTAATCTCTATCTCTATCTATCTATCTTCTAAACTATCTATTCTATCATTTCTATAATACTATCTAAATGCTATTCCTATCTAAAACATACTACTAAAAATTACTATTTCTAACTCTATCTCTGATCTACTATATTCTTCTATTAAAAATTTCTTATTTCTATTCTACCTTATAACTTCTATCTATCTTAAATTCTATAAAATTTCTAAATATATCTAATTCGTACTACTACTAACTAACTAATCTATCTACTACTACTAAAACTACTAATCTAACTTTCTAACTAGAAATTCTATATAATATCTATCTTTCTATCTATACTAACTATACTATTCCTAAATCTATCTATCTATACAAATATTCTTACTATATCTATATTTCTAATCTAAAACTAACTAACTAAATCTATTCTATTCCTTCTAATAACTAAATATAATTCTAACTACTTTCTTCTATTTCTATTTCTATCTAAAAAATCCTATTCCTATCTTCTATAATTCTTTTCTATCTAATCTAACTATCTATTCTACTAAATCAATACTATATCTAATAACTATTCTAAGATCTTATCTTTTCTACCAAATTCTACTATTATCTATTCTAAAAAAATCTTTCTACTATTTTTCCCCCCCCCCTACTATTTCCCCCCTATTTCTAATAAACTATTCACTATCTAAAAAATCTCTTTCTATCTAATTCTATATCTTCTATAATAAAAAAATCTATCTTAACTATATTTCTAAAAACCTATCTGGACCTAATCTATCAAAATCCTAAAACTCTATTCTATTCCTTCTACCCCCTCTAACTAATCTAACTAAATCATATCTAATCATTTCTACTAAAATATATCTAGATCTTAAATCTTTTCTACTAACTATACCCTCTAATTCCTAAACTTTCTATCTATACAAACTTTCTAACTATTTCTAAATACCTCAACTTTCTATCTAAATCTTCTATTACTAACTAAAAAAAAATATCTATCTATTCTAATAATATCTACTTTCTATCTTTATCTAATAATCATACTATAAATTTCTACTATTTCTTTTCTAATCTTCTCTACTATCTAATTCTAAAACTAAATTTCTATCTAAAAACTAACTAATATCTAATTTCTAATCTACTAATTCTATTTCTATATCTTAAAATATATAAATCTACCACCCCCCCCCCCAACTTCAGTCCAAGCTGGACTACCCTCTACCTTCTACCCCCAACTTTTCCCAACTTTTCAGTCCAAGCAGGACTACCCTCTACTTTCTACCCCCCCCCCCCCCCCCAACTTTAGTCCAAGCTGGACTACCCTCTTCCTTCTACCCCCCCCTTCTCAATCCAAGCAGGACTGCCCTCCACCTTCTACCCCCAACTTCTCGGTCCAAGAGGGACTACCCTCTACCTTCACCCCCCAACTTCTTAGTCCAAGCTGGACTCTACCCTCTACCTTCTACCCCCAACATTTTAGTCCAAGTGGGACTACCCTTTACTTTCTACCCCCCAACTTCTCAGTCCAAGCTGGACTACCCTCTACCCACAACTTCTCGGTCCAAGCAGGACTACCCTCTACCCTCCCCCCTTCTCAATCCAAGCAGGACTGCCCTCCACCTTCTACCCCCAACTTCTCAGTCCAAGAGGGACTACCCTCTAGCTTCACCCCCCAACTTCTCAGTCCAAGCAGGACTACCCCTTACCTTCTACCCCCAACAATTTAGTCCAAGCTGGACTACCCTCTACCTTCTACCCCTTCTCAATCCAAGCAGGACAGAATGCCTGATCAGGTGACCTTTGAAAGTGGTTATCTCAGCCAATCCCGCTGGAGACCAAACTTTGTCCATGAGCAGCAAGCGCACTCTCAGAGCATTGACCTCGTCTGTCCACGAACGCACATGTGCAGTGCTTGGGCGTTAATGCCCGCCCTCTCTGCTGCTGCACATGTGCCCTATGCAGGCAACAAGAGGTTCGGAAAAAAAAAGTGTCTGCCCCACCCCCCCTCTATGACGTCTTGCATGATTGGCAGGGAAGGGAAAGTTCTTGCAGCGTCGCGCTGTGTTACGTCACAAATATACGAAGGTGAAAGTCCAACAATTTCCGGAGATGATGTCTTATGTGACGCAACGAATGAATAAAGGATTGAAATGTGCAAAAAAAATGTATATATTTTTTTAAATTAATAATATTAAATGGGATAAAATATTTGCACATGCCCCCGGCAGTCGCTGCATACTGAGGCCGGGGGCTGTGATGCTGTCAGGAAGCTATGTACAGCCCCTCCCACCAGCCATGATCTGCCTGAAGTGCATAGACATGCTCAGAGATTATGATTTAGAATAAGATAAGGTATGTAAAGAAAATAGATTTAATTGAAAAATGTTGATGGGGGGAGGGGGGGGGGCAGGGAAGGTAAATTATAACCAGATTAAACTTGCACTCAGTGACCGGCCTGTGAACACTTCTAGTCCGGACTCCTTCACCTCTGACCTTATCATAGCGCCATCTGCGCCTTTGTGATCTCTGTCACCTTTCTGAGAGCGAATTTCCTGAGATGACTTATCTGCTGGCACCGAACAGAAGATAGAAGCTTTATTTATCAGATGGTGTGCGGAGCTGGTACATAGGAGGGGAAGCTGAGTCAGTGCTGAGAGATTCACACCGATCCCCACCTTCCGGCTGACCACCAGTCTGAAATCAGCCGAGTTCCCCTTGTTTATTGTAAATTGTATGATTTATTTTGTCTGCCGGGATGATATTAATGGAGATATCAGTTACCATAGACCCAACCCAGCCTGGGATCCCCCAACTCCCAACTTAATCCAGCCTGGGTACTGTACACCCAAATTAACCCAACCTGGGAAGATACAACCAACCCAAACCAACCTCGGCACCCTACATCCAGCCTATCCTGGGTACCCTGCACCCAACCCATCCCAGGTACCCTACTCCCAACTCAACCTAACCTGTGACCCTACACCCAAATTAACCCACCTTGGGACCCAACACCCAACCAAAACCAACCTCAATGCCCTACATTTAACCTCCTGGGTACCCTGCACCCAACCCAGCCTGGGAACTGTACACCCAAATTAACCCAACCTGGGACCCTACATCTAACCAAAACCAACCTCAGCGCCCTACACCCGACCCATCCTGGGTACCCTACACCCGACCCAGCCTGGGAACCCTGCTTCCAACTCAACCCAACCCAACCTGGGACCCTACACCCAAATTAATCCACCTTGGGACCCTACACCCAACCAAAACCAGCTTCAATACCCTACATTCAACCTCCTGGGTACCCTGCACCCAACCCAGCCTGGGAGCCGTACACCTAAATTAACCCAACCTGGGACCTTACACCCAACTAAAACCAACCTCAATACCCTACTTTCAACCCCCTGGGTATCTGGGAACCCCCAACTCCCAACTTAACCCAGCCTGGTAACCCCCAACTTTCAACTCAACCCAGCCTGGGTACCCTACACCTGACCCAGCCTGGGAACCCTGCTCCCAACCCAACCTGGGACCCTACACCCAAATTAACCCACCTTGGGACCCTACACACAACCCAAACCAGCCTCAATACCCTACATTCAACCTCCTGGGTACCCTACACCCAACCCAGCCTGGGTACCCTACACCCAACCCAGCCTGGGAACCCAACTCAACCCAACCTGGGACCCTACACCAAACCAACACCAACCTCAATACCCTACATCCAACCTATCCTGGATACCCTACACTCAACCCAATATGGTAATCCTACACCCAAAACAACCCATCCTGGGTACCCTACGTCAAACCAAAACCAACCTCCATACCCTACTCTAACCTTTTCTGGGTACCCTACACCCAACCCAACCTGGAAACCCTACACCCAATTAACCAAACCTAGCTTTGGAACCCTACTCCCAACTCAACTCAACCTGGGTACCCTACACCAAAACCAACCTCAATACCCTACATCCAACCTATCCTGAGTACCCTATTCCCAACCTAACCTTGGTGTCCTACATCCAACCCAACCTAAGTACCTGACACCTAACTGAACCCATACTGGTTAGGTGTCAGTTACTTGTCACTGTTGTTGGATATAAACCTGTCATCAGAGAAACTCCGGGTCTGCCAATGCTGACTTCCTTCTGACTCCCATCCTGATCCTCTGGCTTCAATTGTTCCTGAGTCACCTTCCTGGAACAAGTGTGCAGGTTGGGAAAGTCAGGCATGACAGCCAGTCAACTAACATTTTCAGAAGTACCTGGCCATGCAATGGCTAAGCAGGTTTATCGGGATCCTTTTTCTTACAAGAACCATGTGGGACTTGTAGTCCTCCAGCCTGGGTCAGGATCTTGGCCAGAAATAAAATGAATCCCCTCCCCCAATCCTCAAATTCACGGAGTAAGTAAGAGGTCCCGGTGGGTCAGGGGAGTGAAGCGGCTAATGAGAAGTCAATTTGAGGGTCCGTGATTGAGAAGGT
Organism: Lithobates sylvaticus; assembly: GCA_028564925.1. Taxonomy (NCBI): domain Eukaryota; kingdom Metazoa; phylum Chordata; class Amphibia; order Anura; family Ranidae; genus Lithobates; species Lithobates sylvaticus. The sequence goes on from CM053034.1 coordinate 190,236,990, forward strand.
CAAAACCAACAGGTTTGTGCCCGGGGGGGATTGTGCCCAGCTGGTGAAATGTGGATGCTGCAGCAGTTTATGCGGTCAAGTGGCGCTCGTCTTGCGGGGAACGTCTGTTTGGAAAGGCTGCTGCGAGTGCCGCGGCATAATGTGCAGCTGTTTTCATCTCTCTTTAATAATAAAGCTCCAGCCGGCCCTGTTTCCTGTTCATCGCACCGCCAGAGTTCCACGCCCGCCGCATGCTTTTGATAAGTACCCCCGGGCGCTCCGCTGATCAATAAATAATGTATCTGTGGCAGAGATAACAGATTGACATCATTACTGAGAATTAAAATGTAATTTCTATCTCGGAGGATCCACCGGTGAGAATCAGACGATGAGACTCCTTCCAGATACTTCTCAATATAATAAAGTGTTCCCAACAAATTCCGTCTATCAATGTGCGCCGCAGACACATGGCAGAGGACGGAAACTTTGCCTGACTCCGGTCTGAACGGCAACGAAGAAAGGATGAACTTCCGAAATACATCCAGTACAGCCTCTTATCTATTTCCTGGTTGTTAATAAGTGCAACAGGTACCCTACACTCAGCATGATTACCCTACACTCCACCCAACCTGGGTACCCTACACTCCACCCAACCTGGGTACCCTACACTCAACCCAACCTGGGTACCCTACACACAACTCAATATGGCTACCCTACACCCAACTCAACCCAATTGAGGTAGTCTACAACCAATCCGGGCACCCTACATCCAACCCAACCTGGATACTCTACACTCAACACAACCTGGGTGCCCTACACCCAACTCAATATGGCTACCCTACACCCAACTCAACACGGCTACCCTACACTCAGCATGGTTACCCTACACTCATCCCAACCTGGGTACCCTACACTCAACCCACCATGGGTACCCTACACCCAACTCAATATGGCTACCCTACACCCAACTCAACATGGCTACCCTACACCCAACTCAACCCAATCTAGGTACTCTACACCCAATCCGGGTACCCTACATCCAACCCAACCTGGATACTCTACACTCAACCCAACCTGGGTGCCCTACACCCAACTCAATATGGCTACCCTACACCCAACTCAACCCAACCTGGGAACTCTACACCTAATCCGGGTACCCTACATCCAATCCATCCTGGATACTCTACACTCAACCCAACCTGGGTGCCCTACACACAACTCAATATGGCTACCCTACCCCAACTCAACCCAACCTGGGTACTCTACACCCAAATGAATCCAACATGGATACCAACAAAAACCACAAACCCAACCTGGAGACCCTGCAGCCAACTCAACTTGGGTACTCTACACCCAGTGCAGGTACCCTCTAGCTAACCCAAACCAACCCAGGTACTATACATTCAAACCAACCTGGCAAACCTATACCCAAATGAACCCAACTGGGTACGCTACGCCCGACAAAAACCAACCTCATTGCCCTATACCTAACCTATGAGTACCCTACACCCAAACTCACCTGGGCACCATACAACCAACCCAGCCTAGGTTTCCTACACCCAATCCAGTCTGCGCACCTTACATCCAACCTAGGTATCCTACATCCAACTCAGCCTGACTACCCTACACCCAACCCACTCTGGGTACCCTACACCCAACCTAACCTAGGTACCCGACACCCAACCCAAACCAACCTGGGGACACAACACCCTCACAAACCATGAACCTCCCTCTGGAAGAGTGGGAGCAGAGATATAGTATCATCCAAGTAGCTTGGTGTACAGACAACTGTGATGTCATCATGTCACGTGGTGAATAGACATCTTATCCTGGCAATACAATGTATGAACCCGCTTTGTGGGTGGTCCCCTCCCCCACCCAGCATCTTTTGATTGGAAAATTGTTGGCCAAACAGTGCCTGCATCAAATCAGATCATCTATCCCCATATTTTGTAGCAGTCCTTCTCTGTATCTCTGGTCCCATCTATATATATATATATATTGCTGTATTGGTGGCGGGCGGCTCTTTCTGTATCTGTATTCTCGCCCGCTCTGTTGTTTCATCTCCATTGTGCAGTTTTTGTTCCTTTGATCCGGTCGTCTCTCTGCGATGATGACCGCCGGCGGGTAAGAGGTCTCTTTGATGAAGATAATCGATACCATTTTCCTCCTTTTGACATTTCTGAGATCTGAAAGGGTTTTCTCCGGGAGGGGACGGCGGAAGCCGGGAAAGGTTGGGGGCACGAAGTGATATTTACCAATCGGCGGCTTTTGTGTTCCGGGGGAGAGCTCGGGCGATGGGTGGAAAGGTGACCCGGCGATCAGGCGATCGATCTGCCGCTAAAGGGTGAACGTCGGTGGACTCTTGCGGGGATTGCGCCGGCGCTGGGCGGAGATGTCTGCGAAGCGGAGCCGCGTCCTGTGACAGTCGCATCCGTCTTTCCGGAAAAAGATCTTTTGTTGCCAAACTGCTGCCAGCTCGGCACTCATCTCGCCTCTAATTGGGTGGGTGCTCTAGTGGTTCCCTTCAGAGGAGATGCCAGGCCGGGTTCATGGAACAGTTGGCGTGACGAGCCGGAGCAGCGTGTCGCCTGGCACCGCTTCGTAAACCCTTTAAGTGCCAGAGGCCGATGGAGGCTCTGGTCTGCGGCAGACCTGCCATCTGATCAGCCGCCCGTAATGCCGGTACCGGGGAGCTACAGATCTCAGCGCCTCCTGCTGGTTGGTGACACCGGGGCTGTCCCGAGATCTGCAGTCACAGCAATCAATGTCAGGTCGCTGCGTGCCGCTGCATTTCTCCCTCGCTGAGTACCAAACCGGAAGGCAAATTGTTAAAGGTGAACTTGGCGCAGAGAAGACCTTCTATACTAGATACAAGCAGTGTTACCTGAATGTGTACTGGTGTCAGCAGTCTCTGTACAGCAGAGCTCAGACTGGGGCAGGGAGAGACATCACAAGGAGCCAATCGGGTGTGCTGCCGTGCATGGAGCATGCTGATAGGTGGAGAGAGCAGAGAGATAAGTTCATCAGTCTGCTGATTTCTCCTTTTACTGTCTGGGGGGAGGGACAAGACCTGTAAGTGTTGCTTAGCTGCAGCAGAGAAAAAAAAATCAGGTCAGAGCAGTGCTGTGTGGTAGAGCTGTGTAAATCTCGGGACCGCATGGACAGGTAAAACCGCTCCTAAACTTGTATTTGATTTGTGTAATTAGATGTTCGTCTGTCTGTGGTCCCACACCCAGAGTGCAGATAAAGAGCTCTGCCTTCACTTGCTGCATGCTTGTCCCGGGGCCAGTCACCCGAAAATAATTGCAGCCAATCGGCATTTTCGGGAGTCAGTGACTGTGATAATAACACGATATTGCAGGTTTTGTATTTTTTAGCGACTTGGATTTAAATCCCAACGTCTTTTTCTGCATACGCACTGCTGGGGTTTGCTGCTACTTGTAGTTCTTCAGCAGAGTAAATGTTTCATTTTTATTTATTTTTTGCACACACGGGGGGGGGGGGGGATTTTCCAGTCTGTCACATATACTGTGGAGGAGTTCATTTCTTCTCACCCGTCTCTCTATGTGATCATCGGCGATGGTTCTGTTTTGGTTGAATTGCCGGTCAATATTGAGCCCCGGTACAACGCGTTAGGATTACCGCCTCCTTCTCTTCTACTCCCAAGATTGGTCCGATACTCTGATTACTAATAATATTCTAAAATCGTGGGATCCGCCCACTGACGGGTAGTGACAGGGCTGGCCCAAGACTGCCTGGGTCCAAGAATGAAATTCTGCCTCCCCCCCCCCCCAAGAAAAAAATCACGCCCATCCAGCAAAGAGACATTACCATATAATAAAGAAACAGCTGAATCTAGCAAAGAGACATCCCAGTCCAGCAAAGACATGCCCCCTCCAGCAAAGAGACATGCCCCCTCCAGCAAAGAGACATGCCCCCTCCAGCAAAGAACCACCAGCAAAGAGACATGCCCCCTCCAGTAAAGAGACATGCCCCAGTCCAGCAGAGGCACCCCCCCTCCAGCAGAGGCACCCCCCCTCCAGCAAAGACATGCCCCCTCCAGCAAAGACATGCCCCCTCCAGCAAAGACATGCCCCCTCCAGCAAAGAGACATGTCCAATCCAGCAAAGAGACATGCCCCCCCAGCAAAGAGACATGCCCCCTCCAGCAAAGAGACATGCCCCCTCCAGCAAAGAGACATGCCCCCCTCCAGCAAAGACACACCCCCCCTCCAGCAAAGACATGCCCCCTCCAGCAAAGAGACATGCCCCCCTCCAGCAAAGACATGCCCCTTCCAGCAAAGACATGCCCCTTCCAGCAAAGACATGCCCCTTTCAGCAAAGACATGCCCCCCTCCAGCAAAGACATGCCCCCTCCAGCAAAGACATGCCCCTTCCAGCAAAGACATGCCCCTTCCAGCAAAGAGGCATGCCCCCTCCAGCAAAGAGGCATGCCCCCTCCAGCAAAGAGACATGCCCCCTCCAGCAAAGACATGCCCCCTCCAGCAAAGAGACATGCCCCCTCCAGCAAAGACATCTTTATTAACAGCCCAAGCTATTTTTTTTGGTTCATTTTTTTAAATATATATATATATGAAGCAATAGACGTGGTGTAAGAAAAAAAAGAGAAGGCAGCAAACGACAAATGCCGTGATTGGTCGGTGATATGGCGAATCAAAAGATGTAAGAAAATATCTTTGTCTTTACCAAAACCTGAGCAATTTTTTTTTCTTTTTGTATCGTGTGAAAGACTGGGTGAAAAAAAAATAATAAAAAAACCTGCAAACTTCGGATGTTGTGATTGTGAGACGTTACAAAATGCTCCGGTCTTTGACAGCAACCCAAGCGATTTCCTGCGCATTTTTTTTTTATATATAGTAGTAAAAGACTTGGTGGGAAAAAATATGTAGTAATCGTAGAACGCCGTGATTGGGTGGGGACTGAGCAGACCACAAGATGTTACGAAAGACCCTCATTTTTATCAATAATCTGAGGGGTTTCCTGTTTTTTATTTTTTCATTTGTTTTTTGTTCCAAACTAATATTTTTTTTATATATAGTAATAAAAAAATAGATTTGGTGGAAAAAAAAGCGAGTAAGCATCGAACGCCGTGATCAGATGGATCACAGGACATTACAGGATTCCCTTCATCAATAACCTGAGCGAGTTCCTGTCTTATATATATATATATATATATATATATATATATATATATATTAATAAAATAAAAGATTTGGCTGGAAAAAAAAACAAGCAGACCACAAACATTTTCACGCCGTGGTCGAGCGTGGATTTTGTTTTTATTTTTTATATATACTAATAAAGTAAAAACTATGTTGGGAAAAAAGCAAGAAGGCTTTGAACATCGAACGCTGCAATTTGGCGCAGATCAGGTGGATCAAAAGATGTTTCAACATTCCCTCGTCTTTATCAATAATCCGAGCGATTTTCCTGTTCTTTTTTATTTTTCTATATAGGAATAAAGCAAAAAACTTGGTGGAAAAAATGAGGCCCTTAAAATTGAAGCTGTGATTGGGCGCCAAGACGTCACAACATTCCCTCGTCTTTATCAATAATCAGAGAAATTTCCTGTTTATTGTAATGAAACACAAAGTATCCAAATCCATTTATTTCCTGTTCTGTTTTTATTTTTATATATGGTAATAAAGGGAAAAAAAAAACGCTGTGATTGGGCGCGGATTGGATGAATCACAAGACGTTACATTCCCTTGTCTTTATCAATAATCCGATCGATTTCCTGTTTATTGCGATGAAACACAAAGTATCCAAATCCATTTCCTGTTTTCTGTTCCTCCATCCACAAAGGATCAATAATCTGAGGGGCTTCCCGTTTTTTTTTTTCTTTATTTTTACAACAATAAAGTAAAAAACTTGATGGAAAAAGCGAGCAAAACATCGAACGCCGTGATTGGGCGCGGATCTGGTGGATCACAAGATGCTCCAACATTCCCTCGTCTTTATCAATAATCCGATTGATTTCCTGTTTATTTTGATGTATCCAAATCCATTTCCTGTTTTCTGCTTTCTCCGTTCCACAAAATATCAATAACCTGAGGGGTTTCCCGCTCTTTTTTTATTTTTATATGTAGTAATAAAGTAAAAATCACGGTGGAAAAAGAAACGAGTAGATTGCAAAACATCGAACAATTGTGATTGGGTGCGGATCACAAGATGTATCAAAATTCCCACTTTTTATCAATAATCCGAGTCATTTCCTGTTCTGTTTTTATTTTTATATATGATAATAAAGGAAAAAAAAACGCTGTGATTGGGCGCGGATTGGATGAATCACAAGATGTTACAACATTCCCTCGTCTTTATCAATAATCCGATCGATTTCCTGTTCATTGCGATGAAACAAAAAGTATCCAAATCCATTTCCTGTCTTCTGCTTCTCCATCTACAAAGTGTCAATAATCCGAGGGGTTTCCTGTTTTTTATTTTTTTATTTTTTTTAAACAGCAATAAAGTAAAAAACTTGGTGGAAAAAAAATGAGGTTGCGAACATCGAACGCAGTGATTGGGCGCGGATCTGGCGGATCACAAGATGAATTTCCCTCGTCTTTATCAATAATCCGATCGATTTCCTGTTATTTTTAATTTCTATGTATAGTAAAAAAGTAAATAACTTGGTGGAAAATAAAAAGCGAGGCCGCGATCATCGAACACAGATTGGGCGCCGATCACAAGACGTTCCAACATTCCATCGTCTATCAATAAAACGAGCGATTCCCTGTTTATTTTTATACACAAAGTATCCAAATCCATTTCCTCCATCCACAGAATAATCCTTTTCCTTCGCCGGGCGTGAGGCGGTTAAACGCGCTCGGCACGCAGGTGGTGACAACTGAAATTTGGAGGACGTTTATGGCGGAGAATTGTCCGCTTGTTTTTTTTTTGGGGGGGGGGGGGGGGGGAGGGTTTCCCGGGGACGGACTTCAGTGTTATTTGGTCTCACTTCCCCCGCCGACACGGCCGTTTCCCGCCAGGCCCTGAAAGTGCTTTAAGTGCTTTTGGCGGCTCTAATGAATGAAAATGGCCTCCTCGCACACGGTGCGCCGCATTAGAGCGAACAGCCGTCCGCAACCCGTAAAAGCCCTATTAGAGGCCCGCCGGCTGTAAGTACGGCGAGCAACCGCGTCCGGCGCTTTATTTACGGAAAATTGGAAATGTATTATTTTTGTGCTCGCTCCCCAGACGCGGCCCGTCAGGATCCGGAATGTCGGCACCGGAGCGAAGTGTCTTAATGTACAATAAAAATGGTTGTTTAGATACACGGCTAATTAGAGAGCGCATTGGCGGCCCCGGCGGACGCCGACAACTCGCCACAAATCACCGATAATCAACTGAACTTTCCCCGACTCGAGTTTTTCTGGCTGAAACCTGTCCCGGCCCTTTAAATTGTTCTGATTAACTGGCAGACGAGAAATTCTACAATTTGAGACGTTTGGCTCAGAAAAAATCGCCACAATGTGTCAACTGCGAGCCAATCGGCTACAAATACAGAGGAATCACATAGAAAAGTTGGAAAGGGGTTTAAGGTACTTCCCCCCCCCCCACACTTTTGGGACCCCCCGACCCCATAATACACCCCACTCCAAAAAACCCCACCCCCCCCACTCGTCGCCCCATTGCACTATAAAGCAACATAACATACAGTGTCACTGCCCCGCCTCCTGCCTGCTACAGACTCCGGGTCACCACATAAGTCCCGCCTGCTGCTCCGCCCACCACCGCCCTCCAGACCAGCAATATCTCCCAATTTATGGCTGATTCACATCAGAAAAATGCACTCCAGATCCGTTCCAGGTGCGTTTCTGCATGTGCGTTTTTAACATGTTTTTGGCACGTTCTGGTGTGTATTTTACGTGTTTCTGGATGCTTTTTTCTTCTTTTTTTTTTTTTTTCTGCATTTTTTTTTTTTTGATGCATTTTTGATGCATTCTGGTGCACTTTTGATGCGTTTTCCTGCGATGCAGGCTTGTGGCGTCAGGTCCTCTTTATTGTATAGACCCGGCTCTGGCTGTGTGTGTGGTCGGTGGGCTGGGACTTGTAGTTCTGTCTGTATAGAAGGCGTCCTGTCCCCAGCAATGAGTCTTCTGTAGCGCCGAGCAGCGGCACGTTGGCTCAGAAATGTTGGGCCGGCGCCCAAAATGTCAGCGCTGGTTCCTGACCCCGTGTCACCGTCTCTGCTGTTCCGTATTTCACATGTCAGATTGTGAATCCCCCGAAGTCTTCAGGCCTGGCCTCGCATCACTCATCCTGTAATAGGGCCCAATCCCCATTCACACAACCTGCTCGGCTGGGAAGACGAGCAAATGTTTATTCCATCGCCGGCCGCGTCTGGGGCGCGCCTCCCGCTGGGGCCCGGAACCGGCGCCAAATCATAAAGCAGCGGCGCGTCGCTTGTGTCTGAATAGGTAATGTGGAGCCATCGCGCCAAAGTGTGCGGGAGCCGAAACAGCTTGTTAGAGCGGCCACAGCGCCCGCCGCATTAAATCCGTCTCTTCTTTTCTTATCGTGCCCGGGACCTGCAGGCGTCCGGCCAGCCCGGGAAACACATCACACAGACCTGATTTATCACCCGCCGCCGCCGACATACACGCCGCAAACTTCATAGACACGACGGCAGAGCGAGCGTTATTATTATTATTATTATTATTATTATTATTATTATTATTATTATTATTATTAATAAACATAATTCTATTATTATTATTACAAATATCACTTTTATACACAATATATTACTAATAATATATTATTATATACAACAAACATGATTATGATCATTACTATACACAATATATTACTATTAATGTTTTTTTATTATTTTATACAACAAAACTATACATGACAAATATTGCTGCCTACACCAGAGAGAACGTTATCATTATTATTGCTATTATTATTATTATGATTTTTTTTTTTTTTTTATATTTTATATTATTATTACTATTATTGATGTTTTTATTATTTATTATGGAATGACATCACAGAATAGGCTCCACCCGACTCGTTTCCCCCCGTAATAGGCATCAACTGGGAGAAGAGGCTCAGATATTACCTTGTAAAAGTAGCAGTGTGCTGTATATTACCCTGTATGGAGAGCAGAGCTGTGGGAGGGGCCCAGCAGGCTCCACCCACTACGGAAAACCACAGGTGGGGGGGCAGAGACTAGACTAGTCACCAGTGGCGGCCAGGGGTACATTTTCTTGGGGGGGGCCAAACGGTGAACAGCCAAAACCCCTCCCCCGATCGGGTCAGCTGCGTCCACCACCACCCCTCAACCCCCCCCCCCCCTGCAACACTTGGGCTATGGGCGGCCCACTTCTCCTGTGTTTTCTTCTTGGCATCATGGCGGTATCCTCGCTGTGTGTCTCCTCCCTCAGCCAATAGGGTAGCTTCTCCTTTCAACCAATCAAGAAATGGGTCTCCCGGATTGGCTGGGAGGCAGAATCAGTGTTACACTAGTGAATATTAATTCGCTATTGTCACACAACTGGGCGGGCTCAGAGCGCAGTGGTCTGACCAGACCAGCCCCCCCCTGCACAAGGAGAGAGAGCAAAGCTGTGGGAGGGGCCCACAGGCTCCACCCACTACAGAAAACGACAGAAGGGGGTGGAGATGAGACCAGCCCCCCTGCACAAGGAGAGAGAGAAGAGCTGTGGGAGGGGCCCAGCAGGCTCCACCCACTACAGAGAACTATATTAGGGGGCGGAGACAAGACCACGATATTCAGAGAAACGCACCGCCCTTTAGCAGACGCGGGGCGGTGCCATGAGTTGTGAATCGCATCCCTTAGCTGCTAACCTGTGCGTTTTTTTGCAATGCGCCAAAGCGCCGCACCATGTCAGAGACTTCCAGGTCGGCGGCTTCTTTTGCGTATTTCTTGTGTGTAGGGAAGCCCAGTGAAATGAATGGGGCCGCCTTGCATGCAAAGTGCAGAAACGCGTAGGCGCTCCTATATATCCTAGCCTTAAAGTCAATGTACTTCCCTGGACCCCCCCCAGACTGGACTGACTCGCTCCTGAACTCTAGATCTACGAATGGCGTCATCTCGGGACAGGACGCAGTTTGTACCACTCCGCCCTCGGGCCAGATCCCCGCGTCAATCACTCCGATAATGACCGTCACCTGCTAGCGACGAGTAAAGTTTGGCGCATTTTGACAGCTCGTCACGTCGCGCCTCTCAATAGGTTAAATCATTTGTGTCTAAAATATGCAGAATGTGCGACGTACCTGCCCGCCGCGCGCTCGCTGAAAGGAGGGAGGGAGACGCATTTATTTGTAAAGAAAGCTAATAGCTCCTTTTCTTTCTTTTTTTTTACAATTTAGATTACCTTATAATTTACTAAATCTCCGCGAGCAATAATGATGAATTTTGTCAGCATTATTCGCACCTTTTATTAATTTAACGTAGACGAGTAATTGAGAATTCGGCGGCGGGCTGATTGGGACGGGAGTTTTTTTTTTGAAAGTGACAGTTAGATTATAGGGTGCTTAAGGAAAAAAATGGCTCTTTCACCCGCTACCTAGCAATTTATTTCTTGTTTGAAATTATTATAATTTATTACGGCGTGCGGCTCCTAATGAATATCTGCTATTAGCCGGGAGAGGGAAATTGAAACTAAGATTAGCCGCCGTTCGCTCCACTCCCCTTCTGACTGCGAAACGTTTTCACGCCGCCGCTCTCTGCAATGTGACACTCGTTTCTAATAGACGGACGCCGTGGCCTGGAAATAAAACAAAAAAAAAGACACTTTTTTTTTTTTTTTGCTGCCGGCTGCGATTTAGTGTTTTCCGTAATTCTTGGCGAGGAAAGGATTCGACGCGTGCCTTTACTTTTTTAGAGAGGAATGGAGGGAAGTAACTTGCGTCTAATCCTTTCCTCTCCAAAAAAGTATCGGCGAGCGTCGAATCATTTCCTCTCCAAAAAAGTAACAGTGCGCGTCGAATCCTTTCATCTCCGTTTGACGCTCTCCGTTACTTTTTTGGAGAGGAAAAGATTCCCTCCTTTCCTCTCCAAAAACGTAACGGCGAGTGTCCAATCTTTTCCTCTACAAAAAAGTAACGGCGAGCGTCAAATTTTTTCCTCCCTGTAACTTTTTATCTTTCTAGATTGTAAGATTGTATCTGTTATCAAAGGGAAATGTTGGAAAGAGAAATCAGAGTGGCGTTGTGGGAGGAGCTTGTGTTGCGCAGCGTCGGTTGGCGGTTCTCTCTTGAGGAGTGGGGGGGTCTGGACGGTCAGGATAGGACGACCTTTCAGATATTTTCCAGCGTGCTGTAAAGTTTATGTGGCCGGTGGTCGTCCTCTCGATCCTCTCGTACAATGATGGCGGCGCGGGTATGCCGCTCAGATCGGCGATCGTTCCTGTATCTTCTCAGAATTTGCTGGCGGTAAACATGCGAGGAATTACTGTCCACCTGAAATCTCGCACATTCCACGGCGCCGGGTGGTGGAGGTGGTGCGGGGAGTAATACAAATATTTACATCTGTGTCAGGATTACTTATTCCCTGTAAATGTTGTTATTTCCACGGAATCTCGTCTCGGAGTGCGCGGCGTGCGCGGATCTGACATTCCGTATTCACCAAGGAATCCAGCACTGACTGCAGGAATTAAAGGGCGACTCCGGGTGACGGGTACATTCAGTCAGTGAGGCTGTCCAGTGAATACCGCAGCCGCTCCACAGTCAGGGAGTGTCCTTACTTTGAAGATGATCTTTTTCAGGGGGATTCTAATACAGCCCCAAAGCAGCACTGCAGCCTCTGGTCACATGGGTCAGAGTTACTCCAAAATTGCAGCTCTTGTGGGATGTTCCCGGTCTGCAGTGGTCAGGACCGAGAAAAAGAGGTCCAACGAAGGTGAACCGGCCAACTGGTGAAAGGGTGATGGGTGGCCAAGGCTCATTGATGGAGGTGAGGAGGGAAGGCTCATTGATGGAGGCGGGGAGGGAAGGCTTATTGATGGAGGTGGGGAGGAAGGCTCATTGATGGAGGCGGGGAGGGAAGGCTCATTGATGGAGGCGGGGAGGGAAAGCTCATTGATGGAGGCGGGGAGGGAAGGCTCATTGATGGAGGTGGAGAGGGAAGGCTCATTGATGGAGGCGGGGAGGGACGGCTCATTGATGGAGGCGGGGAGGGAAGGCTCATTGATGGAGGCGGGGAGGGAAGGCTCATTGATGGAGGCGGGGAGGGAAGGCTCATTGATGGAGGCAGGGAGGGAAGGCTCATTGATGGAGGCGGGGAGGGAAGGATCATTGATGGAGGCGGGGAGGGAAGGATCATTGATGGAGGCGGGGAGGGAAGGCTCATTGATGGAGGCGGGGAGGGAAGGCTCATTGATGGAGGCAGGGAGGGAAGGCTCATTGATGGAGGCGGGGAGGGAAGGCTTATTGATGGAGGCGGGGAGGGAAGGCTCATTGATGGAGGCAGGGAGGGAAGGCTCATTGATGGAGGCGGGGAGCGAAGGCTTATTGATGGAGGCAGGGAGGGAAGGCTCATTGATGGAGGCGGGGAGGGAAGGCTCATTGATGGAGGTGGGGAGGGAAGGCTCATTGATGGAGGTTGGGGAGGGAAGGCTTATTGATGGAGGTGGGGAGGGGAGGCTCATTGATGGAGGTGGGGAGGAAAGGTTCATTGATGGAGGTGGGGAGGGAAGGCTCATTGATGGAGGTGGGGGAGGGAAGGCTCATTGATGGAGGTGGGGGAGGGAAGGCTCATTGATGGAGGTGGGGAGAGGGAAGGCTCATTGATGGAGGTGGGGAGGGAAGGATCATTGATGGAGGCGGGGGGAAGGCTCATTGATGGAGGTGGGAGGGAAGGCTCGTTGATGAAGGTGGGGAGGGAAGGCACATTGATGGAGGTGGGGGGGAGGGAAGGCTCATTGATGGAGGTGGGGAGGGAAGGAAGGCTCATTGATGGAAGGTGGGGAGGGAAGGCTCATTGATGGAGGTGGGGAGGGAAGGCTCGTTGATGGAGGTGGGGAGGGAAGTGACATTGATGGAGGGGGGAGGGAAGGCTCATTGATGGAGGGGCGGAGGGAAGGCTCATTGATGGAGGCGGGGAGGGAAGGCTCATTGATGGGGAGGGAAGGCTCAATTAAGGAGGTGGGGAGGGAAGGCTCGATGATGGAGGTGGGGAGGGAAGGCTCGTTGATGGAGGTGGGGAGGGAAGGCACATTGATGGAGGTGGGGGGAGGGAAGGCTCATTGATGGAGGTGGGGAGGGAAGGGCCATTGATGGAGGTGGGGGGTAGGAAGGGCCCTTGATGGAGGTGGGGAGAGAAGGATGGCCTGTGTCAAAACACACAGAGCATGTAGCTGCAGACCAATCAGGGTGCCCATGCTGACCCGTGTCCACAGGCAAAAGCGCCTACAATGGGCACGTGAGCATCAGACCATGGAGCAAAGGAAGAAGGAGGCCTGGTCTGATGAATCTGAAGAATGTTTTGAGGAACACAATAATGAGTCTGACATGTTGACTTGGCCTCCAAAATCTCCAGATCTCAATTCAATTGAGCATCTGTCAGACGTGAAGTCTGATCCATGGAGGCCCTTAAAGGATCTGCTAGCGGCGGTTTGGTGCCCAGATACCACAGCGTACCTTCAGAGGTCTAGTGGAGTCCATGCCTGGACGGGTCAGGAAAAGGGGACTGGCTCAATATTAGGTGGGTGGTCATAATGTTATGGCTGGTTGGTGTATCTAGGAGTGTGAGGACCACTATATGTATATACATTATATATAGGAGTGTGATGGCCACTATATGTATATACATTATATATAGGAGTGTGATGGCCACTATATGTATATACATTATATATAGGAGTGTGAGGACCACTATATGTATATACATTATATATAGGAGTGTGAGGACCACTATATGTATATACATTATATATAGGGGTGTGAGGACCACTATATGTATATACATTATATATAGGGGTGTGAGGACCACTATATGTATATACATTATATATAGGAGTGTGAGGACCACTATATGTATATACATTATATATAGGAGTGTGAGGACCACTATATGTATATACATTATATATAGGGGTGTGAGGACCATTATATGTATATACATTATATATAGGGGTGTGAGGACCACTATATGTATATACATTATATATAGGGGTGTGAGGACCATTATATGTATATACATTATATATAGGGGTGTGAGGACCACTATATGTATATACATTATATATAGGAGTGTGAGGACCATTATATGTATATACATTATATATAGGAGTGTGAGGACCATTATATGTATATACATTATATATAGGGGTGTGAGGACCATTATATGTATATACATTATATATAGGAGTGTGAGGACCACTATATGTATATACATTATATATAGGAGTGTGAGGACCACTATATGTATATACATTATATATAGGGGTGTGAGGACCACTATATGTATATACATTATATATAGGGGTGTGAGGACCATTATATGTTTATACATTATATATAGGGGTGTGAGGACCACTATATGTATATACATTATATATAGGGGTGTGAGGACCACTATATGTATATACATTCTATATAGGAGTGTGAGGACCACTATATGTATATACATTATATATATAGGAGTGTGAGGACCACTATATGTATATACATTATATATAGGAGTGTGAGGACCATTATATGTATATACATTATATATAGGAGTGTGAGGACCACTATATGTATATACATTATATATATAGGAGTGTGAGGACCACTATATGTATATACATTATATATAGGAGTGTGAGGACCACTATATGTATATACATTATATATAGGGGTGTGAAGACCATGAGATATATATATATATTATATGGAGAGTCGGCTGATATAACTTAAACAGTAGAAAACTTTCCTCGGCGAGTTTCCCGGCACGACGCACAAGGAGCGATCGGCGCACTTGTCTCAGAACTGTCAGCGAACACAAATTATACACTATTTTCCTTCAAGGTAATTTAAAGCGACACCATTAATTACCGGCGTGTATTTATAACTTCCTAATTAGCCTCCTGAGCTGACGTTCCGTATTCAGACTATATAATGGATCTATAGGTGCCGGCTGCCATGTTCTGATAGAAGAATTCCTTCGGTCGGACGCCGATAATTTCTGCGGATTGCAGGCGTAGACGGAATGACAGGTCTTCATTAATTATTAGTTATTGTGGAAGACAAATCTGTGGGGGGGGGGGGTCTCTCGCAGGGGGGGGGGGGGGGGGGGTTGTGTAAGGTGGGTGTCGTTGAGGGGGATCCATGAGAACATCATTGAATTTATATCTTCTGGATTTTCAAAATAAATAAAATTGATACATTTGACGATATTTGTAAATGAAATATTCCCCCAAATAAACAACCAACCAGACATCAGTGTGTCCCGCAGAGGGCAAATGGCGGGAATATAGAGGCGGAGTTTTGCCTAGAACCCTCATTGGCCAGGTGTGTGTTTTATACGCATTTTACGCATCGGAGGCGTGGTCGGTGGATCTGCGGTCCGAGTCACTAAAATCTGAAATTCAGAGTTTTCAAATGTAAAATACACAAAGTGATCGCTGAGAGTGAAATTGGCGGTGCTAAAAATCTGGTCACTGTGATTGGAGGACAGAGAGTGAGAGGCGGCCAATGGGAAAAGGGATGTCCAGTGTTTTACCCCTCCGTACTTTATCCAGGAGAAGTTTGCACTTTAGCTCCACCCAAAAAAAAAAGCTGTCATCCTTTATCGACAACAGAGGGGTGTACAGTTTTTATTTTCTCCATGTTTCTGCATTTTATTATTTTTTATTATTATTATTTATGTTTTATATATAAATATATATATCTATATATATATATA
This sequence comes from Lithobates sylvaticus, assembly GCA_028564925.1. Taxonomy (NCBI): domain Eukaryota; kingdom Metazoa; phylum Chordata; class Amphibia; order Anura; family Ranidae; genus Lithobates; species Lithobates sylvaticus. The sequence continues at coordinate 190,252,848 of CM053034.1, forward strand.
TATATATAAAATAAATTTTTTTTTTTACAAATATGTAACTTTATTAAAAATCAAAGGTGCCAGCAGTGTACAGATATTTCCAAACATGGGCAAAACATCACACAGGTCCATCTCATAAAACTAGAATACCATCAAAAAAAATCATTTATTTCAGTAATTCAATTCAAAAAGTGAAACTCCTATATTTTATATAGATGTGTTACACACAGAGTGATATATATATAGAGGGGGGTGGGTGTGTATATATATATATATATATAGTGTTACACACAGAGTGATCGATTTCAAGCATTTCTTTCTTCTAATTTTGATTATTATGGATTACAGCGAGTGACACCCCAAAATTCAGTGTCTCAGAAAATTTGAATATTACAGAAGATCAATAAATAATTCAGAAATGTTGTTTTACGGCATCAATGCGTTGTGGCACGGAGGAGATCAGTCTGTGGCACGGAGGAGATCAGTCTGTGGCGCGGAGGAGATCAGTCTGTGGCACGGAGGAGATCAGTCTGTGGCGCGGAGGAGATCAGTCTGTGGCGCGGAGGAGATCAGTCTGTGGCACGGAGGAGATCAGTCTGTGGCACGGAGGAGATCAGTCTGTGGCACGGAGGAGATCAGTCTGTGGCACGGAGGAGATCAGTCTGTGGCACGGAGGAGATCAGTCTGTCCAGGTTCCTCTGATATCGGCATTCATCTCGTCTGTATTGTTGGGTCTGTTGTCTCTCATCTTCCTCCACAGACTCTCTATGGGATTTGGGTCAGGCCGGTTTGCTGGCCAATCAAGCCCGGCGATCCCATGATCATGTGACCAGGTATTGGTAGATTTGGCAGTGTGGGAGGAGCCAAGTCCTGCTGGAAAATGAAGGGAAGCATGAAGTGCTCTGGAATCTCCTGCTGGAGGCCTGCGCTGACTTTGGACTTGATAAAACACAGAGGACCAACACCAGAAGATGACACGACTCCCCAAATCATCACTGACTCTGGAAACTTCACACTGGACCTCATGCAACTTGGATTATGTGCCTCTCCACTCCTCCTCCAGACTCTGTGCCTCTCCACTCCTCCTCCAGACTCTGTGCCTCTCCACTCCTCCTCCAGACTCTGTGCCTCTCCACTCCTCCTCCAGACTCTGTGCCTCCTCCAGACTCTGTGCCTCTCCACTCCTCCTCCAGACTCTGTGCCTCTCCACTCCTCCTCCAGACTCTGGGACTACGATTTTCAAATGAAATGCAAAACAGTCGGTGATGATTTGGGGAGCCGTGTCATCTGCTGGTGTTGGTCCTCTGTGTTTTATCAAGTTGCTCGAATTTCGAAATCAATGGAGGCGCCATTGGATTACAAGACGCACAAAATTTCTGGTTTTCGAATGAACATTTGTTTGGAATTCGACCCATGATTGGCCTGCAGTAGACATAGATACGAGATATCATATCCATGTAAAAAGGAATAAACCCCTCAAAGCCCAAAATACGATACCATAAAATAAAAAAAAAGGAAAGAGTAAGAAGAGTGGGGATAGTTTCTTTTTTTAATATTTTTTTTTTTATTATTATTTATTATTCTATTTTTATTCTTTTAAATTTTTTAATTTTTTTACTTACATCTTTTTTTAAATTATAATTTTTCTTTCTTCACTTCTCTTATTGTTGTTATTTTTTTTTGTAGTATTTTCTTGCTTGTTATATTTTTACATTTTTTTGATAATTTTTATATTATTATTTTTTTATTATTATTAATAATTTTAAAAATATTATTACAATTTTTTTTTTCTTATTATTTTTCTTTCTTTCACTTTCTTTCACTTTAAAATCACTGGTTTGTAATTTGAACATTTTACAATGGTGGGACAATCTACAAGTGTAATACCACTTATACAGAATGTGGCGATTTGTAGCCCCGCATTTTACAGATCTCTCTAAATACGACCCACTGAGGTTATCATTTTGTATCTGCGCCGTCCTCTCCGCGTATCATGTCTTATTGTTATTATTTTTTCTTGTATTATAATTTTTTTTTGCTTGTTTTTTTTTTATTTTTTATTATTTTTATATTTTATTTTCTATTATTATTTACAAATTTTTTACATTTTTATTTATTTTTTCCTTCTTTGCTGGTTTGTAATTAGAACATTTGACAATCTGAGTGTATTGCGTCAGAATGTGGCGCTCTTTTGCGCGTATTTTCCGGATTTCCTTGAACGCGACCCTCGGCGGTCTTCATCTTGTCTCTGCGCCGTCCTCTCGTCTTCCTTCTGCAGGAAAAGTTGCTGTGACCTCTCGTCTGTGAAGACTTTCCTTAGCGGTGACCTTGCGGGCGCGCGGCGCTGGGCACAGTGGCACTTTCCAGCTGTACACATGCTCTCCGCCAGGGTACGGTTGTAGCGCGCCGAGCACCGCGGGCTGCGACATATGTTGAGTTTTAGTATCTTTGTTCTGACATTAATCCTGTTCACCAGCTGTGCTGCCAGATGCCCGTCTGCGGCTCAGAGATTCCCGGCCCGCCGACGGTGACAACGAGATTTCCTGTCCTCTCCGCGGACGCAAATTCTCTGAGATCTCCGCGGAACGAGCCGATCGTCCGCTGAGGGGTCTCTCCGCCGCCGTTCTCATCTCATTACCGGGAAGTGATGAATATTCATCTGTATTCTCTGCAGTTTGTAACAAATAATGAAAGAAATAATTAAAAGTCATAAATGGTGAATGGAGGAAGTTTATCGGATTGAAGATCCGGGATCTGTGTGAGGATCGGAGGCCTTCTGCTCCGATCGATCGGAGGCCTTCTGCTCCGATCGATCGGAGGCCTTCTGCTCCGATCGATCGGAGGCCCTCTGGTCCGATCGATCGGAGTCTCGCTCTCTGCTGAGGTTCTACAGACACAAGAAATCCATCTGTGTAATAGTGCTGTAGTAGTGGTGTAGTAGTTTTGTAACAGTGGTGTAATGGTGGTGCAGCAGTGATGCAGTAGTTCTGTAGTAATGGTGTAGTGGTCTTGTAGTAGTGATGAAGTAATGTTGTAGTAGTGTTATATTAGTGGTGTAGTAGTGCTGTTGTGGAGGTGTAGTAATGGTGTAGTAGTGGTGTAACAGTGTAATGGTGGTGCAGCAGTGATGCAGTAGTTCTGTAGTAATGGTGTAGTGGTCTTGTAGTAGTGATGAAGTAATGTTGTAGTAGTGTTATATTAGTGGTGTAGTAGTGCTGTTGTGGAGGTGTAGTAATGGTGTAGTAGTGGTGTAACAGTGTAATGGTGGTGCAGCAGTGATGCAGTAGTTCTGTAGTAATGGTGTAGTTGTCTTGTAGTAGTGTTGTAGTAGTGGTTGTGTGTAGTAGTGTAGTAATGGTGTAGTAGTGTTATATTAGTGGTACAGTAGTGTATTAGTGGTGTAGTGGAGGTGTAGGAATGGTGTAGTAGTGTTGTAACAGTAGCGTAATGGTGGCGCAGCAGTGATGCAGTAGTTCTGTAGTAATGGGTGTAGTAGTGCTGGTGTAGTGGTCTTGTAGTAGTGGTGAAGTAGTGGTGTAGTGGTGGTCTGTAGTAGTGGCGTAGTGGTGAAGTAGTGGTGTAACAGTAGTGTAATGGTGGTGCAGCAGTGATGCAGTAGTTCTGTAGTAATGGTGTAGTTGTCTTGTAGTAGTGTTGTAGTGGTGGTGTAGTAGTGTTGTAGTGGTGGTGTAGTAGTGGTTGTGTAGTAGTGGTGCAGTAGTAGTGTAGTGGTAGTGTAGTGGAGGTGTAGTAGTGTTATATTAGTGGTACAGTAGTGTATTAGTGGTGTAGTAGTGGTGTAGTAGTGTTGTAACAGTAGCGTAATGGTGGCGCAGCAGTGATGCAGTAGTTCTGTAGTAATGGGTGTAGTAGTGCTGGTGTAGTGGTCTTGTAGTAGTGGTGAAGTAGTGGTGTAGTGGTGGTCTGTAGTAGTGGCGTAGTAGTGTTATATTAGTGGTGAAGTAGTGGTGTAACAGTAGTGTAATGGTGGTGCAGCAGTGATGCAGTAGTTCTGTAGTAATGGTGTAGTTGTCTTGTAGTAGTGTTGTAGTGGTGGTGTAGTAGTGTTGTAGTGGTGGTGTAGTAGTGGTTGTGTGTAGTAGTGGTGCAGTAGTAGTGTAGTGGTAGTGTAGTGGAGGTGTAGTAGTGTTATATTAGTGGTACAGTAGTGTATTAGTGGTGTAGTAGTGGTGTAGTAGTGTTGTAACAGTAGCGTAATGGTGGCGCAGCAGTGATGCAGTAGTTCTGTAGTAATGGGTGTAGTAGTGGTGAAGTAGTGTTATATTAGTGGTGTAGTAGTGTTGTAGTAGTGGTGGTCTGTAGTAGTGGTGAAGTAGTGTTATATTAGTGGTGTAACAGTAGTGTAATGGTGGTGCAGCAGTGATGCAGTAGTTCTGTAGTAATGGTGTAGTGCTTTTGTAGTAGTGGTGTAGTAGCAGTGTATTAGTGCTTGTTGTGATAGGCTGAACCTGTTAGGAGGTTTGAAGTCCAGGAAAAGTTTTCATCTTCCTGTGATAATTCCCGGTTTGCTCCACTGAGATTTCTTCTTCTTCTTCTTCTTCGTCTTCTTCTTCTTCTTCTTCTTCTTCTTCTTCGTCTTCTTCGTCTTCTTCTTCTTCTTCTTTGTCTTCTTCTTCTTCTTCTTCGTCTTCTTCTTCTTCTTCTTCTTTGTCTTCTTCTTCTTCTTCTTCGTCTTCTTCTTCTTCTTCTTTGTCTTCTTCTTCTTTTTCTTCTTCTTCTCTGCATCTCCTGGAATGTTCCGGATCAGGTTAGTAAGGAATAGGAAAGAATAGAATATCCAATATTACATAAAGAAGATACATTTTAATCTTTTCTCCGTATACATTGTATATTCCCGACAGAGAAAAGGAAAAATCTACAAATGTGACGACCTCCCGACATCCGCACCTCAGCGCCACTACGGGGGGGCGTCTAATGTCACACGGCGCGAGTCCATAGTTATCACCATTACCAGATCAGTGTTCTCACCCGCAAAGAGGGTAATTCTCAGTATCTGTATGTATGGACTCTGCACAGTACCACTTCTATTGGGGAAGTCGGGGGTGGGGCGGTGGTAATGGCGCTCGGTGACCTCACAGGCCCGGTAACGGTCGCCATGTTTCCCGTTTGATGGCGGGCTTGCAGTTGGTCGGGCGGTCGGTCGGCGGGGAGCGTTTTGCGTCCTCCTGAACTCTTTTATGGAACAATAAAATAAATGTTTGTATTTGATTTCTGCGCTATTAGAGGAAGCCGCGGCTCCGGGTTCAAACCGCTCATTATCTAATATCACAGAGCGCCGGGGCCAAATCCATCGGCTTCTGCGTTATTAGCCGCAGCTGTGCGCTCACCTGGCGCCTAATGATCCGGAAGAAGCTGAGCGACCGCCGATGGCGAATTCCCCCCCCCCACCTCCCCTTCGCACGCGCGGTACTAAAAATGGGTGGCCTATATATAGCGGGGTTGGTGGCCGCGGCGGGCCGGGCGATCTACAGGTGACTAATAGGAGGTGTTCAGTAAGTGGAATAATGAACGGTATTAGGTGTCAATTAAAGCGCGGTTCCCCTGAGGTGCAGGTGCTACACATTGTAATGACACACTGAAGAGCGCCAGACTCTTCACCCGCGCATACGAACAAGCGCATTTGCATATTAAAAAGCTGCAAATTATTTAACTGAAGCAAAAAGTCTTTTAGAGATGATGGAGGTTATTAAAACTGTTGACAAGAAGGAAGGTAATTGCCTGAAAATGAGCGATGACATTCTGCGGCGCGCTGCGCGGCGTTGTGTTTTTTTTTTTGCATTGTGCCGCCAGGCTGGATGTCTAACCTATTGGCGGCAGATTGCTCCTATGCAATTAGTCCTTTTTTGTCCTCTCTTCAATACGCCTGTGATTATGACAGATTGAGGCGCACTTGGCACATTCAATGTCTGTTGTTTTTATAACTTCATCACAAATGACAAAACACGTTTTTGTGTCCTTTTTTTTTCCCGTGGATTCTGCGATTATAATATCTTCATTTGTACGAGGACAATGCGGCCTTCGCCGCGCACATTTCTCTCCTGTTTTATTTTGTCCTATTTTTTTTGCTTCTTTGTGTGTGAGTGCCCACCGGGGGCGGGGCCAGCCGATGATACGCCACTGCGGTTCTATAGCTGGTAATGGGCGGCCCTGGTGAGATCCCACGATTGGGTCCTTTGGGCTACCGATTTTGGGCTGCTTGTGGCAGACAAGGATTGGGGGAGGGGAGACTGAGGAAATGACTCCTCCTCCTTCTACAAAGTTACCATGTACAGTCTGATCACTGGGGTGGGGAGGGGAAACTGAGGAAATGACTCCTCCTCCTTCTACAAAGTTACCATGTACAGTCTGATCACTGGGGGTGGGGAGGGGAGACTGAGGAAATGACTCCTCCTCCTTCTTCTACAAAGTTACAATGTACAGTCTGATCACTGGGGGAGGGGAGACTGAGGAAAGGACTCCTCCTCCTTCTAAAAAGTTACAATGTACAGCCTGATCACTGAGGGAGTGGAGACTGAGGAAATGACTCCTCCTGCCTGCAGCAGACTGATGACCTCAGCCTAGGCAGAGTCGCTGACTGGAGCTCGGTGAGAGGTGTTTACTGATAAAATGACAACAGTTGTGCTCCATGGTGCACTCTTTGGATCCTTTTCTACCCTCCTGTGATCCAGTTTATGCTCCCTGGGATCATTGTTTTCTCCTGGGATCTACTGAAAGCCCCTGTGATCCAATGTACTCTCATTTGATCGATTCTGTGCTCAATACACTCTTTTGTGGTCCATTGTAAGCTCCTGGGATCCACTGTGTGCTCCTACAATCGATCGTATCCTCCTGTGACCCATTGTACATGCCTAGTGATCACTGTGCTCTCCTGGGATCCATTGTGCATTTCAACAATCCATCGTCCCCTCCTGCAATCCATTCATTGCTCCTGTGATCCATTCTAATATCCTGGGGTCCATTTGTACACTCATGTGATCCATTGTGCTCTCCTGGGATCCCCTGTACAATAACACGATCCATTGTGCTCTCCTGGGATCCCCTGTACAATAACACGATCCATTGTGCTCTCCTAGAATCTTTTGCACTCTCAAGATATTTTGCAGTCTTCTGGGATCCACTGTACTCATCTGCGATTCATTGCACTATCCTGGGATCCCTTGCGTGCTCCCACAATCCATTGTGCTCTTCTGGGATCTACTGTACTATCTTGGTATTCATTGTAATAACCTGGGCCCTCTTGTGCTCTCCTTGGATCCATTGTACTCTTCTGGGATCTACTGTACTCACCTGGGAACTCTTGTACACTCCTACGATCCATTGTGCTCTCCTGAGATCCATTTGACTCACCTGGGATCCATTATACTTACCTGGGATCTATTGTGCTCTCCTTGGATCCAGTGTGCTCTCCTGAGATCCATTGTACTCACCTGGGATCCATAGTACTCACCTGGACTCTCTTGTGCTGTCCTTGTATCCATTGTACTCACCTGGGAACTCTTGCACACTCCCACGATCCATTGTGCTCACCTGGGACCCATTGTACTCACCTGGGATCCATTGTGCTCTCCTGAGATCCATTGTGCTCTCCTGGGATCCATTGTGCTCTCCTGGGATCCATTGTGCTCTCCTGGGATCCATTGTACTCACCTGGGATCCATTGTACTCACCTGGGATCCATTGTACTCACCTCAGTTCCATTGTACTCACCTGGGATCCATAGTACTCACCTGGGCTCTCTTGTGCTCTCCTTGTATCCATTGTACTCTTCTGGGATCCATTGTACTCACCTGGGAACACTTGTACACTCCCAAGATCCATTGTACTCTTCTGGGATCCATTGTGCTCTCCTGAGATCCATTGTACTTACCTGGGCTCTCTTGTGCTCTCCTTGGATCCATTGTACTCACCTGGGATCTATTGTGCTCTCCTTGGATCCATTGTACTCACCTGGGATCTATTGTGCTCTCCTTGGATCCATTGTGCTCTCATGAGATCCATTGTACTCTTCTGGGATCCATTGTACTCACCTGGGAACACTTGTACACTCCCACGATCCATTGTGCTCTCCTGAGATCCATTGTACTCACCTGGGCTCTCTTGTGCTCTCCTTGGATCCATTTTACTGACCTGAGAACTCTTGTACACTCCAACGATCCATTGTGCTCTCCTGAGATACATTTTACTCTCCTGGGATCTTTTGCAGTCTTCTGGGATCCATTGTACACTCCTATGATCCAGTGTGCTCTCCTGGGATCCATTGTGCTCTCCTGGGATCCATTGTACACTCCTATGATCCAGTGTGCTCTCCTGGGATCCATTGTACACTCCTATGATCCAGTGTGCTCTCCTGGGATCCAGTGTGCTCTCCTGGGATCCATTGTACACTCCTATGATCCAGTGTGCTCTCCTATGATCCAGTGTGCTCTCCTGTGATCCAGTGTGCTCTCCTGGGATCCAGTGTGCTCTCCTGGGATCCATTGTACACTCCTATGATCCAGTGTGCTCTCCTATGATCCAGTGTGCTCTCCTATGATCCAGTGTGCTCTCCTGGGATCCAGTGTGCTCTCCTGGGATCCATTGTACACTCCTATGATCCAGTGTGCTCTCCTATGATCCAGTGTGCTCTCCTGGGATCCATTGTACACTCCTATGATCCAGTGTGCTCTCCTGGGATCCAGTGTGCTCTCCTGGGATCCATTGTGCTCTCCTATGATCCAGTGTGCTCTCCTATGATCCAGTGTGCTCTCCTGGGATCCATTGTGCTCTCCTGGGATCCATTGGGCTCTCCTGGGATCCATTGTACACTCCTATGATCCAGTGTGCTCTCCTGGGATCCAGTGTGCTCTCCTGGGATCCATTGTACACTCCTATGATCCAGTGTGCTCTCCTGGGATCCAGTGTGCTCTCCTGGGATCCATTGTGCTCTCCTATGATCCAGTGTGCTCTCCTATGATCCAGTGTGCTCTCCTGGGATCCATTGTGCTCTCCTGGGATCCATTGGGCTCTCCTGGGATCCATTGTATGTTTTACCTCAGCATGTTTGATCCAGACTTGAAAGAATATCAGACATGAGAACTATTTGGAACCCGGTGAGGCAGAGGGGCCCTGAGTTTAAAGCCCCCCAGGGCCACTTCCATTTAATTCTTCAATTGTCAGTAAATCCTGGCAGAGACCCCACCCCCGAGGAATAGGCCAGTGTAAAGATCACAGCAAATGGGCTTTGGCCCCTGAAACGTGTCCGATGTTATTGGAATCTTTCAGCAGATTCGGGAAGGAGATGATTCTGAGCAGAGATTCTTCTTATCTGTGTTGGGGTAAAGGAGCGCGAAAGTGTGAGAAGACTGGAAAATAATCTGTTCAAATAAAACATTAAACACGTTTCGGGGTTGTCACAGTCCCCCTTCATCAGGGCTCAGGAATGGGCCAAGAATGATGACCGGATCCTCAGCCTCTGCCTGTGTGTGGGGGGGTTGTATTATAGTGAATAATGATTGGAAGGTGGGGCTGTGTGGTGTGGAAACAGAGCAGTTCCAGGTGGACAAACAAAGATTTGGGGGGGGGGGGCACACCCTAAAAAATGAGACCATATAGACAGAAAAAAAGATTACAGCGCACACATAGAAAAATGACATGTAACTCCCGCAAGGCTATATAAAAACACCTGAGAATATTCAGAAAATATGGGGATTTAGTTACACCTAATGGCCATAGAGTGCTAAGCCCACTACTACGTCAAAGTAACTATTATCAGTACCCCACTGATATTGGGGTACTTTGATGTAGTAGTGGGCTTAGCACTATATGGCCATTAGGTGTAACTAAATCCCCATATTTTCTGAATATTCTCAGGTGTTTTTAAATAGCCTTCCAGGAGTTACATGTCAGTTCCAGGTGGAGTCTCATCACCAGGTGGAGTCTCATCACCAGGTGGAGTCTCATCACCAAGTGGAGTCTCATCACCAAGTGGAGTCTCATCACCAAGTGGAGTCTCATCACCAAGTGGAGTCTCATCACCAAGTGGAGTCTCATCACCAAGTGGAGTCTCATCACCAGGTGGAGTCTCATCACCAAGTGGAGTCTCATCACCAGGTGGAGTCTCATCACCAGGTGGAGTCTCATCACCAAGTGGAGTCTCATCACCAGGTGGAGTCTCATCACCAGGTGGAGTCTCATCACCAAGTGGAGTCTCATCACCAAGTGGAGTCTCATCACCAAGTGGAGTCTCATCACCAAGTGGAGTCTCATCACCAAGTGGAGTCTCATCACCAAGTGGAGTCTCATCACCAAGTGGAGTCTCATCACCAAGTGGAGTCTCAGTTCTAGGTGAAGTCTCAATACCAGATAGTGTTTCACTATCAGGTGGAGTGCAAATACCAGATATAGCCTCAGTTTTAGGTGGATTCTCAGCTCCAGGTAGAGTCTCAGTATTAGGTGGAATCTCAGTACCAGGTGGAGTCTCGTTTCTAGGTGGAGTCTCGTTTCTAGGTGGAGTCTCGTTTCTAGGTGGAGTCTCGGTACCAGGTGGAGTCTCGGTACCAGGTGGAGTCTCGGTACCAGGTGGAGTCTCGGTACCAGGTGGAGTCTCGGTACCAGGTGGAGTCTCGTGGAGTCCCGATACCAGGTGGAGTCTCGTGGAGTCCTGGTACCAGGTGGAGTCTCGTTACCAGGTGGAGTCTCGTTACCAGGTGGAGTCTCGTTACCAGGTGGAGTCCCGGTACCAGGTGGAGTCCCGGTACCAGGTGGAGTCTCGGTAACAGGTGGAGTCTCGGTGCCAGGTGGAGTCCCGGTACCAGGTGGAGTCCCGGTACCAGGTGGAGTCCCGGTACCAGGTGGAGTCTCGTTACCAGGTGGAGTCTCGTTACCAGGTGGAGTCTCGGTACCAGGTGGAGTCTCGGTACCAGGTGGAGTCTCGGTACCAGGTGGAGTCCCGGTACCAGGTGGAGTCCCGGTTCCAGGTGGAGTCGCATTGCATTGGAGCAATGTTTGATGTCGCTGAGTAAATCTGGAGCCGCTTATTACTTCTCTGGGAGGATTATAAATGGCGCTGTCAGCAGTTAAACCTCCATTGTGCTTGTTGTTCATTCAGAGTAATTGTTCGATGCGTTAAGATCGCGGCATTGTTTCTTCATTCAGATCTGACGGCGACGTATTGCAGCACCGCAGCGTGTAACAACACATCCCGACACAGCGCCTGATTGTACGTCGTCTGATCTGAAGGTCGTAATTACAAGAGGAGGATTGTACACAAACCTGCAGCAATTATGTGGGGGGCCTCCGCTGCCAGCTCAAAATCCCACAAATTACTTAACCCTCCCACTGCCACCGGCCGCCCCGAGGGGGGACACTCATACCTGCACTACGCCTGCCCGGCACTCGGGGGGTTAAATCGGTGAACTCCAGCCAAAAACCTGGCCGCTCCGCCTGTGGTTAGTTGTGGTTTGGGAACACGAAGAACAAAGTCTGCACACGTGTACCTGCGACTAGCGGGAGGGAAGGGATTGGCGCAATTCCCTCATCCCACTCCCCTCATCAGATAAAAAATTGAGACAGAAAATAAAAACTGATGGTTTGGACGGTTACATTGTGCTTTTTATTTTAGTATACAATATAAACAAATTATCAATATAATCTGCACTGCTGACATCTGCGATTTTCCTGCATGTTGAAGCGCAGCGTCTGTTTTCAGATTGCGGGAGATCTGACCGCGGACACCGGACGCTGCCGCATTCCATCAGCCAGAAGGAAGGTCTTATCTTGGCGCGCCGCGGGACGGACGGTCATCGCCGGGTATTTTTTGCCGCCTTCTCTATCCTGTTCCGATTTCCCCTACACCGGTACACGCGGTCTGGGGGGTCCCCGATTGGCTCGGGATAATAATGGAGACATTTTTGGAGCGTCACGCCGAGCGCTGTGCGGGGAGATTGACGGGCGCACAGGCGGGATGAAGCTGCCATCTTGTAGCACAGACTGTGAAGAGGTAATTGTGGAGTGCCGGTGCCAGCGCTGCGCGTCTGGAGCACATTATACCCTCCGCGTCTACGGCACAATGTAAACACGTAATCTGCGGTCTGGATTACCGCCGCCGCATCGCACCGCCGTTCCGTAAAGTCTTCTAAATGGGGGAAATTATAGAGGAAATCCATCGGGAGCTCCGCAGACAAATGAAGACACTTCTAGAGTTACTCTGAAAGTTTGGAATGTGAGTGAGATCGTCTGCGGCGGGACGTAGTGCGTCCCAAGATCGCCGACAGCGCCTCCCCAAGGGAGAGACCCGCCACTGCACATTGGAACTTTATAGAAGGAGGTGGAAGCATTTCCTCAGTCTCCCCTCCCCCAGTGATCAGACTGTACATTGTAACTTTGTAGAAGGAGGAGGAGGCATTTCTTCAGTCTCCCCTCCCCCAGGGACCAGACTGTACATTGTAACTTTGTTGCAAGTCACAAGGTGAGAGGCTGCAGCAGGGGCTGAACACAGCCAAGAACTACACAGGCAGCCAGGATTTGCAGGATTGTGTCATCCAGGAAGTAGATGGTGACCCCGGATGATGCCTGAACAAAGACGGTGCTGTCCTTCAGACCCCCTCCCCTTCAGACCCCACTCCCCTTCAGACCCCCCCCCTTCAGACCCCCCCCCCTTCAGACTCCCCCTTCAGACTCCCCCCCTTCAGACTCCCCCCCCTTTAGACCCCCCCCTTTAGACTCCCCCCTTTAGACTCCCCCCTTTAGACCCCCCCCCTTCAGACCCCCCCCTTCAGACTCCCCCCCCTTCAGACCCCCCCCCCCCCCCCCCTTTAGACTCCCCCCCTTTAGACTCCCCCCCCCTTTAGAATCCCCCCTTTAGACTCCCCCCCTTCAGACTCCCCCCCTTCAGACTCCGCCTGGAAGGGAAATGTCACCTGGACCAGGTCAGCTCACCTGGACAACTAGATTGGTGAAATGCTGTTTAGAAAATCCTGCAGCTGTGTTGAAGTGAGTTCTGCGTAATCCAATACAGCCAGACACCAGAGAGCTCCTCCCATGTATGGTGGGCGGGTCTTCTTCCTAATCTGTGCCATGTGACTTCGTGAGGTTTTGCTTTCTGGAGATTTCTACATGAGAGTGAGGCAGGGGGGTGTGTCTGGGAACTCCTACCTTCCATTACAGACCGGTCAGGGATTGGGGTTCCCAGCCTGGATACAAAGACGCCATAGGCAGTGAGATCTTCTAGAGGACAGGAATCGGCTCCTCGGGGTGTCTCTTCTGTGAATCCCCAATATCTGGGTGTCGTGGGGCGAGGTCTGTTCTAACCAGAGGAACCTCACAATTCGTGTGTGGCGGGTACATTGTACAGCGCCATGGCCTATGTGTCTCCTCTGTGGTGTCCCTCAGACACTGACGACAGCCCATAGATCCCCTCAATACCCGACCCATCTTTCTGATATCTGTCAGTCACCAAATGACCCGGCTTTGCCTGGAGAGCGCCACCCATAGCCGGTTCCTGTCCACATTGACTGGAAGACGGGCGCAGCCCAGAAGCCGCTGAACACCACTACGAGATCTTCCCGTAATCCCAGCAGGTCGTCTGGACGGAGGTGCTGCGGCTCTCTGCCTGGACAGTGAAGCGTTAACGTGGAGCCGAGTTCTGCAGCCTGGAATTTGCCAAACCTCATATTTTCAGGGGTCGGAGATGACGGGGAATTGTTGCTGTTATAAGCCTGTAATAAGGGATGGAGATTGCCATCTGGCTCTGGATCACACACCTCCTCCGCTGCTACTGAAACCCGGCCCGGGGGTCTCCCTTATCCTACAACCCTCTGCAGATGTTCTGGCTGCATCTGCCAGGGATGGGCCCAGGGCCAAGGTGGCAGTGACCAGAGCTGGGGGCAGGTTGGTGACTGTGACCAGAGCTGGGGGCAGGTTGGTGACTGTGACCAGAGCTGGGGGGCAGGTTGGTGACTGTGACCAGAGCTGGGGGGCAGGTTGGTGACTGTGACCAGAGCTGGGGGGCAGGTTGGTGACTGTGACCAGAGCTGGGGGGCAGGTTGGTGACTGTGACCAGAGCTGGGGGGCAGGTTGGTGGTAGTGACCAGAGCTGGGGGGCAGGTTGGTGACTGTGACCAGAGCTGGGGGGCAGGTTGGTGACTGTGACCAGAACTGGGGGGCAGGTTGGTGACTGTGACCAGAACTGGGGGGCAGGTTGGTGACTGTGACCAGAACTGGGGGGCAGGTTGGTGACAGTGACCAGAGCTGGTGCACACTGGACCGGATAAAGAATACGATGTATATAGACTGGACCGGATGAAGGATACAATGTATACAGACTGGACCGGATGAAGGATACAATGTATACAGACTGGACCGGATGAAGGATACAATGTATACAGACTGGACCGGATGAAGGATACAATGTATACAGACTGGACCGGATGAAGGATACAATGTATACAGATTGGACTGGATGAAGGATACAATGTATACAGACTGGACCGGATGAAGGATACAATGTATACAGACTGGACCGGATGAAGGATACGATGTATACAGACTGGACCGGATGAAGGATACAATGTATACAGACTGGACCGGATGAAGGATACAATGTATACAGACTGGACCGGATGAAGGATACAATGTATACAGACTGGACCGGATGAAGGATACAATGTATACAGACTGGACCGGATGAAGGACACAATGTATACAGACTGGACCGGATGAAGGATACAATGTATACAGACTGGACCGGATGAAGGATACAATGTATACAGACTGGACCGGATGAAGGACACAATGTATACAGACTGGACCGGATGAAGGATACAATGTATACAGACTGGACCGGATGAAGGATACGATGTATACAGACTGGTATGAGTCTGGTAGATCTTTATTGTATATGACAATAGAAGACGGCAGATCCTCAGAGCGCCTCTGTTATTGGGATTAAAATGCTGGCAAGGATTTGGGATGCCCACCGGACTGGCGACCCCCCCCCCCCCCTAACAGCCACCATTCTCCTCTTTTATTCAGCATAATTCTTGCACAGTTTTCTCCTCAATCATTGGTGGCATTGTGAGCCCCGATGGAGGGGGAGGAGCTCAGAACTGGTGCGTTTTGGTGCCTTTTCCTATCATGTACCAAAAAGAACCTCCAGGACCAGTCCTGCTGTCCTCTCCTTTCCACATTTCTCAGACTTCGGGGACCCTCTGGGACACCCCAGGTGACATAAAGCTCCCTCCTGACTTTGAATCCCCACCCCCACCCTCCCCTGAGCTCCGGGTCCACCTTTTCATTAATACATTTTGGTGGTTTGGGTCTTCCGGCAGCCAGCGCTGCGTCTGAGAGATTCGGTCTCTTATGCCGGATTGTGCCGACAAACCAAAGATCATTAATATCTGATATTTACATCTGTGACTCCGCTAACTCACCATAACCTATTAAATGGCAATTTATGCTGATTAGACAATTTGAAAAGTTAATGAAATATTTATACACACAATGCTGGGGGGGCGGGGGCGGGGATGATTGGCAGATTTGCCTTCTTGTCTAGTCTGGAGGAATGAAGTCTATCAGGAAAATGGAGAAATGCAACTTTTATTTTTGTCCTGGTGCCGGGCAGAGGTGGTCACCGCGATTGGATCCCGGGGCGGAGGAGGTCACCGTGATTGGATGCCGGGCAGAGGTGGTCACCGTGATTGGATGCCGGGCAGAGGTGGTCACCACGATTGGATGCTGGGCAGAGGTGGTCACAGTGATTGGATGCCGGGCAGAGGTGGTCACCGTGATTGGATGCCGGGCAGAGGTGGTCACCATAATTGGATACCGGGCAGAGGTGGTCACTGATTGAATGCTGGGACTGTATAGCCTACCCCGTGGTGTTTTTTCCTCTTGAATAGAGAAAACAATACATTGGGGGGGGGGGGGGGGGTTACTAAAACTAGAGAGCGTAGAACCCGGTCAACTCTGCATAGAAATCCAGGTTTTATTGTCGAAGCTTAATTGAAGAAGCTGAAGTTAGAAGCTGAAGTTAGAAGCTGATTGGCTCCCATGCAGAGCTGCACCAGATTCTGCACCCTCCAGTTTTAGTAAATCCCCCTTATTGCTTAAATAAAAGATACATTCAAGCGCATAATAAATTGTATACATACAGGATATTTTATATAATACATTGTATACATACAGGTTATTATATAATACATTGTATACATACAGGATATATTATATAATACATGATATACATACAGGATATATTATATAATACACATTGTATACATACAGGATATATTATATAATGCATTGTATACATACAGGATATATTATATAATACATTGTATACATACAGGATATATTATATAATGCATGATATACATACAGGATATATTATATAATACATGATATACATACAGGATATATTATATAATACACATTGTATACATACAGGATATATTATATAATGCATTGTATACATACAGGATATATTATATAATACATTGTATACATACAGGATATATTATATAATACATTGTATACATACAGGATATATTATATAATGCATTGTATACATACAGGATATATTATATAATACATG
Source organism: Lithobates sylvaticus (assembly GCA_028564925.1). NCBI lineage: Eukaryota > Metazoa > Chordata > Amphibia > Anura > Ranidae > Lithobates > Lithobates sylvaticus. The sequence continues at coordinate 190,269,415 of CM053034.1, forward strand.
ATATACATACAGGATATATTATATAATACATTGTATTCATACAGGATATATTATATAATACATTGTATACATACAGGATATATTATATAATACATTGTATACATACAGGATATATTATATAATACATTGTATACATACAGGATATATTATATAATACATTGTATCTTTTTTCTTTGCTAAGTGTAAACAAAGGAAAGTGTGTTTAAAAAAATTAATAAAATGAAGTTAAAATAGTAAAATCAGGGTTTGATCTCTAGGTCAGGGTTAGGGTTATAGTTGGGGTCAAAGGTCATGATCAGGGTCAAAGGTCAGGGTCAGTGTATTTTAGGTAGATCTAAAGAAATTATTTTTTTAATTTTAATTTAGTATGTGTCGGTTAAGCTTGCCATCGATCGCCTTGAATGTGGGGATGGTGGAATCCATTCAGCTGGCTGATCCAAAAAAAAAAATATCTATGGCCGATTTTAGCATCCAGTGATTTGTAGGTAGGATATCAAAAGCAAAATTCGTACTATTGATGGGCTCGATTGAACTGGATGGTCTTTTTTTTTTAGCCAGATTATCTATAACTATAGTTTCTGGGCTGTACACGCATGCGGTATCACTGCGATCGTCAGGAGGGAGGGAATTCATTTTGGGTTGTTCTTTGGTTGTAGGTCATATAGTAACATCAAAAAATATAAAGCTACATTTAAAAAAAAAAATATAATTATTATTTTTTTACTATTTTGTGTCCTTTTGATAATAAAAACTGATCAGGAGATATCCATTCCTATTGATCACCAAGCTTGTCCTTTGTGTATCCCCCCTCCCCCCCCCCGAGATGTGACGATATGTACAGATTTACGAACACATGTCAAAGTTGCAGCATTGAGATTAGTTTTCCCGTGGTCATGAAGGGGTTAAGCACACAATATAAAGAGGATACTTTGTATCTGAATGTCCGAAAATAAATCTCACTACAAACTTTTCTTTTCCTGAGTTGATCCTCCAGTTCTTTTATTGGATTTCCACATTTGCGGGGGAGGGGGGGGAGGTGAACTCGTTCTGTCGCTGCTGGAAAATGATCTGATAATTAATTTCATAACTAAGATTTTGTTATTTTTTTTCCTATAAAACAGAAGAATATGTCGGAGTCGGCAGTAAATAAACGCATTTGCGTTGGGTATTTCCTAATAAACGGGGCGACATGAATGAGGCCATACAGGGAGGTAATTCTTACACAAATAGAGAGATTGGAGGGCGAGTCGTGCGTTGTTTTTTTACGCCGCGCGGTCAGGCTGCGTTTAATTATTAGCTCTCTGCCTTCTAAAAGTCGGCCTTCCTTTAAATATTTTAATGATTTTTAATTAATTTGCAGAATTCAGATTTTTATTCCCAGACGTAATTAATGAAGTCTTTCAGTATTGTTCACTCGCTGGGAGTTCTGGATTTGGCGATCTTCTACGACGTCAATTATCCGGAGCGCCAGAAGTGAGCGCAATTCCTGCCGCCTTCTAGACCGGAGCGTCCACGTTACAAATAAATCCATTTCACACGACGGGCGACATCCCCGAGCGCGGCGAGCGTCTGACGCAGCGCGGGATATCCGCCCTTCCCCTCCGCGTTTAGTGCCGCGCTTTACTAATCCGGTTAACTCCTTTGTGCCGGCAGCCTCCGTTATTACTGCTAATATTGTTATCATTAAGGCCCATCGGATCGCCGTTCTTGGCAGCGCGCAGAAAAACACACACATACTAATGATATTCATACACACTTCATAAATAATTCACCGCGGACTGAGACAACACGCCGGCCCCATTCTACTGGCGGAATGTGCGCAAATCCGCTCCGATGGAAATTAATAAATAAATATTGAATGTTCATTTAGCGGTTTTCTGAGGTCACCATAAAATGTTTGCATTGAAGATCCCAGAACAGACAACCAGAGGAGCTTACACTCTAATGTCCCCCTATAGTCATATTATTATACATTTATATAGCTCTGACATATACCGCAGTGCTGTACAGAGATCACTGAGCCAGTCACATCAGTCTCTGTACCAGAGGAGCTTACACTCTAATGTCCCCTCCCCCACAGTCACATCAGTCTCTGTACAGAGGAGCTTACACTCTAATGTCCCCTCCCCCACAGTCACATCAGTCTCTGTACAGAGGAGCTTACACTCTAATGTCCCCTCCCCCCACAGTCACATCAGTCTCTGTACAGAGGAGCTTACACTCTAATGTCCCCTCCCCCACAGTCACATCAGTCTCTGTACAGAGGAGCTTACACTCTAATGTCCCCTCCCCCCACAGTCACATCAGTCTCTGTACAGAGGAGCTTACACTCTAATGTCCCCTCCCCCCACAGTCACATCAGTCTCTGTACCAGAGGAGCTTACACTCTAATGTCCCCTCCCCCCACAGTCACATCAGTGTCTGTACCAGATGAGCTTACACTCTAATGTCCCCTCCCCCACAGTCACATCAGTCTCTGTACAGAGGAGCTTACACTCTAATGTCCCCTCCCCCACAGTCACATCAGTCTCTGTACCAGAGGAGCTTACACTCTAATGTCCCCTCCCCCCACAGTCACATCAGTCTCTGTACAGAGGAGCTTACACTCTAATGTCCCCTCCCCCCACCGTCACATCAGTCTCTGTACCAGAGGAGCTTACACTCTAATGCCCCCCCCCCCCAGTCACACACTATTATTATTATTATTATTATTATTATACATTTATATAGCTTTGACATATACCGCAGCGCTGTACGGAGATCACAGAGCCAATCACATCAGTCTCTGTACAGAGGAGCTTACACTCTAATGCCCCCCCCCCCCACAGTCACACACTATTATTATTATTATTATTATTATTATACATTTATATAGCTTTGACATATACCGCAGCGCTGTACGGAGATCACAGAGCCAATCACATCAGTCTCTGTACAGAGGAGCTTACACTCTAATGTCCCCTCCCCCCACAGTCACATCAGTCTCTGTACAGAGGAGCTTACACTCTAATGTCCCCCCACAGTCCTTTGTTGGTGGGCCCCCTTTCGTGGTGGATTGTTCTTTTTATTTTTGACACGATTGTCTAACTTTGTAAATTCTTTTTGTTACTTTTTTGTTGAATAATTGTTGCAAAAAGTTTCAAAAACATAACTGCCCCCCCCCCCCCCTTCCGGCTGCGTTTCGTCCCTCTGGTCTCCAGCTTGCCGTCATTGCTGGGTGGGGAACGTCATTGAGGTGGAACAATTTGTACTGAAAGCTGATTGGTTAGGGGGGAGTTTTGGGAAGTTTGGCATCATCTTTATCTGTAGATTTATTATAAAGAAACTTCCAGAGCGATCGTTATCGTGCCGGTACAGATGAACGCGCTCGGCCATGGTCAGCCCAGTCTGTGGTCAGCGCCGCGCTCAGGGAACACGCTTACATAGCGGGCGTTGGATGGAGAATTTCTGAGGGCGGGGCGGAGAATTCTCGCAGCCCTGTAATATCTGTGACTGATTTGTGGGCGTGGCGTCTTGTGCCAGACGTTACGCCGGTCCAATGAATGACCTTTTTAAGGAAATGATACAAAAACACCCAAAAACTTTCTGCACGTCTCCGCCGTGAGCCTTCTCCTTTCTACAGCGGGTTCAAGGCTTTTTTTGTTTTTTCTGAACCCGAATTGTTAAGTAGCTACGCGGCGGACAATGAGCGGCGCGACTCATCTGATCTTGTTTGTGGGCTTCGCCACGCCGATTCCAAACGGCTCATCAGAAACAGTTCAGTCATTAGACGTCGGAAACATGAAGGCGCCATCATTATTTTCATTGATACGGTTGATATAAATAGAGACGGTTTTCGCCGCGCCACTTTATTAAGTCTTTAAAAGTCAAAGCTGATTTGAAATAATAAGGGCTGGCATTCGCGGCTTTGATGTGCGGCGCTTCCACTATTACATTTGGGTTTCTTCGTTTTTTTGTGCGTTCCGAGTGTATAAAACATAAAACACGCAGGAGCAAAACATGCACGCGGGCTTTCGCCGCCGGTAATGAGAGTGATGTTTAGACTAATGACTGTTCTCCAGACTATCCGCAGACACCATCGGAAGACCATTTCTTCCAAAGGTTAATCCTGGCCTTTCCCAAAGTGCAAAAAACCAAGGGCGGCGCGCATGCTCGCCGCGGACGGTTCAGTGTGGGCTGAGGAATACCGTAAATTAGTAAATTTTTGGGCAACTCTGAGTTATAACAGCTCCAAATTATTTAATTACCACTATTATGCCATATTCATTGTCAAAAAAAAATAAAATAAAAAAAAAAAATACAAAATTTTGACCAGGTAACATTCTGGTTATTATGGCTTGCGGAATATCGTAAATAACTGAGACATTTTTTAAGGGGCAACTCTGGGTCAAAATGATTTAATTATAACAGTTATGCCATTATTGTCATAGCAAAAAAATAAATAAATAAAAATGTATAAAAAAAAAAATATTACAAAAACAAACAAAAAATAAGTAAATAAATAAAAATGAATAAAAAAAAAAATATTACAAAAACAAACAAAAAATAAGTAAATAAATAAAAAATGAATAAAAAAAAAATATTACAAAAACAAACAAAAAATCCTTACCAGATAACATACTGTTTGGGTTTTTGTGGAGTACGGAATATCGTAAATAACCGAGCAAATTTTTTGGGCCACCTCTGGGCTATAACAGGTCAAAATGATTTAATTATGACTGTTATGCCTTTATTGTCATAGCAAAAATAAATATATATATATATATATATATATATATATATATATATATATATATATATATATATATATATATATATATATATATATATATATATATATATATATATATTACAAAAACAAATACAATACATTTATTTTGATTCATTGTGGTTAGATAGCTGAGATTTTTTGCAACAACAATATATTATAATAACAGGAACAAATTATTTAATTATCACTGTTATTCCATTATTGTTGTTGCAGAAATAAAAAACTGAAAAAAAAATATTACAAGACAAGCAAAAAATTCTTGCCAGATAATATTTTTGTCTTGCAGAATATCGTAAACAACCAAGCAAAATTTTTGATCAATCTCTGGGCTATAACAGGTCAAAATGATTTAATTATCACAGTTATGCCATTATTGTCCTAGCAAAAATAAATATATATATATATATATATATATATATATATATATATATATATATATATATATATATATTTATATAATTACAAAAAAAATGACTTTTGGTTCATTGTGGGCAAATGGCTAAGATCATTTTTGTGGCAACTCTGAGTTATAACAGGTCATGATTTAATTATCACCGTTATGCCATTATTGTCATAGCAAATAAAAGATTAAACATAAAAAAAAAACATTCAAAAATGAGGAAAAATTCTGACCAAATAATAATTGGTTCATTCTGGGTTTGGGGAACATTGTAAACAGCTGACAAAAATTTGGGGGCAGCTCTAGGTTATAACAGGCCCAAATTATTTAATTATCACCATTATGTTATTATTGTCAGAGCAAAAAAAAAAATTCAAATTAAACAAAAATTTTAAAAGTTCTGACCAAATAATATTTGTTCCACTGTGGGTTGAGGAATATTGTAAATTGTTGATAAGATTTTTGGGGCAACTCTTGAGTTTTATAGCGGGTCCACATTATTTATCAGTGTTATGCCATGATCGTTATTGCTAAAAAAAAAAAAAAAAGACAAAAATTTCTGCCCGAATAACATTTGGTTCATTGTGGGTTGGAGAATATTGTAAATGGCTTTGGAAATTTTGGGGGCAACTCTGGGTTATAAAAGGCCCAAATTATTTAATTATCACCATGATGCCATTATTGTCATAGCAGAAAAATTAAATTATTACTAAAAAATTCTTAAAATTCTGGCCAAATGATATTTGGTTCATTGTGGGTTGGGGAACATTGTAAAAGGCCATTATTGTCATAGCAAAATAATACAAATATTACAAAAAAAGAAAATTCTGACCAAATAATATTTGGTTCATTGTGGATTGAGAAGCATTGTAAATGGTTGAGAAACGTTTTGGGGCAACTCTGGGTTATAACGGCTCCCAATTATTTAATTACCACTGTTATGACACTATTGTCATTGCAAAATAAATAAATAAAATAATAAAAATAAATAAAATAAAAAAGACTAAAAAATTCTGACTGAATAACATTTGGGTCAACTCTGATTTATACCAGGTCCAAATTATTTAATTAATACTGTAAAAAAAAAAAATACTAATAAAATAAATATATATATAATATATATATATATATATATATATATATATATATATATATATATAAATATATATATATATATATATTATATTTATTAAAAAACTGACAAAAAATTCTGACTAAATAACATTTGTTTAGCAGGAGCAGATGAACAATGAAATTTTGATTTTTGATTTTTTTTTTTCTACTTGTAATTTTGGAAGAAAAAAAAAAGCTTGAATTTTTTGTTGTTCACATTTATGAATTGTGATAAGGCCTGAGAACACGGAGAGCCATCCTAATCTTGATTCTGAAACAATACATAAAAGAATGGAGGGAATCCAATCCATTGAGATGATGAGTGGGGGGGGGAGGGAGGGGTGCGCTCCATGCATGCGTTGCGGGGCGTTGCAGGTATGTCGGGATGGAGCTGGCTTGTATTAACACAGGAATGTTGGTGATAATCCACACACGTTCCCAACGGGATTCCGATCATTCCTCCACTGATTGAATGCTGAGTGTCCGAATCTTAATGATTCTCAGCACCCTGGTTTTGCTTGGAGTTCTGGGGGTGCACCCCCCCCCGCGCTCTCGTCTCCTGACCCCCCGACCCCCGCTCTTGTCTCCTGACCCCCCCCCTGCGCTCTCATCTCCTGACCCCCCCCCCCCCCCCTCTCGTCTCCTGACCCCCCCCGACCCCCGCTCTCATCTCCTGACCCCCCCCCCCCCCCCGCTCTTTGTGGATGACCTGACTCTTGTAGGATTTATGGATCCCTCAGATCTGGACCCACCTCCACCAACGTGGGAGTAATTACCACAACACATCATTTTAAATCATCTTTAGTGGAAGCAGACCGGACCCTTCACTGATAACAGGCCGGGTTTGCTGGACCTTGTGGTCCTCCTCCAACCTTGGAGGACCGCCTGTTGTCCAAAACATCTTCACTTTAAGGCCACAAACTGTTACGCCAAATGTTTGAAGACACGCCGACAACCCACCTGGGCTGGGGTTGGACCCTCAGGCCAGGTTCACAGCTTGTGCGTGTCGGTGACGCGGAATTGTGTGCTTTCCCAACACGCACTGAAACGCGTTGCCCCATAGCAGATGCAGCTACTATTCATTGTTTCTGGCCCCCCCTCCACCTCTGCATTTTCGCTCCTTGTGGTTCGGCACAGAGTTATTCAGGAATAAGATCCGGGACGTCTCTTCCGTGTTTCTGGCGCACAGGGTAGGGCGGCCTATTGAAATGATTTGGGCGGCCCTACATGTGACGCGCGGGGTACGCGGTACGGTGCCAGCTTTCTGGGTGCGCCCCCTTTTCTTCTAAGGTCCAAGCACTACTGATGCACTAAGAGAAGAAGGCGGGACACCCCAGAAGCTTGTCCAGGTTTGGGACTCTAAGGCTAAGTCCACCCCCGCACAGGCGCATAAAACCGCGCGCGCACGTGAATTCACGTACAACGTTCATAGGGCAGGTAATAGTTTTATTGTTGGTGCAAATAGAAAAAGTATCACAGACAGTTCTTGTTGCAGGTGTATTAATCGTCTTCATTCCAAATCTGCACATTTTTTTTTTTTTCTAGAATCTGAAAGCTTTAAATATTGAATAAATTCCCAAGATACACAATAGGGGAAGATTTACTAAGACTGGAGATGTAGTGTTTTTATATCATGTTTTTATGCACTATAGTGCAAAGTCTTCCCTATCCCCCCTCCCCCTCCCCTGCACCAGTTTTTTTTTTTTTTTTTTTTTAAACACAGATTAATTTATTATTATTATTTTTCAATTTAATTATTTATCGAATTAAAATCGTATAATCTAAATAATATATAATCATGAATTTAATTTATTTTGGTGATGTTTACCTGTCCTTTTATAGACCGCATTAACTTTTTTGAAATTTTGGGTCTGCATAAAAAGAGAAGATTGTACGAAGTGCAAAAAAAAAAAAAAAATTATATATATATATATATTATATATATTTTTTTTAACCTATACCTTACCTTATACATATACCTGTGTGTGTGTGTGTATATATATATATATAATGTATACAAGTATATGCTGGGAGAGATTTATTAAAACTGGTGCACACAGGATCTGGTGCAGCTGTACATGGTAACCAATAAGCTTCCAGGTTTTATTGTTAAAAAAAAAAAAAAAAAGCAGCTGATTGGTTGCCTTGCACCAGATTCTGTGTGCTTCAGTCTTAGTAAATCTCCCCCAGTATATAAATATATATAATTGGTACTTTAGAGGATCTTCGTCTTTTATTTACACAGACCCAAAATTTTATTTATGCTTTTAACGGGTTACTGCGATATCAAAGAGGACAGGGTAAACATCACCATATAAGTAAATAAATGAATTATTATAATATTTAAATTTAAAAAAAAAATAATAATAAATGAATTTGTATTTAAAAAACAAGAAAAAGCATTGGTGAGGGGGAGAGGGGTTAGGGGGAAGGGAAGACTTCACACTATAGCGCATTAAAAACACAAAAAAAAAAGCGCATAGCATGTTTTTGTGTATTTTTAGTACATTTTTAATGCATTGCGGTAAATTTCAGCGCATCTAGAGGTTTTTAATGCACTTTTGATGCGTTTCCATTGATTTCTTTGGAAGTTGTTTTTTTTTTTTTTGGTATCTTTTTGTGCGCTTTTTACACAACGCACAAAAGATGCTGCATGCAGGACGAGAAATACTTTGGACGCGATTCTTTTTTGCGGTAGAAAGCCTTCTAGCGTGGAAAAATCGCATAGTTGTGAACAGGGCCCTGAGGCTTCCATTGCAGAAGAACGGAAGACTGCGAGGCCTTGCGCTGCTCTGCACTTTTTTTTTTTGCACTATTTTTGTACATTTTTAAATTTTTATTTATTTATGAATTTTTTGTATGTTTTTGTAACAAATTAAAACTTAATTAAAAACTAAATGGTAAACATTTGTCGCGCATATTTGCTGGTCAGTCTTTGAGTAGATCAGAAAAGTTTTTTTATTTTTTTTGTCACCTCTATCTCGCAAAGCACAAACAGCGATATATTTATATCGTATAAGATTGTCATAAAAGAATAATAATTTAAAAAAGACAGATTTAAACATAATGATGTAAGTAGATTGGATGTTCTCGGCCTTCTAGAGTCTGTTGTTGGTTTGGAGAATTCCAGAATCCAGTGACACCCCCCCCCCCCCCCCCAGGAAGTGTGACCCCCACGTCTAAATTTTTGTTTTTGTTTTTATTGTTTTTTACATTTGAAAAAAAAAAAAACAAGTTCTGTCCTTGCTAGTTTGCGGCCTGTAGTAATGCCAAAATGCTGTCACTGACAGCGGCTTCCACTTGTGAGTTGTGGCAGCAGTTGGCCGCCTTGTCACGGGGCCAGCGCAGGATCTTCTGGAAACCTGCGGAGCTGCTTTGGGCCTCACGACAAAAAACTTTGAGTCCTGCCAACCGCGCGCTTCCCCTTTAAGGTTGCTGATAAACTCGGCATGCCGGCGTATGTAGGGAAAAGCATTCCTGCAGCACAGAACTCGCTTGTGAAAATATGTACAGTAAACAGACGCCATAGACAAGGTCTTCCTGCAGTAGCTCGCAAAAAAAATAAAAAAAAACAGCTTACTCTGGAAAAAAAAATATACCAAAAAACGATGCTAGATACATTTGTTTAATATTGTGCAATCACTAAATTAATTTTTTTATTTTTTTTAAATAATAAAAAAAAAAAATCCTAACTGTTGGGACATGCTCTACTTTTAGAAACAAAGATTAATTGATATGTAAACAGTTACTTTTTGATACTTTTTTTAATAGTCAACATTATTACAGTATTGAGTGTAAAATGTTATTATTATTATTATTTTTTTTTGTACATTTTAGAATATAATGTACGTTTGTTTTTTAATGTAATTTTTTAATTTTTTTTAAATAATAAAAAAAAAAAATCCTAACTGTTGAGACATGCTCTACTTTTAGAAACAAAGATTAATTGATATGTAAACAGTTACTTTTTGATACTTTTTTTTAACAGTCCGAACATTATTACAGTATTGAGTGTAAAATGTTATTATTATTATTATTTTTTTTTGTACATTTTAGAATATAATGTACGTTTGTTTTTTAATGTAATTTTTTTATTTTTTTTAAATAATAAAAAAAAAAAATCCTAACTGTTGGGACATGCTCTACTTTTAGAAACAAAGATTAATTGATATGTAAACAGTTACTTTTTGATACTTTTTTTTAATAGTCAACATTATTACAGTATTGAGTGTAAAATGTTATTTTTTTTATTTTTTTTTGTACATTTTAGAATATAATGTACGTTTGTTTTTTAATGTAAATTTTTTATTTTTTTTAAATAATAATAAAAAAAAAAAAATCCTAACTGTTGGGACATGCTCTACTTTTAGAAACAAAGATTAATTGATATGTAAACAGTTACTTTTTGATACTTTTTTTTAATAGTCCGAACATTATTACAGTATTGAGTGTAAAATGTTATATTTTTTTTGTACATTTTAGAATATAATGTACGTTTTTTTTTTAATGTAATTTTTTTTTTTTATGTGAAATTCTATATTTTTTTTTACATTTTAGAATTTGATGGAGGAAAAAAAAAAAATCAGCAAATTTAAGAGAAAATAATGAGTGCTTTTATTTTCAAGCATGTGACTTAACGCCTCCAGCCAATACTTTATTTGCGACCAGATGACTGGGTTGTTTTTAATGGAAGGCGAGACGCCTCATTAGATGATGATATCCCTTTACAGGACAAATTATTGTGTTCTATCGAGTAATTGGCGGTTGTATTAAGAATCTTCTGTTATCGGGCCAGAGCCTATAAAAAAAAAAAAAAAAAAAAAAATAATATATGCTCCTAATTGTTTAAAATTAGATTCTTTGTTTTTATTGCATAACAAGTATTTTGATACCCTTTCCGCCGCAACTTGCAGCTTCTTAATTTCTCTGCGCTCGCTGAAAGATGTAATTAGTAAATAAATTGCCTTTTCTGCTCAAATATTACCCAAAAACATTTTCAAGCTGTGTTGTCTTTCCAGCAAAACTTGTGCAAATGTAATGCAATTACAACCTACTTAGTGATTCTGTGGTTGCAAATACGGCCTTGAAAATCTGAAAGCAGCAATCAGCCAAGTGGCGGAGCACGCGGGGAATCAAGTTGTACGGCGTAGCGCACGGCAGCGGGGCGCAAAAACCTATCCACCAGCTATAGCCTGCCGTGATTTTAAAACGTTGCCTTTTTTTTTTTTTTAAACACCAAAAACAGAAGTGTTAAAAAAAAAACATGACTGCGGATCAGTAAGTGGCGAGGAAAGCTGCAGCCTCTGATGCATTTAAAGGACGTCTCGAAGGCGCGGAGCCCGCAGTTTGTGAGAGCGATCGCTTCTCCTTCCTTAAAACAAGGTGACGTTTGTCTCATTTGAATAACGGCCAAGCCGCCGCTCTTTGATACGGATGTCGTGCCGTCTTCCATCTCCTCATTTCATTGCATCATTTTTTTTTTTTCTTCCTCTGCTTGTGAATTTAAAAAAAATATGTATCCCCTTTTTATTTTTATTTTTTACTTTGTAACTAATAACTGTTTGCGGATCCAGGGTGGCTACATAATTACTTCTTGTTTCTGCTAATATCATTTTTTTTTTATTTTTTATGTTGTTGGGAAATGTAGATGCAGTTAATAACTCATTTTATTTTTATGCTCTGCTATGGCTGTTGCTGATCCTTGATTCTCTGGATTCCATATTTTTTTTTGTTTGCATTACAATAACTTAATTTTTTTTAGAAAGTCACAGCTTTGTCATATGCCACAAACAATATTATTTTTATTTAGTTAACTATTATTAATATTATTACAATAACTGTAATTCTATATAAATGTATAGTTTTAGTACAAAAAAATGTTTTTTTTTTTTTTTTTTATTACAATTTATTATTGTAACTGTACTGTCTGCCCTCGGGTTGTAAAGCGCTGCACAAACTATTGGCGCTATTTAAATCCTGTATAATAATAATAATTATTATTATTACAATAAGTGCAACTCTATATAAATGTATAGTCTTGGTGTAGGTCATAAGCTGTATAATTTTTTAATTACAGTTTATTAATATTATTGTAACTGTACTGTCTGCCCTCAGGTTGTAAAGCGCTGCGCAAACTGTTGGCGCTATTTAAATCCTGTATAATAATAATAATATTTATTATTATTACAATAACTGCAACTCTATATAAACCTATATATACACCTTTAAATCCTGTATAATAATAATAATAATAATATTTATTACATTACAATAACTGCAACTCTATATAAACGTATAGTCTTGGCATATGTCACAAGGTGTATTATTTTTTATTATTTTTTATTACTTTTTATTACAATATATTATTATAATAACTGTACTGTCTGCCCTCAGGTTGTAAAGTGCTGCGCAAACTGTTGGCGCTATTTAAATCCTGTATAATAATAATAATATTTATTATTATTACAATAACTGCAACTCTATATAAATGTATAGTCTTGGCGTAGGTCACAAGGTGTATTATTTTTTAATTACAATGTATTAATATTATTGTAACTGTACTGTCTGCCCTCAGGTTGTAAAGCACTGCGCATACTGTTGGCGCTATTTAAATCCTGTATAATAATAATAATATTTTATTATTATTACAATAACTGCAACTCTATATAAACCTATATATACCTCTTGGCGTAGGTCACAAGCTGTATTATTTTTTATTACAATTTATTATTATTATTAATATAACTGTGCTGTCTGCCCTTAGGTTGTAAAGCGCTGGGCAAACTGTTGGCGCTATAAAAATACTTTGTAACAATAATTATTACAATAACTGTAATTCTATATAAATTTATAGTTTTGGCGTATGTCACAAGCTGTATTATTTTTTTTTATTACAATTTATTAATATTATTGTAACGGTACTGTCTGCCCTCAGGTTGTGAAGCGTTGCGCAAACTGCTGGTGCAATATAAATCCTGTATAATAATAATTATTATTATTATTAATATTACAATAACTTTAATTCTATATAAATTTATAGTTTGGGTGTATGGCACAAGCTGTATTATTTTTTATCACAATTTATTATTATTATTTTTATTATTAGGAACAGGACACTTGGAATGCTCTATGGTAAGAGCTGGGATTTTTTAGGTGCCAATAACTCAAATCATAACCATATAATAAAATGTAATAGTTTTATTCATGGCTTTTGTTATAACACAAGAAAACATGTATAAATTCTTTAACAAAAAAAAACAAAAACATCAAGATAATTCATGTTTAATATCCACATAGTAGATTAATTGTAGTTCCTAGTCCTGGTGTAGCAATCCCAACATGTTTCGCCATTTTGATGGGCTTCCTCAGGGGATATGCACCGCCACACTTGGACAGGTAAATCACTTACAAAATTGTAAATAGTATATACATAGACATTTATACATTCAAGAATAAAGAAATTTGACAACAATTATGTTCATAAATGCACCACCACACCTGAACAGGTAAATCGCATACAAAATTATAAATAATATATACATAGAAATTATACATTCAAGAATAAAGAAATTTGACAACAATTATGTTCAAAAGGTAGTTTTGTAATATTGAAACTATTGAATTTTCATCCCCCTCCTTTTTTTTTTCTTTTTGAATATTCATTTATTTCCATGACCTCTTAAATTGTATTTATTGTATAAATTGTATACAATGTTGTAATTTCTATTCTTAACATTAATAAAAAAATATTTATAAAAAAAAATAAAAAAGATTGAATTTAATATATGATTCAGATTTGAGGTTATTGGCACCTAATAAATCCCAGCTCTTACAGCATTCCAAGTGTCCTGTTCCTATAACTTTTTGAGATGCGGTGCCCTTGAGATTTCCTCTGGCCGTCCTCTCATGTCCAATTCTTTTATTATACAAATTATTATTATTGTTTATTATTATTATTTTTATTTTTTTTTCTTACTACCCTTGATATTTCCTCTGGCCTTCCTATCTTGTCCATTTTTTTTATTATTATTATACAAATTATTATTATTTTTAAAAAAATTTTATTTTTTTTCTTATGTTTGAATTTTTTCTATTATTATTTTGTTTTTTTTATTATTATTATACAAATTATTATTATTGTTTAATTATTTTTATTTTTTTCTTACTACCCTTGAGATTTCCTCTGGCCTTCCTATCTTGTCCAATTTTTTTTCTTATTATTATACAAATTATTATTATTGTTTATTATTTTTATTTTTTTTTCTTATTGCCCTTGAGATTTCCTCTGGCCTTCGTATCTTGTCCAATTTTTTTATTATTATTATTATATAAATTATTATTATTTGTTTATTATTTAAAAAAATTTCTTATTGCCCTTAAGATTTCCTCTGGCCGTCGTATCTTGTCCAATTTTTTTATTATTATTATTATACAAATTATTATTATTGTTGTTTATTATTATTTTTATTTTTTTTCTTATTGCAAGTTTTATATGGAAAAAAAAAATTCTGATATTTTCTTTGCTATAAAAAGAAGTCAACTTTTTTTTTTTTTTAAATAAAAAATAGCGGCCTAAAAACCTAAAACATCAGCGAGGCCAATCAGTGATTAAATCATACAGCCTCTTTCTGTATAAAGACTTGATGACAGCCGATGTTTAAACCTTTTCACCAATCTGGTTGTTTGGTGTAAAGTGAGAAATGTCGATCGTCTTTGCGTATTGTGGTTTTTTTATTTCCTGTGTTTTTTTTTTTTCGGTGTGCAGACTTTTTTTTTTTTTTCCCCCGTACACCTTCTGCTGCAAAGTCACTAATTAAGACCTAAGATGTAAGATATGCTAATGAAGCGTTTGATTTTTCGGCGTATGACCGATGCGAATTTCGCCTGGCGGATTGGGGTCGTCTCGGTGAGCCGTAGACATGACCTAATGCTCGGTGATTGCTCAGTGATTACCTGGGCTCTTTCCAAAGAATGTGACTTTATCCCCCGGACTTAGGGAAGGGAAACCGGCTCGGCGGATAATGAGCCGCGCGACTCGACCTACTACAGCTGCAATCTGGTCATCCCACGTTCTCTGGGCTAGCCGGCCTCTTGGGTCCCACCGCAGCGGAATCCCTGACTCTTGGCTCGGACCTTCGATTGGAGCCAAATCTTTCTTTGTGTACGCCGAACAATAATGTTTGTGCTCTGAGGAGCCAATCACGGGCGAGGGATCGTTCTTCTATAAGTGGCCAACCCTCTGGGTTCCCCGTTGGCGAGGGATCGTTCTTCTATAAGTGGCCAACCCTCTGGGTTCCCCGTTGGTGAGGGATCGTTCGTCTATAAGTGGCCAACCCTCTGGGTTCCCCGTTGGTGAGGGATCGTTCTTCTATAAGTGGCCAACCCTCTGGGTTCCCCGTTGGCGAGGGATCGTTCTTCTATAAGTGGCCAACCCTCTGGGTTCCCCGTTGGCGAGGGATCGCTCTTCTATAAGTGGCCAACCCTCTGGGTTCCCTGTTGGCGAGGGATCGTTCTTCTATAAGTGGCCAACCCTCTGGGTTCACCGTTGGCGAGGGATCGTTCGTCTATAAGTGGCCAACCCTCTGGGTTCACCGTTGGCGAGGGATCGTTCTTCTATAAGTGGCCAACCCTCTGGGTTCCCCGTTGGCAAGGGATCGTTCGTCTATAAGTGGCCAACCCTCTGGGTTCCCCGTTGGCGAGGGATCGTTCTTCTATAAGTGGCCAACCCTCTGGGTTCCCCGTTGGCGAGGGATCGTTCTTCTATAAGTGGCCAACCCTCTGGGTTCACCGTTGGCGAGGGATCGTTCGTCTATAAGTGGCCAACCCTCTGGGTTCACCGTTGGCGAGGGATCGTTCGTCTATAAGTGGCCAACCCTCTGGGTTCACTGTTGGCGAGGGATCGTTCTTCTATAAGTGGCCAACCCTCTGGGTTCCCCGTTGGCGAGGGATCGTTCTTCTATAAGTGGCCAACCCTCTGGGTTCCCCGTTGGCGAGGGATCGTTCTTCTATAAGTGGCCAACCCTCTGGGTTCCCCGTTGGCGAGGGATCGTTCTTCTATAAGTGGCCAACCCTCTGGGTTCCCCGTTGGCGAGGGATCGTTCGTCTATAAGTGGCCAACCCTCTGGGTTCCCCGTTGGCGAGGGATCGTTCTTCTATAAGTGGCCAACCCTCTGGGTTCCCCGTTGGCGAGGGATCGTTCGTCTATAAGTGGCCAACCCTCTGGGTTCCCCGTTGGCGAGGGATCGTTCTTCTATAAGTGGCCAACCCTCTGGGTTCCCCGTTGGCGAGGGATCGTTCTTCTATAAGTGGCCAACCCTCTGGGTTCACCGTTGGCGAGGGATCGTTCTTCTATAAGTGGCCAACCCTCTGGGTTCCCCGTTGGCGAGGGATCGTTCTTCTATAAGTGGCCAACCCTCTGGGTTCCCCGTTGGCGAGGGATCGTTCTTCTATAAGTGGCCAACCCTCTGGGTTCCCCGTTGGCGAGGGATCGTTCGTCTATAAGTGGCCAACCCTCTGGGTTCCCCGTTGGCGAGGGATCGTTCGTCTATAAGTGAGGTTGTCACCACGCGGTGTAACTGGAGATTTGCATTAATCTTGGGGGCTTGTCCGGGATGACCTCTGATTGGTCAGTCCGGGGGGGCTTAGTAATGCACATCGGGATTGGCAGAGCTCTTAGTGATTGGCTCTTTGGCTTCCATTCCATTTTTTTTTTTTGCGCTGTTTTTTTTTCTCTGTGGAAACGAATAAACAAGGTTTCCCATCAGCGCGGGGGTTGGGTTACTCCACATAAATGATGTTTTTGTTTAATACCTTTTTCTACATGACTGGAGGGAAAAAGCAAGTTATGAGGCTGAAATCTGAGCGGTGACCAAGGAAAGTTGGACGGCCCGGTATTTTCCCGGAATTTTGGCTCTGGGTAAAGGGATGTGCTCCTCTCCTGTCTCTTCTCCTATTTTAGTTTTTTTTTTTAGTTTTTACATGTCAGACGAGTGAAATGTGTGATTACACTTTTTTTTTTAATAAAGTTTTTTTTTTTTTTTTTTGATTTTCTCAGATTCTTCCTGCATGGAGAAACTTCTTTCTAAAGACTGGAAAGAGAAAATGGAACGACTAAACACAAGTGAACTACTAGGGGAGATTAAAGGTAGAGTCCCTCTCACAATTATCCACGCGTTTCAGTCTTTTCAGGAAATGTTGATTTTTGTCATTTTATCCCATATGTCTGGAGGATGTAAGGGGTCACCCATGTATGGAGGGATTGAGGGGGTCTCCCATGTCTGGGGGTAGTAAGGGGTCACCCATGTATGGAGGGATTGAGGGGGTCTCCCATGTCTGGGGGGAGTGAGGGGGGTCACCCTTGTCTGGGAGGGGGGGGTGAGGGTGTCACCCATGTCTGGGGGGGAGTGAGGGGGGTCACCCATGTCTGGGGGGAGTGAGGGGTCACCCATGTCTGGAGGATGTAAGGGGTCACCCATGTCTGGGGGGAGTAAGGGGTCACCCGGAGTAAGGGGTCACCCATGTCTGGGGGGAGCGAGGGGGTCACCCATGTCTGGGGGGAGTGAGGGGGTCACCCATGTATGGGGGGAGTGAGGGGGGGATTAAGGGGTCACCCGGTGTAAGGGGTCACCCATGTATGGGGGGAGTGAGGGGGTCACCCATGTCTGGGGGGGTGTAAAGGGTCACCCATGTCTGGGGGGAGTGAAGGGGGGGGGGGAGTGAAGGGGTCACCCATGTCTGGGGGGAGTGAAGGGGTCACCCTTGTCTGGGGGGAGTAAGGGGGTCACCCATGTCTGGGGGGAGTAAGGGGGTCACCCCATGTCTGCGGGGGGGGGGGTGTAAGGGGTCACCCATGTCTGGGGGGGGTGTAAGGGGTCACCCCATGTCTGGGGGGGGGGGTGTAGGGGGTCACCCCATGTCTGGGGGGGTGTAAGGGGTCACCCATGTCTGGGGGGACTGAGGGGGCCACCCATGTCTGGGGGGTGTAAGGGGTCACCCATGTCTGGGGGGGTGTAAGGGGTCAGCCATGTCTGGGGGGTGTAAGGGGTCACCCATGTCTGGGGGGGGTGTAAGGGGTCACCCATGTCTGGGGGGGTGTAAGTGGTCACCCATGTCTGGGGGGGTGTAAGGGGTCACCCATGTCTGGGGGGGTGTAAGTGGTCACCCATGTCTGGGGGGTGTAAGGGGTCACCCTTGTCCAGGAGGAGGTTCTCTATCTTTGACTAGCATTCATTTTATGGTCCTGGTATTGTGTCCTGACTTCTCTCCGCTCAGATAATTTGCAGTGATGTGGGGAATGTAGAGCAGGTGTGATGTTCTGCAGGGCTGGGGAAGTACATTGCACCCATTCACCAGGTAATAGAATGGGGGAGGGGAGCAATAGAATGAAGGGCGCCCCCTCCTGGCAGGTATTACATCATCTTTTGGGTTTTGATGTTTCTGGTCCTCACAATTCCCTCGATGGACTTGAGATATAATAAGTTATTGATTATTGGTTCCCTGCGGAGCCGGACCTGTCAGTGTTTTGTGTCGTTCTTCATTGGGGTATAAAAGTACAAAAATTGGTAATTAAAGTCAGAAAAGTTGCGGGAAAAATTTTTATTTAAGTTTTGGAATAGTTGGGAAAAGGTTGAACCCCCGACTAACATTTTATCATTATCTGCATGCGCACTTCTCAATATCTCAGTCCAGCCCCCAGGAGACAGCTATGCCCACCCACAGTCTGCTTCAGGCACGCCTACTGACTAGTTGGTCCCGCCCAAACTACGCCCATTTACTGCAGTGACCCACCCAGACCCGACCTCTAATTATACAGGGACCACCCACTTGCAGCCCCCAGTCACTGTAATAATTGTCTGAGCATGTGTAGTAACTCAAATGAGAGTGACACTGTGATCCAGGGACATGGCCCAGGGCACAGCATTGCCAGGACTGAGATCAGGGACTATCCCAGCCAATCCGGGACATGGCCCAGGGCACAGCATCATCAGCACTGAGGTCTGAGATCAGGGACTTATCCCAGCCTATGCGGGTCATGGTCCAGGCTCATGAGGAGTAAGGTCCAAGATACGGGACTGTCCCAGCCAGTCTGGGACATGACCCAGGGCACAGCATCATCAGCACTGAGGTCTGAGATCAGGGACTATCTCAGCCAATCCGGGACATGGTCCAGGACAGAGCATCATCAGAACTGAGGTCTGAGATCAGGGACTATCTCAGCCAATCCGGGACATGGTCCAGGACAGAGCATCATCAGAACTGAGGTCTGAGATCAGGGACTATCCCAGCCAATCCGGGACATGGTCCAGGACACAGCATCATCAGAACTGAGGTCTGAGATCAGGGACTATCCCAGCCAATCCGGGACATGACCCAGGGCACAGCATCATCAGAACTGAGGTCTGAGATCAGGGACTATCCCAGCCAATCCGGGACATGGTCCAGGACACAGCATCATCAGAACTGAGGTCTGAGATCAGGGACTATCCCAGCCAATCCGGGACATGACCCAGGGCACAGCATCATCAGAACTGAGGTCTGAGATCAGGGACTTATCCCAGCCTATGCGGGACATGGTCCAGGCTCATGAGGAGTAAGGTCCAAGATACGGGACTGTCCCAGCCAGTCTGGGACATGGCCCAGGGCACAGCATCATCAGCACTGAGGTCTGAGATCAGGGACTATCTCAGCCAATCCGGGACATGGCCCAGGGCACAGCATCATCAGCACTGAGGTCTGAGATCAGGGACTATCTCAGCCAATCCGGGACATGGCCCAGGGCACAGCATCATCAGCACTGAGGTCTGAGATCAGGGACTATCTCAGCCAATCCGGGACATGGTCCAGGACACAGCATCATCAGAACTGAGGTCTAAGATCCGGGACTATCTCAGCCAATCCGGGACATGGTCCAGGACACAGCATCATCAGAACTGAGGTCTGAGATCAGGGACTATCCCAGCCAATCCGGGACATGACCCAGGGCACAGCATCATCAGAACTGAGGTCTGAGATCAGGGACTATCCCAGCCAGTCTGGGACATGGCCCAAGGCACAGCATCATCAGCACTGAGGTCTGAGATCAGGGACTTATCCCAGCCAATCCGGGACATGACCCAGGGCACAGCATCATCAGAACTGAGGTCTGAGATCAGGGACTATCCCAGCCAGTCTGGGACATGGCCCAGGGCACAGCATCATCAGAACTGAGGTCTGAGATCAGGGACTATCCCAGCCAATCCGGGACATGACCCAGGGCACAGCATCATCAGAACTGAGGTCTGAGATCAGGGACTATCCCAGCCAGTCTGGGACATGGCCCAGGGCACAGCATCATCAGAACTGAGGTCTGAGATCAGGGACTATCTCAGCCAATCTGGGACATGGTCTAGGACACAGCATCATCAGAACTGAGGTCTGAGATCAGGGACTATCCCAGCCAATCCGGGACATGACCCAGGGCACAGCATCATCAGAACTGAGGTCTGAGATCAGGGACTATCCCAGCCAATCCGGGACATGGTCCAGGACACAGCATCATCAGAACTGAGGTCTGAGATCAGGGACTATCTCAGCCAATCCGGGACATGGTCCAGGACACAGCATCATCAGAACTGAGGTCTGAGATCAGGGACTATCCCAGCCAATCCGGGACATGGTCCAGGACACAGCATCATCAGAACTGAGGTCTGAGATCAGGGACTATCCCAGCCAATCCGGGACATGACCCAGGACACAGCATCATCAGAACTGAGGTCTGAGATCAGGGACTATCCCAGCCAATCCGGGACATGACCCAGGGCACAGCATCATCATAACTGAGGTCTGAGATCAGGGACTTATCCCAGCCTATGCGGGACATGGCCCAGGACACAGCCTCATGAGGAGTGAGGTCCAAGATACGGGACTCTCCCAGCCAGTCTGGGACATGGCCCAGGGCACAGCATTGTCAGGACTGAGATCTGAGATCAGGGACTATCCCAGCCAATCCGGGACATGCCTTAGGAGACAGCATCATTGGGACTGAGACACGGGACTATGTGGCCCAGGACACAGCCTCGTCGGGACTGAGGTCCGAGATTCGGGACTGTCCCAGACAATGTGGGACATTTGGCATCTATTCTCTTCCCTAGTTTTGGGAAATGTCTCCTCATTTTAGATAGACCAGGAAATGTGGAACCCAGACAATACAGAAAGGCTTAGAAGCTCTTGAAGGATTGT
This sequence comes from Lithobates sylvaticus, assembly GCA_028564925.1. NCBI lineage: Eukaryota > Metazoa > Chordata > Amphibia > Anura > Ranidae > Lithobates > Lithobates sylvaticus. The sequence goes on from CM053034.1 coordinate 190,290,915, forward strand.
GATGCTGTCTGTGACCCCACTGGGGAGGTTTGCTCTTATTTCCTGTTCAGGTGACCAAACAGGAAGTGAGAAGAAATGGCCACTATGGAGTCGCAGCCAGTATTTTCAAATACCTGACAAAGATAATACTGAACTATTCAAAGCAAAAAGAGCACATGGTGGTCGGTGCAGAGCCAAGTCCCCCCCCCACCCTCCCCACCCTCCCCCATCCCCCCGTCCATTAAACAATTATTAATACTCACTAAATGTCACCCCAATAGGTCTGTCCGAAGCTCCGGCTGCTGATAGGAGGAAAGAGAACACATATACTATATACTATACATGGATATGGGGGCCTCTGGATGGACCTGAGACTCTGTTCAACCTTTCCAACCCCATGTAACTCTGTAACTATAGAACTGGATGGGACTATTTGTAACTTTATGTAACAATATAACTTTATTTAACTTTATGTAACTTTATGTAAATAGTGATTGGTTGCTCTGTACCGCCGGCACAGGAGACGCGGTGACTCTGACTTACTGAAGGAGTAGATAACATTCACTTTCAAAGAGGTGAAACCATCCAATCATCTGCAAGAAAAAAAAAAAAAAGAGAGAAATTTTGTGCTCACCTGATTGGACGATTGAAGTAACACAACTTCACCACATTCACGAAGATCATTTAAAATGCCGTTCACAAAGAGAAAATATCCTTCGGGGGTTCATTCACACCTCGAGGTGCGTCCGCGCGCGCTCACGTTTTTTGTGCGTTCCTACATGATCCCGCGCGTCGCGTTTCAGAGCCAGCCTATTCATTTAAATGGGCTGCCCGATGCGCATGAAGCCACACCTGGTGTGAACAAGACCGGAATGTGAATCCCCACCCTGGGGGAACCCCCGGGGATGATGTCACAATGCAGGTCACATGATTTCATCAAGAGGGGAGGTCCCCAGTTTACTACAGAGGCCTGTTGGGGGGGGGGGGGCAGCTCTGCGCCTGTACAGGACATCCTGTGATTGGTGGCATTGCCCCAATGTGGCGGTTTTCTGGCAGTCCTAGTTCATGGGAGCCAATGGAAGGTTGGGGGGATTAGGATTAGGTGGTTGGGTTGGAATGATCATTTTATTATTGGGTGTGATAAATTTCAGGACTTCCAGAATCATTGAACATAAATCTCCTGTTATTGAGTTGGATCAGGACTGTGGGGTTATCTGCATTTGGATACCTATAGAGCCTGCGCATGTCTTATGTACAGGGCAGGAAGTCGATAGCGCTGTGCAGGCCTCACGTCCCGCCGTGTCTTCTGGAGACATTTCCACTGTAAGCTCCAAAATGTAAACACCGGCTTGGAAATTCTGGGTGGAGTCGGCCCTTAAAGGGGCGAATGGGGTGTGCGGATACCCGTCCACCCCCCCAGAGAGAAAAGAAATGGGAACGTTCGGTTTGTGCTTAATCAGCAGAATCCGTCGAAAGGGCGTCCGCGGACGCGATTCTTCACCCCCCCCTCTCCTCTCCACGTGACATCTCAATGTTCTCCATTGTTCCACAAAAAGCCGATATTTCCATCAAGGGCCCCGAAACCCCAGCTGGGGCTCCGAGTCACGGCGCCACTTTCTGGGACGTGCGAATGCGCTGATTGATGCGCGGAGGGAAATTGTCTTTTTCGGAGACTGTACCAAGGCCTTTGACTCTCGTGCAGCTGGCGATGCCGCACTCCGGCTTAAAGAGGGTTTTGTACTGGAAATTAGCATGCAAATTAGCTGCAGCTGTAATTAGCATAAAAAATAATGTCGTTATCTTCAGTATTGTTGATGATTTCCGTCTGTCATACGAGCGCCGCGGCATGCAAATCCTGCTGACAGCCATGATAGTCACTTCTGTATTCCTTATTAATATCGCATGAGCGCCGAGGGGCACCGCCCACCCCCCCTTCTACCAGTATATAGAGAGATATATACCATATCTACATCATATCTCTCTATATATCTACTGTATATAATCACTTCTATATTCCTTATTCATATCGCATGAGCGCCGAGGGGCGCCGCCCACCCCCCCTTCTACCAGTATATAGAGAGATATATACCATATCTACATCATATCTGTATATATCTATATCATATCTACATCATATCTCTCTATATCTATATCGTATCCGTCTATATCTGTATTATATCTACTGTATATCATAATCACTTCTGTATTCCTTATTAATATCGCATGAGCGCCGAGGGGCACCGCCCGCCCCCCCTTCTACCAGTATATAGAGAGATATATACCATATCTACATCATATCTGTCTATATGATATCTGTATATATCATATCATATCTCTCTATATCTATATCATATCCGTATATATCTACTGTATATCATAATCACTTAGCTATATACCATATCTACATCATATCTGTATATATCATATGCATCTATCTGTATTATATCTACTGTATATCATCACTTCTGTATTCCTTATTAATATTACATGAGCGCCGAGGGGCACTGCCCACCCCCCCTTCTACCAGTTTATAGAGATATATATATATATATATATACCATATCTACATCATAACTGTATATATCTTTCTATATCATATCTATATAATATCTGTATATATCATATCTCTCTATATCTACTGTATATAATCACTTCTGTGTTCCTTATTAATATCACATGAGCGCCGAGGACACCGCGCCCCCTTCTACCAGTATATAGAGAGATATATACCATATCTACATCATATCTGTATATATCATATCCGTCTATATCTGTATATATCTATATCATATCTATATCTACTGTATATAATCACTTCTGTGTTCCTTATTACTATCACATGAGCGGAGGATGGGGGGGGGGGTGTGTGGGGGGTACCGCCCACTCCTACAGCTGGAATATCTATAAATCCTTATTATATCTACTGCCGGAATATAGAGATATATATATATATATATATATATACTATATCTTATCTATCCATCTATGTATAGTGTACCTTATCTATATCTACTGTATATCCATATCATATCCATGTCATATAGTCACTTCTGTATTGCATATTAAATGGCATGAGCACCTACTACCAGAATACATACCTCTATATCATATCCCATAACTGTCTACATTATATCTTCCACCCGCTACTACTGCTAGAATAAACACTATATTCCCAAAAGTATTGGGACACCTTTACACACACACACATGAACTTTAATGACCTCCCAGTCTTAGTCCGGAGGGTTCAATATTGAACCCTCCGGACTAAGACTGGGGGGCCATTAAAGTTCCTGTGTGTGTAAAGGAGGCGTCCCAATACTTTAGGCAATATAGTGTATATTCTATCTATCTATCTATCATGCAGGATTTATATAGCGCCAACAGTTTGCGCAGCGCTTTACAACATGAGGGCAGACAGTACAATTACAATACAAATCAATACAGGAGGGACCAGAGGGCCCTGATCCTGAGAGCTGACAATCTAGAAATCTATGGATCCTTCATTGGGGTCATGGTGACAGTTGGGATTGTTCTGGAATCTCTTATTCAGATTTTCGGGATCATTTTCAGTTATTGATTTTTCTGTGTATTGATTATTGGAATAGAATGACAGGAAGTGCTGATCAATCATCCGTCAGATACAGATCTGAGATATCAGAAATTTGGATGATATTTTCCTGTTTTAAAATGTTGCTATTTTGTACACCGGAGAGTAAAATGTATCAGAAGTTTATAGTATAATAGTGGAATATCCTATATTAGGACATTATATCTTTATATTAGGACGTTATATCTTTATATTAGAACATTATATCTTTATATTAGAACATTATATCTTTATATTAGAACATTATATCTTTATATTAGAACATTATATCTTTATATTAGAACATTGTATCTTTATATTAGAACATTATATCTTTATATTAGAACATTATATCTTTATATTAGAACATTATATCTTTATATTAGGACATTATATCTTTATATTAGAACATTATATCTTTATATTAGGACATTATATCTTTATATTAGAACATTATATCTTTATATTAGAACATTATATCTTTATATTAGAACATTATATCTTTATATTAGAACATTATATCTTTATATTAGGACATTATATCTTTATATTAGGACATTATATCTTTATATTAGAACATTATATCTTTATATTAGGACATTATATCTTTATATTAGGACATTATATCTTTATATTAGGACATTATATCTTTATATTAGAACATTATATCTTTATATTAGAACATTATATCTTTATATCTTTATATTAGGACATTATATCTTTATATTAGGACATTATATCTTTATATTAGAACATTATATCTTTATATTAGGACATTATATCTTTATATTAGAACGTTATATCTTTATATTAGGACATTATATCTTTATATTAGGACATTATATCTTTATATTAGAACATTATATCTTTATATTAGGACACATTATATCTTTATATTATGACGTTGTATCTTTATATTAGAACACATTATATCTTTATATTAGAACATTATATCTTTATATTAGGACGTTATATCTTTATATTAGGACACATTATATCTTTATATTAGGATGTTATATCTTTATATTAGGACACATTATATCTTTATATTATGACGTTGTATATTTATATTAGGACGTTATATCTTTATATTGGGACGGCACGCGGTGACCTGAAATACATTTTTATATTTTTTTCCGTTTCCCGTGGAATTCGCTCGGATCGCAGCAGGCGGATTCCGCAGATCTCAGTTTAATGAGCAACAAGAACAACATCAGTAAAATCCTTTCCGGCGGTGCCGAGCCGCGGAGGAACTGTGCCGCTATTGTGTCGCTGTGTGACTGGCCGTCTGTCTGTGCGTTGCTCCGCCCTCTCACCCCAAATTCCAACACGGCTTAAAGGGACACTCCTTCTGAAACAGGCCTTGCCCTGAAAAATGCCACGCAGCCCTCACTGGGGAGAATGTAGTCAGAAAGTGGCTGCAAAGAGATTGCAGGAGATCAGCAGCACTGAGACAAAGGGAGGAAAAGGGGGAAATGGTGTGTATATATATATATATATATTAAGAATGAAAACTTTACACAGAGCAAACGCCACATCATCCAGTTGGGGTTGACTTCTACTTCAGTTGATACTCCACGTGACCCTTTTCGATCTCTTTTATCACAGATCGTTGAAATGAAGATGGCGGACCCACCACCTCGGCCTCGTCCAATGAGATCTCGGCGATCCCCGGCCACCCCGGCTGCCATTGTCGGGACTGAGATGATGAGGTGTTTGTCTAATGGCGACATCTGCGTTGCTCCTTTTGATTTGCGGTGGAGAGGCGCCAGCGTTATGTATAGATTATCACATTCCCAGCAGGAGTGAGATGTGGGGGGGATGGGCTGTCTCCTCGGATGTATAGAGCTGTCATTCATATATAATATCTCAGCACCGTCTCCTATATCTCACTTCTATATACATCACTGCCAGATGCCACTCAACCCAACTCCATCGTCCGCCTTCTGTTTTATGGTGACCATGGATGAGGGGGCAGAAGATCCAACTTCTACAGAAGAGCAGTGAGGTCCCCTATATATGTAAAAGTATGTGACCCCCCCCCCCCCTACAAATGAGTTCAGGGGTCTCCAGAGGAGGGTCCTGGTAATCCTCCATCATACAAAGACATTGTAGACACAACGGTTTGGTGAAGACCCTTTTCTGTTCCACCATGACTGGTCCCCTGTGTACAAGGCCAGCTCCATAAAGACACAGTGTGACCAGTTTGGTGTGGAGGAACTCCAGTGTCCTGCACAGAGCCCTGACCTCATCCCTACTTTTGAAGACCTTTTGGTATAAGGTCATCTCATCCAACATCAGTACCTGTCCTCAACTTTACTCAACACCTTTGGGATGAGTTGGAACACTGATGGTGAGTCAGGTTTTTTTCTGGTACCCAATGTGAGGCCCCAACATCAGATCTTCTCATCCAACATCAGTACCTGAAATGGGTACAAATTCTCACAGACACCCTCAAAAATCTTGTGGAAAGTCTTCCCAGAAGAGTGGAGGGTTTTATAGCCACAAAGGCGACAAATTCATATTAATGACCACTGGGTCAACTCTATAACAATGGCCATGGGGGTCAAGAAATTCCATATTAATGACCATGAGGTCAGAGGTCAACTCACTATTAATGACCATGGGAATCTGAACTTCAAATTGGGGGGCGGGGGGTCCATATTATTGGCCATGGGGTAGACAAACTCCATATTATTGACCATGGGGGTGGGGGAACAACTCAATGATAATGGCAAGTGGAGAAGGGTAACTCCATATTAATGGCCACGGGGGCTAGGGAACAATTCAGAAATATTGGCTATGGGAGAAGGGTAACTCCATATTAATATCAACTGTGGGAGGGTTACTCCAAATTAATGGCCCTGGGAGTGTAAGGTGGGTGGGGGGATGGGTAACTCCATAATTATGACCATGGGGTAGAACAGCTCCATATAAAAGACCATGGTTATAGGGAACAACTGCATATTAATGGCCATGGGTGAGACAACTCCATATTAATAATGGGGGTAACAGTTCTATATTAATGGCCACGGCATGGGGGAAACCACTCAATAATGAACACGAGAGCGGGGTAACTCCATAATAATGGCCATGTGGTAAAACAACTCCTTATTATTGACCTTGGGTGGGGCAACTCTATATTATTGGCTATAGTGTGGGGTAACTCCATATTGATGACCATGGAGGTGAGGCAACTCCATATTAATGACTATGGGGTGGCAACTCCATATTAATTGTCATGGGGTGGCAACTCCATATTAATGGTCATGGGGTGGCAACTCCATATTAATTGTCATGGGGTGGCAACTCCATATTAATGGTCATGGGGTGGCAACTCCATATTAGTGGCCATGGGGTGGCAACTCCATATTAATGGCCATGGGGTGGCAACTCCATATTAATGGTCATGGGGTGGCAACTCCATATTATTGGCTATAGTGTGGGAAAACTCAATATTAATGACCATGGGGGTGAGGCAACTCCATATTAATGACCATGGGGGTGAGGCAACTCCATATAATTGACTATGGGGGAGGTTGAATCAACTCCATATTAATGGTCATGGGGTGGCAACTCCATATTAATGACTATGGGGTGGAAACTCCATATTAATGACTATGGGGCAGGTTGAATCAAATCCATATTAATGGCAATGGGGTGGCAACTCCATATTAATGGTCATGGGGTGGCAACTCCATATTAATGACTATGGGGTGGCAACTCCATATTAATGACTATGGGGCAGGTTGAATCAACTCCATATTAATGGCCATGGGGTGGCAACTCCATATTAATGGCCATGGGGGGCAACTCCATATTAATGACTATGGGGGAGGTTGAATCAACGCCATATAAACGGTCATAGAGTGGCAACTCCATATTAATGACTATGGGGGAGGTTGAATCAACTCCATATTAATGGTCATAGAGTGGCAACTCCATATTAATGGTCATGGGGTGGCAACTCCATATTATTGGCTATAGTGTGGGAAAACTCAATATTAATGACCATGGGGGTGAGGCAACTCCATATTAATGACCATGGGGGTGAGGCAACTCCATATTAATGACTATGGGACAGGTTGAATCAACTCCATATTAATGGCCATGGGGTGGCAACTCCATATTAATGGCCATGGGGTGGCAACTCCATATTAATGGCCATGGGGTGGCAACTCCATATTAATGGCCATGGGGTGGAAACTCCATATTAATGGTCATGGGGTGGCAACTCCATATTAATGGCCATGGGGTGGCAACTCCATATTAATGGCCATGGGGTGGCAACTCCATATTAATGACTATGGGGCAGGTTGAATCAACTCCATATTATTGGTCATGGGGTGGCAACTCCATATTATTGGCCATGGGGTGGCAACTCCATATTATTGGCCTTGGTTTTGGAATGGGAAGTCCATCAAGCTCCTATGCTGTAGGTGTGATGGTGAAAGGTCCACAGACTTACCAGAATGGGGTGCAGCAAACATGTTTATGGGCCATGTGAGGACCTCCATCTCTGGCCCGATCTCCGGGGGGGGGCAGTAGTGATCAGATAGGATGGTTGACCTGCAGAGGTCACAGTGTGTCCGCAGACGTGCAATCGTCTCCCGATCCACCTATAATCGGCAGCAAGATCTGATTTAAAGATGGTTACCCCCTAATTAGATCCCCCTCCCCCCGGAGGTGTCCCGGAAAGAATGTCCCCAGCAGATTATTTCCCCGATTTGTATTGTTCCATGTCAGGAAGGTTCCAGTTCGAAATCTTTTCTCTCATTAATGAAACAATGTTACCAAAACTTTCCTCTTCATTTCAATATTTATTTGTTCTTCCTCTGCGGACGATGCAGGGAACGACGCATGTTGGAGCCGCGGGTGGAAAATGGTGGAATTTTGGTTTCTCCGGATTTCGGCGCTGCGTTGGCCGTTCTCACGCCTGGCGGTTTGCGCCCTGTGATGGCCGCGGTGAATTTTCGTCTCCGAGGAGCAGAAAACTATCGTCTATTCATTTTGTTTTATTTTATTACTCAAATCAAAAAGGTAATTAAACGTAACGGCAAAAAAAATCGAAGGAACCAAAAAACGTTCATAAAACAGAGAGAAGTCATTATCGGGGGAAGGGCGCTCCTGGGATTTGTCGTATTTCAGGTTTTAGGAGCGGGCGGTATATACTGTATATACATTTTATCAGATTTGATAATCGCCATCTTCGCAGCAATCAGTAAATAATAAGAAATGACAATCCGGGTGTAACGCAGTGACCGCCTCTCCAGCGCCATCTACGGGCGGTCGCGGTGTTATGGGTGCCGCGTTTGGATGCTTTGGTGCGGCAGATACTAGAACAAGGCTGGCTGGTTATTGTAGAGACAGACGGGGTGGGGGAGGGGGGTGAGACCTCCATATGATCTCCGTGTCACCACTAATAGTACAATTATCACGTTGTCACATCTCAGCCAATGTCACGGATTCGCTCAGAGAATGGATATCATTACAGGCGACACCCCCAACCTCCTGTCACCTCGGCTGCGCCATTGCTCATGGGCTCCAGAAGAACCGACTCTCTGCGAGGGGCACCCCTTTATTTATATGAATTGTGAACCCCCATTGGACCAGATGGCTCAGCAAATTGTTAATGTATACAAGGGGTGTCCAAACTACGGCCCATGGGCCACATTCGGCCCACAACTATGGTCAGTAGCATATCCTCAATGGGCACTGATTGGGGTTTTAATGTCGGCAGAGGCCGAGTGTGGTCTCCATTTCTGATGTATTGGGGGAAGGAGACCCTGATATAAAGGGGCACTCTGATGGGGATGTTGATATAAAGGGGGACTCTGATTGGTACCTTGATGTAAGGGGGACTCCTAAGGCAGGCTGATGTAAGGGAGGCTGAGTGTGATCTCCATTTCTGATGTATTGGGGGATGGGGATCCTGATGTAAAGGGGACTCTGATGAGGATCCTGATGTAAAGGGGGACTCTGGGGATCCAGATGTAAAGGGGGTCTCTGATGAGAATCCTGATCTAAAGGGGGACTCTGATGGGGATCCTAAAGAAAAGAGGGGCTCTGATGGGGATCCTGATGTATTGGGGGACTCTGATGGAGACCCTGATATAAAGGGGGACTCTGATGGGGATCCTGATGTAAAGGGGGACTCTGATGGATATCCTGACGTATTGGGGGACTCTGGTGGGGATGTTGATGTAAAGGGGGGCATTGATAGGAACCTTCATGTAAGGGGGGGGGGCGTTTGGATGGGGACCCTGATATAAAGGGGGACTCTGATGGGGATCCTGATGTAAAGGGGGACTCTGATGGATATCCTGACGTATTGGGGGACTCTGGTGGGGATGTTGATGTAAAGGGGGACATTGATAGGAACCTTCATGTAAGGGGGGGGCGTTTGGATGGGGACCCTGATATAAAGGGGGACTCTGATGGGGATCCTGATGTAAAGGGGGACTCTGATGAAGTCCTTAATGTAAGCCGAGGCTTGGATGGGGACCTTAATGCAAAGGGGACTCTAATTTATGGCAGGACCCTGATGCATGGGGGGGACGCTGATGGGGGGTCCTTGATGTAAACGGGACTTGGATGGGGACCCTGATGTAAGGGGGACTCTGATGGGATCCTTGATGTGGGGGGGGGGGGGGCTTGGATGAAGACCCTGATGCAAGGCTGAGACAGACTCTGATGTAAAGGGGACTCTGACAAGGACCCAGATGTAAGGGGGACCCTAAAATGTCTCACCGGACGTAATGCCCGGGTTTAATTATTTGGATTCTGTGATATATATATATATATATATATATATATATATATATACAGTCTATGCAACCATCCAATGTATAGAAGTGCGCTGCGTACATCGTATTATACGGCGCCGTGTTTGTCGTATTATACGGCGCCGTGTTTGTCGTATTATATGGCGCCGTGTTTGTCGTATTATATGGCGCCGTGTTTGTCGTATTATATGGCGCCGTGTTTGTCGTATTATACGGCGCCGTGTTTTTCGTATTATATGGCACCCTGTTTGTCGTATTATATGGTGCCGTGTTTGTCGTATTATACTGCGCCATGTTTGTCGTATTATACGGCGCAGTGTTTGTCGTATTATACAGCGCCGTGTTTGTCGCATTATATGGCGCCGTGTTTGTCGTATTATACGGCGCCGTATTTGTCGTTTTATACTACGCCATGTTTGTCGTATTATACGGCGCCGTATTTGTCGTTTTATACTACGCCATGTTTGTCGTATTATACGGCGCTGTGTTTGTCGCATTATACATCTCAGACGGTTAAGGTCGGGATGTGTTATTGCGACGTCGGCTCACTTGCCGGAAAATCTGTTAGACCGCCGACTGCAGCCTATCACGTATCGGTGATCCGTGCGCGCGGTTCATTCCCAGCGGGCCTGGTGATATCACGCGATGTGTCGCACCGTGCGCACTTTCCTCCGTGTCGCCTTCTGTTTACTTTTACACCTCCGATGGGCTGGCAACGCATGTAGAATCCTCAGCCACCATGCTGGTCCCCGGATCCTCCGCATCCCATTGGGATTTCCTGCGTTATGGAATCCATCCTTCCCTCCGTCTCTATAGAACATCGCTGGAGGCCAGTATGACGCCTGCGAGGGTTTTGGAACATCGCCGTTTTTTTTTTATTTTTTGTCAGATATCGATTCAAACCGCATATTTCTAAAGCTTCTCAACAAAGGTGACAATGACCCAGAAAAGTCGGCTTTGTGGACGGATGTCTTCGATTTACGAAGACTTTTGGGATTTTTTTGTATTTGGCGTCTGACGAGCGGCGTGTATTTGTATTTCCTTTTTTTTTTTTTTTAAGAATTATCCCCCCCTCCCCTCCCCCGGCTTCCCGGATGAGAAGAGCTGATTCCTCCTCTCATAATTCGAGTCTTCTGAACATTTGTTTAAGCAGACTTCTATCACAACAGGTGCACAATTATTTTATGAGTTCAATATGATCCGCCACCCAAATTAGCCGGGCCAAGACGCGGCTCGTCTGATTAAATAATCAGCGCTGATACTTAACATTCCTGCAGGAATCAAGAGCAGGTTAAGATGCCTCTTCCACTCGGTGCAAACTGATTGTTCTTCTGCCAGCTGAACGTATATATTTATGTGTTCCCTGCCATCGCCGCCATTAAATCCTGGAGATCTTTAATCACTCCGGAGTATGAGATTAACTGTTTCTTGTCAATTGCCAACTGTCAATGCCTTGATGTAATTGTGTCCCAAATAAATTGCCTACAAGGCGCTAACCCCATGATAGTCCGAAAAGGAAAAACCTCTTCTGACACCATCCAACGGCCACTGGCTCCTTCCAAATCGCTATTGGCACTATCCAACCGCCACTGGCTCCATCCGCCCTTCCATCCAGCTGCCACTGGCTGCATCCAACTTCTACATGCTTCATCCAACCTCAACTGGCTCCATCCTACTGCTGCTGGCACCAGCCAACTGCCATTTGCTCCTTTCATCTGCAAACAGCGATCCTATACTACCACCATTAACTCTATCTAATTGCCACTGGTTCTTTCCAATCTCTACTGACACTATCGAGCCACCACTGGCTCCATCCGCCCAGCACTGACTCCATCCCACCTCCACCAGCTCCATAAAACAGCCACTGGCTGCATGCAGCTTCTACATGCTTCATCCAACCTCTACTGGCTGCATCCTACTGCTGCTGACACCAGCCAACCACCATTTGGTCCTTCTGCCACCAGTGAACCTATACTACCACCCTTAGCTCCATCTAACTGCCACTGGCTCCTTCGAATCTCTACTGGCACTATCCAACCACACCACTGTCTCCATCCAACCACACCACTGTCTCCATCCAACCACACCACTGTCTCCATCCAACTACCACTGTCTCCATCCATCCTTTACTGGCTCCATCCATCGTCTTTTGGCTCCATTTAACATCCATCAGTGATCCTATACTACCACCATTAACTCTAATTACCACTGGTTCTTTTCAATCTCTACTGACACTATTCAACCACCACTGGCTCCATCTGCCCAGCACTGGCTCCATCCAACCTCCACCAGCTCCATCCAACAGCCACTGGCTGCATCCAACTTTTACATGCTTCATCCAACCTTTACTGGTTCCATCCTACTGCTGCTGGCACCAGCCAACCGCCTTTTGTTCCCTCTATCTGCCACCAGTTAAATTATTCTATCACCATTAACTCCATCTAACTGCCACTGGATTGTTCCAATCGATACTGGATCCATCCACCCACCAATGACTCAATCCATGGTTGCATCCACCCACCAATGACTCAATCCATGGTTGCATCCACCCACCAATGACTCAATCCATGGTTGCATCCACCCACCAATGACTCAATCCATGGTTCCATCCATCCACCAATGACTCAATCCATGGTTCCATCCACCCACCAATGACTCAATCCATGGTTCCATCCACCGACCACTGGCTCCAATGAATCTTTACTGGTTCAATCCAACTGTCACTGGTTGCATCCAACTTCGGCATGCTTAATCCAGTCTCTATTGGCTCCTTACAACCTCTGCTGGCACCCCCATAGGCTCTATCCACCCACCACTGGATCCAGCCAAACTTCACTGGCTCTATCAAACCACTGATGGCTCTTTCCAACCTTTGCTGGCTCTATCCAACCACCATTGGCCCCAGTCAACTTTAAATAATTCCATTCACCCTGTACTGACTTTATCCACTCACCACTGGCTCCATCCAACCTTTTAATGGCTCTGTCCAACCACTACAGGCTCCTTACTACCACTACTGGCTCTATCCAACCACCAATGGCCCCAACCAATCTTTACCCGCTCCATCCATTTACCACTGGCACTATCCAACCTCCACTGGTACCAGCCAACCAACAGTGGCACTACCACCATTTAATTACTATTGGTTCCTTCCGGCCACCCTGGGGCAAACACATGCTTGGCTAAGCTTATGCCCAGGCAAAGGAGCGGAGGGGGAGGAACCAGACAATGACAGTGGGGGTGGACACACTAAAGATTGGAACATATTTTGTAAAAGTTCCACGGCTGAACTACCCAGGCAGATCTCAGCAGATATAACACATCTATTTTGCACTTGTTTTCTATGTATCATGTGATCAGGTTGTGCGGAGGTGACGGCCTGCCAAATAACCTGCGCTCTAAAAGTGATCACTTGGCTGGGTGTGAAGTGCCTCCTGCGCGGGGGAGGGGCACATAGAGGGTCTCTCCGAGAAGGTCCTTTTGGTCTGGACATGGAGCATACAATAAAAACAAGTCCGGTGAAGGCTCCCCTCCCCCGCAGAGATGTTTTTCGGAATGAAGTTACTGTTTTTCGGAGTCTGAGAGGAAGGCGGTGCGGAGTCACGAGCGGGAGCTGGAAAGTGTCCAAACCACAAAATATCAGAGCGAAGAAACGTATTATTTATGTATCAATATACTATTATATGTTATAAGTTACACAATTATCACATACAGTATGAAAGGACTTTGTATCAGTATCCACTCCCCGGACACTTTATTAGGTACACCCATTAGATTCCTTGGTAACACAAATTGCTAATCAGCCAATCACATGGACCTAATAAAGGGGGTCCAACCCGCTACTAGCAAGGGGGACCTAATAAAGGGGGTCCAACCCGCTACTAGTAAGGAGAACATAATAAAGGGGGTCCAACCAGCTACTAGCAAAGGGGACCTAATAAAGGGGTCCAACCTGCTACTATCAAGGTGCACCTAATAAAGCGGGTCCAACCCGCTACTAGCAAGTGGGACCTAATAAAGGGGGTCCAACCCGCTACTAGCAAGTGGGACCTAATAAAGGGGGTCCAACCCACTACTAGCAAGGGGGGACCTAATAAAGGGGGTCCAACCCGCTACTAGCAAGTGGGACCTAATAAAGGGGGTCCAACCCACTACTAGCAAGGGGAACCTAATAAAGGGGGTCCAACCCGCTACTAGCAAAGGGGACCTAATAAAGGGGTCCAACCTGCTACTATCAAGGTGCACCTAATAAAGCGGGTTCAACCCACTACTAGCAAGGGGACCTAATAAAGGGGGTCCAACCCGCTACTAGCAAGGTGGACCTAATAAAGGGGGTCCAACCCGCTACTAGCAAGGGGGACCTAATAAAGGGGGTCCAACCAGCTACTAGCAAGGGGGACCTAATAAAGGGGTCCAACCCGCTACTATCAAGGTGGACCTAATAAAGCGGGTCCAACCCACTACTAGCAAGGGGGGACCTAATAAAGGGGGTCCAACCCGCTACTAGCAAGTGGGACCTAATAAAGGGGGTCCAACCTGCTACTAGCAAGTGGGACCTAATAAAGGGGGTCCAACCAGCTACTAGCAAGGGGACCTAATAAAGGGGTCCAACCTGCTACTATCAAGGTGCACCTAATAAAGCGGGTCCAACCCACTACTAGCAAGGGGGGACCTAATAAAGGGGGTCCAACCCGCTACTAGCAAGTGGGACCTAATAAAGGGGGTCCAACCCACTACTAGCAAGGGGAACCTAATAAAGGGGGTCCAACCCGCTACTAGCAAGGGGACCTAATAAAGGGGGTCCAACCAGCTACTAGCAAGGGGGACCTAATAAAGGGGGTCCAACCCGCTACTAGCAAGGGGGACCTAAATAAAGGGGGTCCAACCCACTACTAGCAAGGGGGACCTAATAAAGTGTCCGGTAAGTGTGTGTGTATATGTATAATGTGTGTGTGTATATGTATGTGTATATGTGTATATATATATATATATATATATATATATATATATAGTACATTATTATATTCAAATGTAGGAGGACTTTGTATCTATAGATTGGATACGATTAGATTCTTATATATGAGGACTTTGTATCTCCTCCGTACCATTGAAGTCATATTATTGTAATAATGGATCGGATGTTAAACAGAAAGTTGCCGTCATTCTGATATTTTATCTCTCCGGCGAAGCCTCCAATAAATAACGTTTTTATTCCCCCATTTACCGTCATTTGTGCGGGGCGCTGCGCGGGAGAATTACAGCGATTCTTTCCTGTAAATATTGCCGATTGTTCTGTAAAGGTCTCTCTCCGGCGCAGCGTATAACACTCTGTTTTATGGCGCTCTGGATGCCGTTTGGCACTTTTACGATTTTTAAATTAAATTTCGCATTTAGTACAATAAAATGTAAAATGTTTATTCTGTCCCTTTACAAACAAGTCGTTGTTTTATTGGCCGGGGGAAGGGGTTTTGTTCTTTCGAGCCGCTGTTTTTTATCTCTGGGTCAGATGGCGGGAAGGGCCGGTGCTGCGGCGGTGGCGGCGGGTGTGTGATGCGGAGGTGCCGAGTGTTTTCTGCATTGATGTCACTTTTATCCCATATGGACCTTTCCGGCATTTATTGTATGTCTGAAGAGAGGAAACAAGTGTCTGGGGGGAGGGGACAGGTCCTCTTTAATGGCGGTGTTCAGGATGGGGTCACCTGATAGGTGCGGGTGGGGGGGGGAGGGGAGTTTATAAGATTCCTCAATTCATTTGACTTGGTTAGTCCTTTATAAGCTGCTCTGGGTGGAACCTCCGACTCTCAGTGTCGCCCTGTGTAATAATCATAATATTTGTTTTGTATTGTTATTATTTTTAGCATTATTATTTTGTTTATTTTATTTTATTATTTTTAAATTATTATTATTGTTATTATTCATATTATTATTATTATTTTATTTGTTTTTTATGTTTTTTTATTTATTTTTTATTATTATTTTCATCATCACCATTATTATTATTCTTAGTTTATGTTATTATTTAATTTGTTTCATAATCTTTTTATTATTATTTTCATCATTATTATTCTTTGTTGTTATTATTTTATTTAGTTTTAAATTATTGTCATATCATGTGTGTTATATCATTAAATGATATAAAGTGTTACTTTGTGACTATTGATGAGAATTTTTTATGATCAGGCGAGGGGCTCTAACATGGATTGTTTGAGGATTTGCATCATTTAATTTACAGAACACGCCCACAACTTTGAAGATTTTTTTTTATTGTGAAGCAAACAACAAATAGGACAAAATTACAGAAAAAGTAATTGTGCATAAATATTCACCCCCCTAAAGTCAAAACATTGAACTAAAGGCTGAAATGTAACAAAATAGGTAAAAAGCCAAAGGGGGGTGAATACTTTTGCAAGGCACTATAAATGAGTGAAAATGTTTTACTTCACTAACACAAAGAAATTCCAAATAAACGTGAGATCATCAGAGTCTCCTTCAGAGTTCCCCCTTACATAGGAATCCACCTTACATTGGAGTCCCTCCTTACATGAGAGTTTCCATCAGTGTCCCCATCAACCCCCCCCCCCCCCTTATATCACAACTCCCCTTACATCAGAGCCCCTCCTTACATGAGAGATCTTATCAGTGTTACCCCTTTACAGTCCCATCCCAGCCTCATTACATCCGAGTCCCCCCTTACATCAAAGCCACCTTACACCAGATTCCTCATCAGCGTGCCCCATACATCAGAGTCTCCAGTGTCCCCCATACATCAGAGTCTCCAGTGTCCCCCATACATCAGAGTCTCCAGTGTCCCCCATACATCAGAGTCTCCAGTGTCCCCCATACATCAGAGTCTCCAGTGTCCCCCATACATCAGAGTCTCCAGTGTCCCCTTTACATCAGAGTCTCCAGTGTCCCCTTTATATCCGAGTCTCCAGTGTCCCCTTTATATCCGAGTCTCCAGTGTCCCCTTTATATCAGAGTCTCCATCAGTGTTCCCCTTTACAATAGAGCCCCCTCCCCTCTTGTATCAGCGCCCCAGATTCGGCACATAGGTGGTAGTTTGGAGACCTTGTGTTCTCGTTGGGGACGTTGCGGGGGGGGGGGGGGGATGGCAGAGCTCGCACCTCTCTGCACCCCAGGCATGTTCTTGGCGGTGGAGAACAATGGAGATATTGATGAAGGTCTCGGCGGAGCGGCATATGGGGCCCCAACAATGGCCGTCTGATGGCGGACAAAGCCGGGACACTTTTGTGGTCTTCAGAAGTCATTGAAGGACTTCATGATATTTCTCCAGCTGTTGTCACCGCGGACAGAGGAAGAATGGAGATCTTTGTGTTTGTTGTCTGTCTTATGATCCCTCCGCGCACCCTTTGGACTAGAAAGCGTTTTAACCTCCGTTTGGACTGGAGAGCGGCGGCGGCGGTAAAGCGGCATCTCCGGACATCACAAAGAATTCTTTTATCCCCCTCCGGACCTTCCGTCCCATTGTTCCCCCCTCCCCCCCTCCAGCCGCCTCGTGTTTTATATATAATTTTTCTCTCTCTCCGGTTGACTTTTCTTCGGCTTTTTTTGTTTTTTGTGACATTTGAAAGGCGATCGGTTTATCGCTTTATATATAAAATAAAGGAACGTTAATGGCGAGCGCGGCGTGTGAAGTGCCGACATCAGAGGCGGTGTGATGTGCTCTGCGAGGCTCAGAGAACCGCCACGCTTTAAAGATGAACTCCGCACTCAACAAATATCCTCTAATGATGAGAATTCTTCCAGATCTGTAATCCAGAGTGAGACTTCCTGCAATACAGACTGCTCACTGCTCCTCTCGGGTCCCGACTCCGCCCCCTCGTTGACTTTTCCTGAAGTGGGTGGAGCCTGTTGGGCCCCTCCCACAGCTCTGCTCTCCCCATATGTAGGGTGACTGGTCTTGTCTCCACCCCCCTACTGTAGTTTTCTGTAATGGGTGGAGCCTGCTGGGCCCCTCCCACAGCTCTGCTCTTTGTGTAGGGTGACTGGTCTTGTCTCCGCCCCCCACTGTAGTTTTCTGTAGTGGGTGAAGCATACTGGGCCCCTCCCACATCTCTGCTCTCTCCTTGTCCAGTGGGACTGGTCTGGTCTCCGCCCACTTCTGTCGTTTTCTGTAGTGGGGGGAGCCTGCTGGGCCCCTCCCACAGCTCTGCTCTCTCCTTGTTCAGGGGGACTGGTCTTGTCTCCACCCACTTATGTCATTTTCTGTATTGGGTGGAGCCTGGTGGGTCCCTCCCACAGCTCTGCTCTCCCCATGTGCAGGGGGACTGGTCTTGTCTCCGCCCACTCCTGTAGTTTTCTGTAGTAGGTGGAGCATACTGGGCCCCTCCCACAGCTCTGCTCTCCCCATGTGCAGGGGGACTGGTCTTGTCTCCGCCCATTCCTGTCTTTTTCTGTAGTAGGTGGAGCATACTGGGCCCCTCCCACAGCTCTGCTCTCCCCATGTGCAGGGGGACTGGTCTTGTCTCCGCCCACTCCTGTCGTTTTCTGTAGTGGGTGGAGCCTGCTGGGTCCCTCCCACAGCTCTGCTCTCCCCATGTGCAGGGTGACTGGTCCTGTCTCCGCCCACTCCTGTAGTTTTCTGTAGTAGGTGGAGCATACTGGACCCCTCCCACAGCTCTGCTCTCCTCTTGTGTAGGGTGACTTATCTTATTAATCATTTTAATCGATAATGAATATATTATTAATTAAAATGTAATTAGTTTCAATTGTATATTATATATGAATTAATATTAAATTGAATATTATTAAATACATTAATAAAATACTAATGAATATGAAATATTTGGTATATTATTTTTTATAATTGATTTAATTTTAATTACATATTGTATATTAAATAATAATTAATATTAACTGAAATAATATTAAATAAGTAAAATAATAATATAAAAAATATATATTGTTGTTACAATTAAATTATTTTCAATTAATCTATATATTACATAATATATTATTATTACTACAATCGGATTAAAATAATAATAATAAAAAACAATAATTGATAATTGATCTAATTGATCAATAATTCATATTGATTTGTTTTTTTTTTTTTGGATACATTGTCTTTATTTTTATATTTTTGTGGAGTCACAATGTATTATGTGGAATTTGTTGTGTGCGCTCCGCCTGCCTAATGAGATTAGAAATATATGAGAAATACCAATCCAGAGATGAATTTTGTTATTGTTATCTGCAGCCTTGGACCCTCCCGGGTGATGGTGGGCTCCAGGCTGGGCATTATATTCTACTTAGAGGTGTGTGAGAGTTCACAGACCCGGATCTGGTCAGCAGTTCTCCAAATCGAATGTTTTTGGCTTATTAGGCCCGCCTAGTACAACACTGTAGAGTGGTAAATGGGGTGGGATTCCTAAGGGTGAGGGATGGCATGAAAACCTGTGTGGGTGGGATGATCGATTGTATATTGGTAGAGCGATGCTGACCCATCTCCTCCCGTTCTGTGCAGGTACCCCGGAAAGCCTCGCGGAAAAGGAACGCCAGCTCTCCACCATGATCTCCCAGCTGATCAGCCTGCGGGAGCAGCTCCTGGCCGCCCACGACGAGCAGAAAAAACTGGCCGCCTCCCAGATAGAGAAACAGAGACAACAAATGGACCTCGCCCGGCAACAACAGGAACAGGTGAGACACCGGGGAGGGGGGGGGGCCTTCCCAGATGTGTGTGATCGGGGGGGGGGGGGGTTGGTGTGAGGAGCCCTGCAAAATTCAGGGGAAATCAGTTTATTGGCCAGAGAGATGAATTTCCCGACGCGTTTCAGGGTCAATCGTCTCCTTCAGGGACTTCATAGCATTCCACCTCTAACTCCGGGATCATCCCTGGATTAGATCTATTGGTTGTTGAAAGGGGCGGAGCATAGTGGCGGCAGAACTCTGGGGATCATCCCTGGCTTAGATCTATTGGTTGTTGGCGGCAGAACACTCTAGTGGGGACGGCGGCCGCCATTTCTATCATAGTGATCCAATGGCTTCATTACTTTTTGAGTTCTTGCTCTGATTTCACTGCACACTGTGAGCTTCTCACAATGTGCAATAGAAGCTTCAGCAAGTCAGATAGAGCCCCGCCTCATTTTCTGGCTGAAGGACGTCCCGCATCATCTAGCTCTCTCTTCACCTGTGGCCCCACCCCTTTCATTCATTTTTGTTCAATCTGCATCGCATGTGGGCGTTACCTATGTAAATACAGCCTGCTTAGGAACGCCCACTCCTCCAGACTCCCACCCATCAAGGCATTTTGATATTTGCATAACTCCTCCCACTGCTTGCATCAGGACTGAGAGCTCTATAGAGGGGCACTGAGGCCGGGATGATTCCCAGGAAGCTACTATGTACAGCCCCCTGCTGGCCCCTCCCACCAGCCATGGTCTGCCTGCATTGTATAGAGAAGCACAGAGTCCCAGTGATGACATCACTAATTCTAAAATAAATTAAAGCAGAAATATTTTATTTATAAATGTTGAGTGGGGGAGGGGGGACCAGGAAGGGCAAATTAAAAAAAATGTAAAAGTTGAAGTTTAATTTTCTTATATCTCTCGGAACTTTCTGCTGACAGAAGATCAGGAAACTTTCTGGAACGTTCTCTGAACACGAGAAATGTGGCGTTTTGCTTGCAGCCCCCGCGGGACCCTCCCCTTTCCAACAACAATGCCGGCGATCGTCGGGGCCCCCGGGCGCTGCGGTGGGCCGACCTCCCATTAATCTGCATTTTTTAAGAATCTGACACCATTACCGGAAATTATCTTTTAATTTAAAAAGCGTTTTGGTTGGGTTTGCCGCGGCGGCGCACGCTCCGCTGGTTTTAATGACTTCTGATTTGGGATATTTTATGGGTTCGGAGCATTTTGTCCGCCGACACCGGGAGGGTCCCCGGGAAGGAGAGAAGAAAAAATCCCAGGAAGGGAGTTGTGGATTCGGAATGTCATTCCGGAGACGATTCCGTAATTAACTATTGACACTTGTGAATACGCCGACACAAATTAATCCTGACACATTTGCAGACGAGTGATATCTTACAGCGAACACTCAGTAATTATATTTCAAAATGAAAATTAAATGACACTTAAAACTCGGTTGTCATGCTCAATGAAGCGGGCGTGCAGCTCAGGCGATTGCCAAATAGAAAGCCGAACATCAGCCGCGCGTGTGACTGCGGCGACATCTATGGACGGACAGCGAGGACAAAATTCTGGTGATGTCCAATGAGCCGTCTTCAGAGCGGCAGCCCAACCTGTGAGGTTCAGATACAAAAGTGCCCATTATGAGGGGTTCCCACCATCCCTGTGCTGAGTTCCCGGGTCTGTACACACGCTGTGCCCATTATGAGGGGTTCCCACCATCCCTGTGCTGAGTTCCCGGGTCTGTACACCCGCTGTGCCCATTATGAGGGGTTCCCACCATCCCTGTGCTGAGTTCCCGGGTCTGTACACCCGCTGTGCCCATTATGAGGGGTTCCCACCATCCCTGTGCTGAGTTCCCAGGTCTGTACACCCGCTGTGCCCATTATGAGGGGTTCCCACCATCCTTGTGCTGAGTTCCCGGGTCTGTACACCCGCTGTGCCCATTATGAGGGGTTCCCACCATCCCTGTGCTGAGTTCCCGGGTCTGTACACCCCCTGTGCCCATTATGAGGGGTTCCCACTATCCCTGTGCCGAGTTCCCGGGTCTGTACACCCGCTGTGCCCATTATGAGGGGTTCCCACCCTCCCTGTGCTGAGTTCCCGGGTCTGTACACCCGCTGTGCCCATTATGAGGGGTTCCCACCATCCCTGTGCTGAGTTCCCGGGTCTGTACACCCGCTGTGCCCATTATGAAGGGTTCCCACCCTCCCTGTGCTGAGTTCCCGGGTCTGTACACCCGCTGTGCCCATTATGAGGGGTTCCCACCATCTCTGTGCTGAGTTCCCGGGTCTGTACACCCGCTGTGCCCATTATGAGGGGTTCCCACCATCCCTGTGCTGAGTTCCCGGGTCTGTACACCCGCTGTGCCCATTATGAGGGGTTCCCACCATCCCTGTGCTGAGTTCCCGGGTCTGTACACCCGCTGTGCCCATTATGAGGGGTTCCCACCATCTCTGTGCTGAGTTCCCGGGTCTGTACACCCGCTGTGCCCATTATGAGGGGTTCCCACCATCTCTGTGCTGAGTTCCCGGGTCTGTACACCCGCTGTGCCCATTATGAGGGGTTCCCACCATCCCTGTGCTGAGTTCCCGGGTCTGTACACCCGCTGTGCCCATTATGAGGGGTTCCCACCATCCCTGTGCCGAGTTCCCGGGTCTGTACACCCCGCTGTGCCCATTATGAGGGGTTCCCACCATCCCTGTGCCGAGTTCCCGGGTCTGTACACCCGCTGTGCCCATTATGAAGGGCTCCCACCCTCCCTGTGCTGAGTTCCCGGGTCTGTACACCCGCTGTGCCCATTATGAGGGGTTCCCACCATCCCTGTGCCGAGTTCCCGGGTCTGTACACCCGCTGTGCCCATTATGAAGGGTTCCCACCATCCCTGTGCTGAGTTCCCGGGTCTGTACACCCGCTGTGCCCATTATGAGGGGTTCCCACCATCCCTGTGCTGAGTTCCCGGGTCTGTACACCCGCTGTGCCCATTATGAAGGGTTCCCACCATCCCTGTGCTGAGTTCCCGGGTCTGTACACCCGCTGTGCCCATTATGAGGGGTTCTCACCATCCCTGTGCTGAGTTCCCGGGTCTGTACACCCGCTGTGCCCATTATGAGGGGTTCCCACCATCCCTGTGCTGAGTTCCCGGGTCTGTACACCCGCTGTGCCCATTATGAGGGGTTCCCACCATCCCTGTGCCGAGTTCCCGGGTCTGTACACCCGCTGTGCCCATTATGAAGGGCTCCCACCCTCCCTGTGCTGAGTTCCCGGGTCTGTACACCCGCTGTGCCCATTATGAGGGTTCCCACCATCCCTGTGCTGAGTTCCCGGGTCTGTACACCCGCTGTGCCCATTATGAGGGGTTCTCACCATCCCTGTGCTGAGTTCCCGGGTCTGTACACCCGCTGTGCCCATTATGAGGGGTTCCCACCATCCCTGTGCTGAGTTCCCGGGTCTGTACACCCGCTGTGCCCATTATGAAGGGTTCCCACCATCCCTGTGCTGAGTTCCCGGGTCTGTACACCCGCTGTGCCCATTATGAGGGGTTCCCACCATCCCTGTGCTGAGTTCCCGGGTCTGTACACCCGCTGTGCCCATTATGAGGGGTTCCCACCATCCCTGTGTAGTCTTCTTTGGAAGTCATATGATGGGGTGACAATCGAGAGACGGGTACAGAGCGTTGTCACCCTTTATATTTTTTTGGGTGGAGTTGCCCCTTCATATGTATAAAGCTGGATTTGGATTGGTCAGCTGTTGGGCAGAATTTTTAGGATTTTCCTCCATTGTCTTCCCCTCTTTTTCCATAGAGGACTCCGGCAGCTTCCAGCGGAGCGGTGCGTCCAGCCGCGGCATTTTGTTGATGCGGCTCATTTCCATCTGTCAATGGCGAGTTCTCGCCGGGCGGGATTGAGTGGCGGTGACACTTGTTACAACATCCTGAGGCAATCTGTACATTATTCATTGTATAATTGGTGTCACAGAAAGCTGCACATCTGTTGTCTGATCCGCCGGCTCGCAGCGCCGCGGCTGAGATGTGTCTACGGAGCGCGGTGACACTGCCCCTCCCCCAGGGGTGCCCGCCACTCAGAGGTTAATCTCCTCTTCCCTTATTAAAGGGGGACTCCACCTTCTGTGATGTCTTCAATCATTGTTTGGCTGGATTGGGGGCATTTCTAAAGATTTTGCGTCCACATATGAGGCGCCACGGCCTATGATGCTGCTTCCCATGATGCCTAGCTTCTATATTAGTAATGTGGGCACTGGGCGGGGGAGGAGAAATGCGGTCATGTGATGTACAGACGGATATGCGGTTCAATTAAATTGTGTGACCAAAATGTTCTTTCTGCAGTAGAGAAAGAAGACCCCCCCCCCCGGGAAGGCTTGGTACACGCCTACAGGTGTGACCGACCGAGCGCGAGCGCGTTTCTACGTGTTTCAGCGCATTTCTCATGCGTCAGGTGTCAGGCAGCCCATTCATTTCAGTGGGTTGTCCTACGCACAGGAAATGCAGAAAAGAGGCCCCGAATTCCACAAACACGCCGCTCTGAACCGCATGGGAAGCGTTTCTCTGGGTATCGGGAAATCACGCAATTTTGTGTGAGTTCACAACACGCAAAGCTCTGAGCTTTCTCCAAAGTCAGGAGAACGCAACTCAAACCGGCTCTCACCGGATCTGTGCAGATGATCACATTGGATACTATTGAAGATCCAGTCCTGATACATTGTTTCCTATTGCAAGCCCTGAGGTGGGGGGGGGGGGGGGGGATTATTGGACCCCTTGAAACGCGTTACTCCTTTTACTGTCCCATTGATCCTTACTGGAATAGACTTGTATGTGGACTATTAAAGGGTGGTGTGGCCAGTGGCGGCTGGTGGTTTTTTGTTTGGGGGGGGGGTGGCAAATAACTGTACCCCCCCTGCAGCAACTCAAGTGGGGATCGGGCATGCGAGGAGCGGCGGCGGGGATCGGGCATGCGAGGAGCGGCGGCGGGGATCGGACATGCAAGGAGTGGCAGAAGGGATCGGGTACCTGAGGAGCGGCGGCAGGGATTGGGTATCCGAGCAGCGGTGGCGAGGACCGGGCATCCAGGCATCAGCCAGCGGCTCTTCTCCTCCTCGCTTCTGCTGTGCGTCTTCCAAAATCCTAATTTGGAAATAAAAATTTTGAATCGATTAGAAAATAACAAATATACAAGCTGATTTCCAAACCGGAATCATTCTAATGTAACAAATATGACAAAACAAAATTATTAATTTAACAAACCAATCCCAATTCCCGTCGCACACATCTCTACACTCTACCTGGGACCACAAAGTGACCTCGTTTCCCCAGAAAACCTCCTCTGGGTGTCCATCTGATACTGGTCGGTTACGAAGGGCTTGACTTTCCTGACTTCCACCAAGCCCCACCCCCCTTCATCCAATGAGAGCTCCTTAATAGGCACTGAAGGCACTGTTATTGAATATTGAAACTGTAGGTAGGTGGGTATTAGCCATTTGGGAACTGTAGGTAGGTGGTTATTAGCCATTCGGGAACTGTAGGTAGGTGGCTATTAGCTGTTCGGGAACTGTAGGTAGGTAGGTATTAGCTGTTTGGGAACTGTAGGTAGGTATTAGCAGTTTGGGAACTGTAGGTAGGTGGGTATTAGCCATTTGGGAACTGTAGGTAGGTGGGTATTAGCTGTTTGGGAACTGTAGGTAGGTGGGTATTAGCAGTTTGGAAACTGTAGGTAGGTGGGTATTCGCTGTTTGGGAACTGTAGGTAGGTGGGCATTAGCAGTTTGGGAACTGTAGGTAGGTGGATATTAGCCGTTCGGGAACTGTAGGTAGGTGTGTATTCGCTGTTTGGGAACTGTAGGTAGGTGGGCATTAGCCATTTGGGAACTGTAGGTAGGTGGACATTAGCCATTTGGGAACTGTAGGTAGGTGGGTTTTAGCCGTTCAGGAACTGTAGGTAGGTGGGTATTAGCCATTCGGGAACTGTAGGTAGGTGGTTATTAGCTGTTCGGGAACTGTAGGTAGGTATTAGCAGTTTGGGAACTGTAGGTAGGTGGGTATTAGCCATTTGGGAACTGTAGGTAGGTGGGTATTAGCTGTTCGGGAACTGTAGGTGGGTGGGTATTAGCAGTTTGGTAACTGTAGGTAGGTATTAGCTGTTTGGGAACTGTAGGTAGGTGGGTATTAGCCGTTCGGGAACTGTAGGTAGGTGGGCATTAGCCATTTGGGAACTGTAGGTAGGTAGGTGGGTATTAGCTGTTTGGGAAATGTAGGTAGGTATTAGCCGTTCGGGAACTGTAGGTAGGTGGGTATTAGAAGTTTGGGAACTGTAGGTAGGTGGGTATTAGCCATTTGGGAACTGTAGGTAGGTAGGTGGGTATTAGCTGTTTGGGAAATGTAGGTAGGTATTAGCCGTTCGGGAACTGTAGGTAGGTGGGTATTAGAAGTTTGGGAACTGTAGGTAGGTGGGTATTAGAAGTTTGGGAACTGTAGGTAGGTGGGTATTAGAAGTTTGGGAACTGTAGGTAGGTGGGTATTAGAAGTTTGGGAACTGTAGGTAGGTGGGTATTAGAAGTTTGGGAACTGTAGGTAGGTGGGTATTAGAAGTTCGGGAACTGTAGGTAGGTGGGTATTCGCTGTTTGTAGATTCCAAGTCGGAAAGGTAAAAGGTTAAGTGGATGTTCTAGAAGAGCTTTTCTGTCCACCAGAAGTATTGAGACATCTTGTTGGGCCTCATCAGAACTTTTATATTTATAATTAATAATTGGTGACGGGTTCTCTATGTTTAGCTCCATTATGAACGGCCAATAATATGAACCACAAATCCAAATTTCTTTCTTCCATCGGTTTGGTAAATCCGGTTTGGAGCGAATGGATGAGTGGGAAGTTTCCTGCATGGAGCGCGTGATCTACGCATTTCACATTTCCATGTTCTGCACCTCTTGTATTTATTTGCTGCTCATGTTTTCCCGCACAGATCGCACGACAACAGCAGCAACTTCTGCAACAGCAACACAAGATCAACATCTTACAGCAACAGATCCAGGTATGAGTCCTGCGGGCCAATCACAGAGGCGGGTGGGGGTGGGGGATGTTTTAAACTGACATTTGCCAGGATTGGAAAGATAATTGGCATCAAAGGCTTCACATCTGGCGATTAAAGGCATTGTAATTACAGTGAATGGCATTGATTGAATATAACAGATTTGGTAGATATCCCAAAATATCTTAAATCCAGTAGATGGTGAAAGATGCTAGAGATCCGGGAGATGATAGAGACAGAAGTCGTCAATCATAATACAGATTCTCTTGCTGGAGATGGTTGAGATTTGATAGGATAAAAACACTAATGGAGAACATAAGAGATCTGATTGAGGATGAAGAACACTAGTGATCTGGTGGATGGTGGAGAACACAAGGCATCTGGTGGAGGACCAAAGAGACCTGATAGATGGTGGATGGTTTGATAGTTGTTGGAACACACATAGGTCTGGTAGTTGGTGGAGGACCCTAAAGATCTGGTAGACAGTGGAGGACACTAGACATATAGCTGTAGAGGAAGGTACAAGAGACCTGATAGATGGTGGAGAACACTAGGGATCTTGTTGATAGTGGACAACAAGAGAGACCAGATACTGTAGATGGTGGAGGACACTGAAGATGTGGTAGTTTGTGGACCACATAGAGATCTGGTAGTTGGAGGACACTAAAGATCTGATAGACGGTATTGGACACTAAAAATGCAATAGTTGTTGGAGCACAAAGATGTCTGGTAGTTGGTGGAGGACCTTAAAGATCTGGTAGACAGTGGAGGACACTAGAAATCTGGTTGTAGCACAAGGCACTAGAGATCTGGTAGACGGTAAAGGATACTAGAGATCTGGTATATGGTGGAGAACTCTGAACACCCGTTAAATGCTGGAGGACACTAGAGATTCAATAGATGGTGGAGCAAATAGGAGATCAAGTAGTCGTTGGAATTCACTAGAGATCTGGTTGTAGCAGAAGGCACTAGAGATCTGATAGATGGTGGAGGGCACTATAAATCTGGCACATGTTGGAAAAAAGAGATTTAAAGATGGTGAAGCACATAAGAGATCTAGTAGTTGGTGGAAGTCACTAGAGATCTGGTAGATGCCGGAGGATACTAGATGGTAGATGCTTGAGGACAATAGAGGTCTGATAGATGCTGGTGGACACTAGATATCTGGTAGATGCTGGAGGACACTAAAGATCTGGTAGATGCTGGAGGACACTAGAGATCTGGTAGATGCTGGAGGACACTAAAGATCTGGTAGATGCTGGAGGACACTGGAGATCTGGTAGATGCTGGAGGACACTAGAGATCTGGTAGATGCTGGAGGACACTAGAGATCTGATAGATGCTGGAGGACACTAGAGATCTGGTAGATGCCGGAGGACACTAGAGATCTGGTAGATGCTGGAGGACACTAGAGATCTGATAGATGCCGGAGGACACTAGAGATCTGGTAGATGCCGGAGGACGCTAGAGATCTGGTAGATGCCGGAGGACACTAGAGATCTGGTAGATGCTGGAGGACACTAGAGATCTGGTAGATGCTGGAGGACACTAGAGATCTGATAGATGCTGGAGGACACTAGACATCTGGTAGATGCTGGAGGACACTAGACATCTGGTAGATGCTGGAGGACACTAGACATCTGGTAGATGCTGGAGGACACTAGACATCTGGTAGATGCTGGAGGACACTAGACATCTGGTAGATGCTGGAGGACACTAGAGATCCAGTAATTAACAGAGGACAGTAGAAAGCTGGTTGATTGAGATAAACACAAGAGTTCTGGCAGCTGGTGGAGGACACTAGAGATCTGGTAGATGCTGGAGGACACTAGTGATCTTGCAGTTGGTTTGATTAGTGGGGGGGATTGGTTTTGTATTTGGCTTTAGAAAGCAGGGAACGATCTTAATCCAGCAGAGGTTAGTACTGTGCTCAATATTGGATATCAGGTATTGGTGGTGGTGGTAAGCTGAGCTCGATGTGGTTGTGAGTTTAACAATGTGAAGAGGAACATATGTGCATTTGGTAAATGGAATTGGACCACCTGTGGATTACTGCATTGTACATATCATCACAACCCTACGGAATACATTGGCTGAACTTGTAGATGGTTGATGGAGACAGTAATGATCTGGTAGACTATTGGTGTAAATCCTGTAGCCTTGGTTCATGCTGTCTGGGATTGGTTCATCTGAAGATCGGGTGACTTGTATCATAGCTCCTCCCAGAGACGATACACGGAACGTTTTGTCATTTTCATTACCAGCATTGTGCTACATTTATTACATTTTTGGTGTCAAACCTGCAAGTTCTTTGAAGTCTCTGTATTGTTAGCAGTGATATTTGTTCCACAGAGTTTCATTAACAAGCTCTTTCTCGAGCCGATTGACGTTTATGGAACCAAAAAAAAGATCCAGTGATTTTTGGGGGTTCAGGAACTTCTGTTTTAGGCCTTACACTTAAACTGTAGGCAAAAAAAAATCGTTTTGAATGGGGAGGGTTATTTTTGCCATCTGTGTCCCATTGGGGAGATTTCCCTTCACTTCCTGTCCCATGACCAAACAGGAAGTGAGAGGAAATGCCTTCAAATCATGGGAATTCCCCCCCCCCCCCCCCCCCCCCCCCCCCCCCCCCCCCCCCCAGGTAACCATAACTAGTGTCCCTATTGGAAGATTTCCCCTCTATTACTTTTTGGGAGACAACTTGTGATTTCCTTTTAATATCATTTTAATGATAATGGTGAACAGGACAAATAACGAGGGTGAATCTCCTTAAAGGGGACACAGACAGCAATAAAAACTGGTAAGCGTTTAGATCTCTCTGCACTCCTTTCAAAACCTAAAAAAAAGCTTTGCCTTTAGTTATACTTTAAAGTTGTGTCTGCTGTGCCATGTACTGGTATGACACATTCTCTTGTCCTCTTTGTATTGCTTCCTTTGTGTAAAAATCGCTGGTGATCCTGACAGTTCCCATGCTTTCCTATTACGAACTGACCACCCCAGGCATGAGAGCACAGTGTGGTCAGTTCTTTAGCTGTGCTGGGAACTCATCCTGCTCTCCTCCAATGATCAGACTTGTCATGACACCCCCCTCCCATTCACTGGGAAGATCAGTGTACTGCTGTTTCTCCTCCCCCACTTCTTATGTAGCTGAGAACAGAGGGAATATGGGAAAAGAAAAGGTCTTTATAATGTTTTTATTTTTTATTTTATTTTTTATATCTATACACAAATGTTTTGCCTTTCATTTCTATTTCAAACTGAATTGGTTTTACACGGCGATCGTTTACAATCACTATAAATGATTAAGGTAAATGCTCCATAATTCCATGTCAGAGCATGGGTCATGTGGTGTCTCCTGAGGGAATTTTTGCATTATGATGTCAGTGGCCTCCTCTGGCAGAGCCAGCCAATCATCGTCCAGGAGAGTCAGTCTCCATGTGACCCATTCATAGATCAGAGATGAAGAAACCGATTTGTTTGGATCCTCTGTAAATCTCTAATAGAAGAAATGTTTCCTCCGAAGATTCGGAGTCCTCTTTAAGGAAATCTCAGTAATATTTCTGGAGATTGCAGTCGTCCTCCTCATGGCAGCGGCGGGTGACATGTTGACCCCTTCGCTCCGGCGCTGTAACGGTGACATATACCGGACACAATAAATATATATGGTGAGTTTCTTTAGATCGAACCACAAAGTGTTCTAATGGGAAAAAAAAAAAATGAAATTACTATCTAGCGATAATTCTTCCAGGCGCCATCCAGACAGGATGGGAACAGTGCGCGGTACTTACCCTCTCTTGTATGGTGGTAATTACTGGGTATTGAATAGAAAGGCATCGCCATAGCAACGGTCTTAACATGACTAATGCGTACGGGGGTCTGTTACATGGATTAGACTAAAAATATTGCAACCAGCGACTTTCCTCCTGCATGGGGACCAAATGGTGAAGAAAAATACAGAGAAGGTCCCGCCTTCCGATCCTCAGCGTTGGGTGCACTGGATTCCTCCCTTCCAATCCTCCGCATTGGGTGCACCGGATTCCTCCCTTCCGATCTCCAGGGTTGGGTTCACCGGATTCCTCCCTTACGATCCTCAGCGTTGGGTGCACCGGATTCCTCCCTTCCAATCCTCCGCATTGGGTGCACCGGATTCCTCCCTTCCGATCTCCAGCGTTGGGTTCACCGGATTCCTCCCTTACGATCCTCAGCGCTGGGTGCGCCGGATTCCTCTCTTCCGATCCTCAGCGTTGGGTGCGCCAGATTCCTCCCTTCCAATCTCCAGCATTGGGTGCACCGGATTCCTCTCTTCCGATCCTCAGCGTTGGGTGCGCCCGATTCCTCTCTTCCTATCCTAAGCGTTGGGTGCGCCCAATTCCTCTCTTCCTATCCTCAGCGTTGGGTGCACCGGATTCCTCTCTTCCGATCCTCAGCGTTGGGTGCGCCCGATTCCTCTCTTCCTATCCTAAGCGTTGGGTGTGCCAGATTCCTCTCTTCCGATCCACAGCGTTGGGTGCGTCAGATTCCTCTCTTCCGATCCTCAGCGTTGGGTGCACCCGATTCCTCCCTTCCAATCTCCAGCGTTGGGTGCACCGGATTCCTCTCTTCCCATCCTCAGCGTTGGGTGCGCCAGATTCCTCCCTTCCAATCTCCAGCATTGGGTGCACCGGATTCCTCTCTTCCGATCCACAGCGTTGGGTGCGCCAGATTCCTCTCTTCCGATCCTCAGTGCTGGGTGCGCCGGATTCCTCTCTTCCGATCCTCAGCGCTGGGTGCGCCGGATTCCTCTCTTCCGATCCTCAGCGCTGGGTGCGCCGGATTCCTCTCTTCCGATCCTCAGCGTTGGGTGTGCCGGATTCCTCTCTTCCGATCCTCAGCGCTGGGTGCGCCGGATTCCTCTCTTCCGATCCTCAGCGTTGGGTGCGCCAGATTCCTCTCTTCCGATCCTCAGCGTTGGGTGTGCCCGATTCCTCCCTTCCAATCTCCAGCGTTGGGTGCACCGGATTCCTCTCTTCCCATCCTTAGCGTTGGGTGCGCCAGATTCCTCCCTTCCAATCTCCAGCATTGGGTGCACCGGATTCCTCTCTTCCGATCCTCAGCGTTGGGTGTGCCGGATTCCTCTCTTCCGATCTCCAGCGTTGGGTGCGCCGGATTCCTCTCTTCCGATCCTCAGCGCTGGGTGCGCCAGATTCCTCTCTTCCGATCCTCAGCGCAGTCTGTTTTTTTCCATCCACGCTCCCCTCGTCTCTCTCTTATGAACTTTATCAAATTCCTCTTCCACGTTTTCCTTCCTTCTGACAGTCGGAGAATCGCGTTCTCGGTGAGTAATCTGTTTTTGCAGATTTATCTATAAGCTGGTGGCCCGGTCTTCCAGAAATCCATAATATCCATTACTTCCTCTCACCGCCGGGCACAGAATTCAACAGAAAAATCCATTCTTGTTTTATTTCCAGACTCAATCTACCCAAAGATGAGACTTTAGTCCTGGGTGGAGTCCGGGGCACCCAATCAGCCGCACACGTCTTGGATGCTCCAACAGCGAGGTCTCACATTCCTGGCTGTGTTCCTGTCCACCCAAGAATGCCACCCTGCATTTGGAGGGCATTTTACCCATTACCCACCTACTGCAGGGCACACACTATAGTTTTTTTTTTTTTTGAGCTGAACAAAAAAAAAAAGACAGGTTGATGTACTAACACAAGCGATATTAGTACAGCGATCTTCCCTGCTGTGCTATAGTGTGTTGACAGCCATTGGCTCTATACCAGCTGGTTTTCCAGCATGCCCATTCAACAGAAGCCACACAGGCTGCTGTACCCACTGACTAAATGTTGGATTTTTTTTTTTTGAATTGGCCGATACCATCCGATATTCGGCCCGCGGGTACCAGCCTTAAGGGTCAGAATTCGACTCTTATAGACAAACATGAAGATCATTGGTGTCTACTGGCTCCAGAGGTGGCTTGGGATCCTTGCTGGTGGCCTTGGCCCAGGAACTATACGGGCACCATCATAGAGGTGCTCACGGATCCCCCGAGACACCAGGGCTCCATGGAACGTTGGTTAAGAATGGCTACTATAGAGATACAAAGCCAACTGTCCACCGCCCCGCACCGTCAGACCCACCGCATTATGGTGGGCAGCCACTGAGGGCGTGGGCCAGCCTCTCCTCGTCTGCAGTGCTCCACACCCATCCAACCTCCACCAAGTGCCGCCAAACAACCCCCCCTACAGAGCATTGTGGTGGGCAGCCACTGAGGGCGTGGGCCAGCCTCTCCTCGTCTGCAGTGCTCCACACCCATCCAACCTCCACCAAGTGCCACCAAACAACCCCCCCTACAGAGCATTGTGGTGGGCAGCCACTGAGGGCGTGGGCCAGCCTCTCCTCGTCTGCAGTGCTCCACACCCATCCAACCTCCACCAAGTGCCACCAAACAACCCCCCCTACAGAGCATTGTGGTGGGCAGCCACTGAGGGCGTGGGCCAGCCTCTCCTCGTCTGCAGTGCTCCACACCCATCCAACCTCCACCAAGTGCCGCCAAACAACCCCCCCTACAGAGCATTGTGGTGGGCAGCCACTGAAGGCGTGGGCCAGCCTATCCTCATCTGCAGTGCTCCACACCCATCCAACCTCCACCAAGTGCCGCCAAACAACCCCCCCACAGAGCATTGTGGTGGGCAGCCACTGAGGGCGTGGGCCAGCCTCTCCTCGTCTGCAGTGCTCCACACCCATCCAACCTCCACCAAGTGCCGCCAAACAACCCCCCCTACAGAGCATTGTGGTGGGCAGCTGTGGGCTCCTCATCCATAGTGCCCCATCCATCCATGATCCATTCCACCACATTACCCCCCTCAGAGCGTGCATGGTCCTGTGGCTGCCTCTCCTTGTCTGCAATGCTGTGGGCTCAAGTCCATCTATACAGCAGACTCCACCCATCATGATCCAGTCCACCACACCGTCCTCCCAGGCCACCGGCGGACGGCCCGCCACACTCACCTGGTACCCTGTGACTGTCCTCTGTGCTTGTTGTGACAGGACAGATATCGGTCGGATGAGATACAGAGCGAGCCGCGGCCCAGGCGGTCACCCACAGCAAGGTTTGGCCAGTCACCGTGACGGGCACCCATCGCTGA
Organism: Lithobates sylvaticus; assembly: GCA_028564925.1. Classification (NCBI taxonomy): domain Eukaryota; kingdom Metazoa; phylum Chordata; class Amphibia; order Anura; family Ranidae; genus Lithobates; species Lithobates sylvaticus. Next base: position 190,325,078 of record CM053034.1, read on the forward strand.
CACTGAGCCATGGCCGATTGGAGAGCGACGATCGGGACACTTTTCTGCGTCCCTCTTAATTATGCGCCCGGGGCGACCGCCCCCCCCCACGCTACACCACTATGCACGCCACCAACCCAAACCCCCCCCCCCCCCCCCCCCAATGCGGCTCCACACTCGCCCTCAGCTTATTTCCACTGACCTAATGTGAGAAGGCAAGTGGAAATTTTGAGGGCTGATATAGTATTGTATTGCATGGCATAGTATAGAGTGATAGAAAGTACTGTATAGGAAGTCCGATGCCTGGAGGAGGTATAACAGTTAGTACAGCGGCTCCTCCTGAGTGGTCATTGATTTTTTCTTCAGCTCACTAGTAGTGTGTACCAGGATTAAGACAGGGCTGTGCTGTGTGGCAGAGCTGTGCAAATCCCAGGACTGGATGGACACAAATACAAAACCTCTGGCAGGGAATACAGTCCCCCCCCCATATATGTATTGATCTGTTTATATGGATGTCACTCTGAACTCTGCACTCATCAGTGTGACTTTATACTACAAAGCACCCCCAGATGAAGGGGGGCTCCCGCTGGTGGTCTCGGGACATGTTGGACGGTGGGAGACGGATCCCCAATAACCATTTCTTGGGTCCTCACGTGGGATTTTTGTTTTTCGCTTTCCCTCACCCGCAAAATAGAGCGGCGGTCAGGTTTTAGGAAGCGTCGTCGAGTTTTAGGACGCGCCGTCCTTTCACGTAGACGCCCGAGTATCTATCACGTTTAATCGCAGATAAAAAGTCAATCTCCCGATATTAACAGGAAAAAAAAATCTAAATCCTCAAATTGAAATCATCTGGGATGTGAGAGGAAAGCGCTCAGATCTTCGCGAGGTTCAAACGGCGCTTCTCGTGTGATTAAACACTAGAAATTCAAGTAGCCGAGCGGCTGAACAAGGAGCTCTCTGTGCAGGAGAAGATGTCGGGAGATCAGCCGTAATTATACTCCACATTAGCCTTCATGTCCTGCTTGACCTGCTTAATTAATTTTTTGCCGGGATAATAATAGCCGAAATATATTTAAAGATATTCTTTATCATTAAGTGTCTAATTGACCTCCAATTTTAAGAGGCAGACCTTCTCCTTTATTGCCGCTTGGAGTTGGTTTTAGTCGTCAGCAAAAAAAGACAAGCGGCAATCAGACGGCAGTAAATGTATAATCAGCGACCGTCCATCGCTGTGCGCGCCGCGAGAGCCGACCGCATGAAACCGACACAACCCCCCCGCCGCGAGAGCCGACCGCATGAAACCGACACAACCCCCCCCACCGCGAGAGCCGACCGCATGAAACCAACACAACCCCCCCCACCGCGAGAGCCGACCGCATGAAACCGACACAACCCCCCCGCCGCGAGAGCCGACCGCATGAAACCGACACAACCCCCCCACCGCGAGAGCCGACCGCATGAAACCGACACAACCCCCCCGCCGCGAGAGCCGACCGCATGAAACCGACACAACCCCCCCACAGAACAATGACACCCTGACACTTGGGGGTCCCAGAACAATGACACCCTGACACTTGGGGGGCCAGAACAATGACACCCTGACACTTGGGGGTCACAGAACAATGACACACGGACACTTGGGGGTCCAGAACAATGACACCCCGACACTTGGGGGTCCCAGAACAATGACACCCTGACACTTGGGGGTCCCAGAACAATGACACCCTGACACTTGGGGGTCCCAGAACAATGACACACTGACACTTGGGGGTCCAGAACAATGACACCCTGACACTTGGGGGTCACAGAACAATGACACCCTGACACTTGTGGGTCCAGAACAATGACACCCTGACACTTGGGGGTCCAGAACAATGACACACTGACACTTGGGGTCCAGAACAATGACACACTGACACTTGGGGGTCCCAGAACAATGACACCCTGACACTCGGGGTCCCAGAACAATGACACCCTGACACTCGGGGTCCCAGAACAATGACACCCTGACACTTGGGGGTCCAGAACAATGACACACTGACACTCGGGGATCCCAGAACAATGACACCCTGACACTTGGGGGTCCCAGAACAATGACACACTGACACTTGGGGGTCCAGAACAATGACACCCTGACACTTGGGGGTTCCAGAACAATGACACCCTGACACTTGGGGGTCCAGAACAATGACACCCTGACACTTGGGGGTTCCAGAACAATGACACCCTGACACTTGGGGGTCCAGAACAATGACACCCTGACACTTGGGGGTTCCAGAACAATGACACCCTGACACTTGGGGGTCCCAGAACAATGACACCCTGACACTTGGGGGTCCCAGAACAATGACACCCTGACACTTGGGGGTCCCAGAACAATGACACCCTGACACTTGGGGGTCCAGAACAATGACACCCTGACACTTGGGGGTCCAGAACAATGACACCCTGACACTTGGGGGTTCCAGAACAATGACACCCTGACACTTGGGGTCCAGAACAATGACACCCTGATACTTGGGGGTTCCAGAACAATGACACCCTGACACTTGGGGGTCCCAGAACAATGACACCCTGACACTTGGGGTCCCAGAACAATGACACCCTGACACTTGGGGGTCCAGAACAATGACACCCTGATACTTGGGGGTTCCAGAACAATGACACCCTGACACTTGGGGTTCCAGAACAATGACACCCTGACACTTGGGGTCCCAGAACAATGACACCCTGACACTTGGGGGTCCCAGAACAATGACACACTGACACTTGGGGTCCCAGAACAATGACACACTGACACTTGGGGGTCCAGAACAATGACACCCTGACACTTGGGGGTCCCAGAACAATGACACCCTGACACTTGGGGGTCCAGAACAATGACACCCTGACACTTGGGGGTCCCAGAACAATGACACACTGACACTTGGGGGTCCCAGAACAATGACACCCTGATACTTGGGGGTCACAGAACAATGACACACTGACACTTGGGGGTCCCAGAACAATGACACCCTGACACTTGGGGGTCCCAGAACAATGACACCCTGATACTTGGGGGTCACAGAACAATGACACACTGACACTTGGGGGTCCCAGAACAATGACACCCTGACACTTGGGGGTCCCAGAACAATGACACCCTGACACTTGGGGGTCCCAGAACAATGACACACTGACACTTGGGGATCCCAGAACAATGACACCCTGACACTTGGGGTCCAGAACAATGACACCCTGACACTGGGGATCCCAGAACAATGCACACTGACACTTGGGATCCCAGTACAATGACACCCTGACACTTGGGATCCCAGAACAATGACACCCTGACACTTGGGGGTCCCAGAACAATGACACACTGACACTCGGGGTCCCAGAACAATGACACCCTGACACTCGGGGTCCCAGAACAATGACACCCCGATACTTGGGGGTCCCAGAACAATGACACCCTGACACTTGGCGGTCCCAGAACAATGACACCCTGACACTTGGGGGTCCCAGAACAATGACACCCTGACACTTGGGGGTCCCAGAACAATGACACACTGACACTTGGGGATCCCAGAACAATGACACCGACACTTGGGGGCCCCCAGAACAATGACACCCTGACACTTGGGGTCCCAGAACAATGACACACTGACACTTGGGGGTCCAGAACAATGACGCCCTGACACTTGGGGGTCCCATAACAATGACACCCTGACACCTGGGGGTCCCAGAACAATGACACCCTGACACTTGGGGGTCCAGAACAATGACACACTGACACTTGGGGGTCCCAGAACAATGACACACTGACACTTGGGGGTCCAGAACAATGACACACTGACACTTGGGGGTCCCAGAACAATGACACACTGACACTTGGGGGTCCCAGAACAATGACACCCTGACACTTGGGGGTCCCAGAACAATGACACCCTGACATTTGGGGGTCCCATAACAATGACACCCTGACACTTGGGGGTCCCAGAACAATGACACCCTGACATTTGGGGGTCCCAGAACAATGACACCCTGACACTTGGGGGTCCCAGAACAATGACACACTGACATTTGAGGGTCTAGAACAATGACACCCTGACACTTGGGGGTCCCCAGAACAATGACACCCTGACACTTGGGGGTCCAGAACAATGACACCCCGACACTTGGGGGTCCAGAACAATGACACACTGACACTTGGGGGTCCAGAACAATGACACACTGACACTTGGGGGTCCCAGAACAATGACACCCTGACACTTGGGGGTCCCAGAACAATGACACCCTGACACTTGGGGGTCCAGAACAATGACACACTGACACTTGGGGGTCCCAGAACAATGACACCCTGACACTTGGGGTTCCCAGAACAATGACACCCTGACACTTGGGGGTCCAGAACAATGACACTCTGACACTTGGGGGTCCCAGAACAATGACACCCGACACTTGGGGAGGGGGGTCCCAGAACAATGACACCCTGACACTTGGGGGGTCCAGAACAATGACACCCTGACACTTGGGGGTCCAGAACAATGACACCCTGACACTTGGGGGCCCCCGGAACAATGACACCCTGACACTTGGGGGCCCCGGAACAATGGTTTGTAGTGGAGGAGTAGGTTGATTTTCTGCCCTGGCAGTGACTGTCCCGGGGTGGAATAAAGCCCCTGGGTGCCCCTCCCCCCCTCGCTCGGTCGCGGTATGAGATGCGGAGACTGCCATGAAAGAACTGTACATAGCTGACTCGCCTCCAGCGTCTGACAGATCTTCAAATATTGTGTAATTGTATCTCTATCAAATAAAGTCGTGTTTTTGGCGGCGTTCGGCTGGTGCGGCGCTCTCTCGCCCCGGGCGCTCTCCACTGATCTCGCTGGAAGTTTCAAATAAGGAGGAAAATGCAAATCTAATTTTTTCACTTATCTAATCTAATTAGCCGGTTCTTGTTTTCTGTGCGCACAATATTCCGACAATATGGTTCCTTTTAACTGAAGGAAAACAGACTCCCCGAAGGCCGCGCGGCGTTCGCCGAGGAGAGACGAGTTCAAACGATCCGAAATCCACAAAATATTTGTACACCAGACGGGATAAAATGACTTAACGCTGCCACAGCCGGGGATTGTTGATCGTCGTGTCAGGATCGTTAGAGACGGCGGATTGTGACATGGAAAATGGCGGCTGACGCTGCGACTCATTGAATTACGGATCTCGGATCGGCAGTTTTAAAGGAATCCTCCGCTGACAGATTCCAGATATTGGTTGGTTACTTTTTATATTCTTTGTATCCGTCAGTTATAACCGTCCAGTGTAAGGAGATACATTGGAACGCGGATGGCGACCTTTAAAAGGGCGTGCGCTTCGTCAGTGGGTGGGACTAAAGAGTCATGTTCTTCTATGCTTCGGCCAGTATACCCCCCTCTATGACCCCATTGTATACCCCTTTCTTCTATTACCCCACTATACACCCCTCTCCTCTATGACCCCACCCCCACTATACACCCCTGTCCTCTATGACCCCACCCCCACTATACAACCCTCTCCTCTATGAACCCACCCCCACTGTGCACCCCTCTCCACTATGACCCCACTATACACCCCTCTCCTCTATGACCCCACCCCCACTGTACACCCCTCTCCTCTACGACCCCAATGTACACCCCTCACCTCTATGACCCCAATGTACACCCCTCACCTCTATGACCCCAATGTACACCCCTCACCTCTATGACCCCAATGTACACCCCTCACCTCTATGACCCCAATGTACACCCCTCACCTCTATGACCCCACTGTACACCCCTCTCCTCTATGACCCCACCCCCACTGTACACCCCTCTCCACTATGACCCCACTATACACCCCTCTCCTCTATGACCCCACCCCCACTGTACACCCCTCTCCTCTACGACCCTAATGTACACCCCTCACCTCTATGACCCCAATGTACACCCCTCACCTCTATGACCCCACCCCCACTGTACACCCCTCACCTCTATGACCCCACCCCCACTGTACACCCCTCACCTCTATGACCCCACTGTACACCCCTCTCCTCTATGACCCCAATGTACACCCCTCACCTCTATGACCCCAATGTACACCCCTCACCTCTATGACCCCACTGTACACCCCTCTCCTCTATGACCCCACCCCCACTGTACACCCCTCACCTCTATGACCCCACTGTACACCCCTCTCCTCTATGACCCCACCCCCACTATACAACCCTCTCCTCTATGAACCCACCCCCACTGTACACCCCTCTCCACTATGACCCCACTATACACCCCTCTCCTCTATGACCCCACCCCCACTGTACACCCCTCTCCTCTACGACCCTAATGTACACCCCTCACCTCTATGATCCCAATGTACACCCCTCACCTCTATGACCCCAATGTACACCCCTCTCCTCTATGACCCCACCCCCACTGTACACCCCTCTCCTCTACGGCCCCAATGTACACCCCTCACCTCTATGACCCCAATGTACACCCCTCACCTCTATGACCCCACTGTACACCCCTCACCTCTATGACCCCACTATACACCCCTCTCCTCTATGACCCCACCCCCACTGTGCACCCCTCTCCTCTATGACCCCACTGTACACCCCTCTCCTCTATGACCCTACCCCCACTACACACCCCTCTCCTCTATGACCCCACCCCCACTGTGCACCCCTCTCCTCTATGACCCCAATGTACACCCCTCTCCTCTATGACCCTACCCTCAATATACACCCCTCTCCTCTATGACCCCACTGTACACCCCTCTCCTCTATGACCCCAATGTACACCCCTCTCCTCTATGACCCTACCCCCAATATACACCCCTCTCATCTATGACCCCACTGTGCACCCCTCTCCTCTATGACCCCAATGTACACCCCTCACCTCTATGACCCCACTGTACACCCCTCTCTGCTATGACCCCAATGTACACCCCTCACCTCTATTACCCCACTGTACACCACTCTCCTCTATTACCACAATATACACCCCTTTCCTCTATGACCCCAATGTACACCCCTATCCTTTTATTATGCCACCCTACATCCCTCTCCTCTATTACCCCACTGTGTTCCCCCTAATTCCCTTCCACACACGTCTCCTCTATTACCCTCCTTTGCTCCCCCCCCCCCCCATTATCATACCTTCTTTCTCCTGACTTCCTGTCCTGATGTAATTGTCTGTTTCAGGTTGGGACAAGGTGTCCCCAAAACAAGAAGTGAGGAGAAATCTCACCAATACAAATATCAGTAAAAACCTGACAGGGGTCCTCACTTCTCCACTCTGTGCCCAAAGCTGGAAAAATAATATTTTAGCTGGAGGTTCACTTTAAAAAATTAGAGTCAACCATATTGGTGGTGTACTACAACCCCCAGCATGTCACCCCTCTGTGACTCCTCCTCTGTACAGGTGACACGCTGTACTCTGTGGCGCTGTGTCCCCAGGAGGTGACATTTTCCGCTCTCTCGGCACAATGTGGGGCCTAATTGGAAACAGAGTGGAGTAAATTAGAAGCTTCGGATTTGGGCGGTGTCCCCGAACACCCGCAATGTGCCGCCATTAATGGGAACGGGAAGAGGGCGGCTCACAAGCGGCCAAAACAATAAAAATCACAAAAGAAAAAAAAAAAGTCAAAACCACAACAAATATCAGACAATGAAAGTTATTGGATGGTGATTACAGAGCGCGGCGTTCACTTCTGAAGTGCGTTTGGACGGCTGACAGAGGAGGCGACTTTGTGAGCGGCGTGTGAAAGTGCGCGGCGTCCTCCCCGAGAGTCCGGGGGTTCCGCTGCAAAGAGGACCTGTCACCGGCGCCCTGAACTTCCGGAATGGAAATCCATCCAATCGGGATAAACGTTCGGAATTCACTCCGGATATTTGTTACAATCAGTACAGAGAAGTGATAAAATCACGAGATGTGTAAATGTTACAATGTAACTATCAGGGCCGTTCACAGCAGAAACTGCGCCTTGTACCGCCCATTTCCTCTCGTACTGTGAGGTCACTTCCTTCTTTGGGATTTTTTTTCATCTCAGAAAAGTTTTTAATAATGAAAAACAAGTAAAATGACACAATAGAATGCACATTCCAAAGCATGTACAGCGGGTCCCCGGGTTACAAACAAGATCAGGTCTGCAAAGTAAAGACATAATGGGCTAGTATGCATCGCATCACATCACATCGCATACTAGCCCATTATGTGCCACTCACCCAAAAACGATACCCACAATGTCCCCGCTGGGGGCCGCATCCATCTTCACCCCTCTTCCTCCCTGGGCTGTGGATTCCAGCTCTCTGACTGGCCAGAGTCGCGTGACGTCACTCCCACGCATGTGCGCGGCGCAAGCGTATATAGTAAATATCTCATAAACCGGTGCAGGTTTAGGAGATATTTCCGGTACGTACAGGGAAGCCTTACTATAGGATCTCCTGTAGGTAAAAGTGGTCTGTAAGGGTTTACAAGCACTTTAAGTTGAACTTGGATGTAAGTCGGACCAGGTACATCTTTGAAGTGTAGCTCCAGCACACAAAAAAAAATAGATCCACGGCCTCTGTGGCCCCCCCCCCCCCCCCATTCATGGATGCCGGGCACCTGAATTGCAGCAGCGTTTTTTTTTTTTTTTAAGCACCTGAGGCTCTAATATACTTCAAAATCGGGTGGGCTTGGGTTGCAGAGAATTTGCTCTGATCCCACCCAGGTGTGTTACAACAGTGAATGAATATTCGCTGTTGAAACACTGATCCTTAATCCGGACAATCAGAAGTGGGTATGAGACCCGTTTTCCAATTGGCTGAAAAGTGAAGACCCCCGATGGAGAAGGGAGGAAACAGAAGCTGCTGCAATGCCCGTGGAGAACGGGAGGCCGCCACCAAGCAGGGGCAGCTGCCAGTGGTGGGGTAAGTGCTATCGACTGACCGGGGGGAGGGAGGGGTGTGGCATACTATTTGCCACCCCCCCCCCCCAAAAAAATTTCCACTGCTCGCAACTGCAATGGAGACACCTTTTTCCCATGATAACTCCTACAGGGGAGAATTTCCCTTCCTAGGGGGAGATTTTCTCTCACTTCCTGTTGTCTCCCTCCATTTGTAACTCAGGGACCGCCTGTATAGTACTTACACATATAAAAAGTACAATGGAGCCAAGTACCCCAACATATCCCACATATCTCACTCCGAAAATGTATTGTCTTTCTTTGGGCTTTTATGTGCGTTGTGATGCGTCTGCAATGGAGAAAAATGCAGCACGCTGTACTTTTTATTCACTGCACTGCAATGATGGGAACTACCCCTATAGGATACCCCGGAGCTCGGACTGTATATGGAGTTGGATGCATCTGGTGTGACGGGGCCCTAATTCTGGAAAAGTGTTACAATGTAAATATGTTCACTCTGGATATGGGTTACAATGTAAATACAATGTACCACTTATCCAAAATGATTGTATTTACATTGTAACCCATATACAGAGTGAACATAGTTACATTGTAACCCGTATCCAGCGTGAACATAGTTACATTGTAACACTTTTCCAGAATTTATTTGGTTCATTTTGGATAAGTGTTACATTGTAACTACCTCTGGATTGTTATTTCCATGTAGCTAGATTCACTCTGCATAAGTCTTACAATATAACTACATTCATAGGTGTTACATTGTAATAAGTATATAGAAGGTACAAAATAGAGGGGATGGGACTTTATAGGTGACATTAGTACTATGACATCATGTATTTAAAAAAAAAAATGCAGTTTATTAAAGTCACAAAAACACATATAAAAGCAATTTGTACAATACATGGACAGCTTTGTAGTCATTCAAGGTGTATTTTTGTAGCTCCTATAGTTGTTCCCACATCGTTAGTCCTACATGTTTCGTCATATGGCTTCCTCAGGGACAAGCGTGGTTTTATGGCTACTATATGAATGAACAAAAGCCAATTACAAAAGTGCATATAATATCATATCAAAGAATACAATCACTGTGCATATCAAAGGCTGTGAAAATAAATACATGAATGTATCTCCACCCACCGGCAGGAGTTCCCTGAATGGAGTCTCCTTAATGATAGAGAATGAGATCCAGTTATTGTTCAGCACATAGAAATAGGAGTCCGGGTGGCCCGAAGAGCCCAAATGAACGAATGTGAACCGCTGTGCTGGAAAATAACTGGATCTCATTCTCTGTTATTGAGGTGACTCCATTCAGGGAACTCCTGCCGGTGGGTGGAGATACATTCATGTATTTATTTCCATAGCCTTTGATATGCACAGTGATTGTATTCTTTGATATGATATTATGTGCACTTTTTGTAATTGGCTTTTGTTCATTCATATAGTAGCCATAAAACCACACTTGTCCCTGAGGAAGCCATATGACGAAACATGTAGGACTAAAGAGGTGGGAACAACTATAGGAGCTACAAAAACACGCCTTGAGTGACTACAAAGCTGTCCATGTATTGTACAAATTATTTTTATATGTGTTTTTATTGAAAATACGTGATGTCATAGTACTAATGTCACCTATAAAGTCCCACCCCCTCTATTTTGTACCTTCTATGTTATTAGGGGGACGTTGGTGCTGGAATATAGCATTGCATTGATTCTGACCACAAACAGACCCACTTATAATAAGTTTACAGAATGAATTTAGTTACAATGTAGCTCTGGATAAGTGTTACATTGAAACCAAATTCATTCTGGATAAGTGGTACAATGTAACTACCTCTGGATAATTGATTACATGTAGCTAGCTTCACTGTGGGTAGGTGTTACATTGTAACTGAAATCATTCTGTATATTATTATTATTATTACTACTACCTTCACTCTGGATAATTGTTATCATACAACTATCACTCTGGATAAGTGTTACGTTGTAACCAAATTCATTCTGGACATGTGTTGGAATATAACTCCATTCATAGGTGTTACAATGTAACTATCACTCTGGATAAGTGTTACATTGTAATAAGTATACAGAATGAATTTGGTTACAACGTAACACTTATCCAGAGTGATAGTTATATGATAACAATTATCCAGAGTGAAGGTTCTTACATTGTAACTCTTTTCCAGAGTGATAGTTACATTGTAATAATTATACAGAATGATTTCAGTTACAACGTAACACTTATCCAGAGTGATAGTTACATTGTAACACCTATGAATGTAGTTATATTGTAACACATGTCCAAAGTGAAGGTAGTTACTGTACACTGAAACTCTCTTCTATTTTTTCTTTTGTCGCTTTGTATCCGAACCTGAAGATAATAATCAATAATCATTGTAACAATTATCCAGAGTGATAGTTACATTGTAATAAATATACACAATGAATTTGGTTACAATGTAACTATCACTCTGGAAAAGTTACATTCATAGGTGTTGCAATATAACAATCTCTCTGGATATGGGTTACGTTGTAATCACATTTATTTTGGATAAGTGTTACATTGTAACCAAAGTCTTTCTGTATAATTATTACAATGTAACTATCACTCTGTATAAGTATTACAATGTAACCATCACTCTGTATAATTGTTACAATGTAACGGAGTTCTCTCAGCGCTCCATTGAATATTATCTTCGGACACAAAGCGACGTCCGCGCAGATTTATTCTCATTCGGGACCAAAGCTGACTTTCCACTGCCGCCTCCCCAGCAATGGTCGCCTTTCCATGAAGGGGGTTCAGGTAGATTTAGAAGAAGGCAAACAAAAGCAGAAAACGTCTATTTACCTTCAATGTGGGGGGGGGAGGGGCGGTGTGCGGAGTGGAGGGGCCCCGGCGCGGCCTCTCTTTACGTTTCCACATACGCCTGAGCACTGAAAACCGCCCTTTGATATTCTAATTTGTGTTTAGACAAAGTTGGCGGAGTTCAGGTAGCGCAGAGCCTGCGGTCAGCGAATATACAGACGAGACTCACCGGAGGAAATAAAGAAAAACATTTGTGGCGGCGAGCGAGAAAACGCACTTTTTAGAAAGGGCTGAAGGCGCCCGCGTACAAAGGGAGCCCAGTGTGCCCCGGCCAATGGCGGTCAACAACAAGGCGCCTTTATCCTCCGCGCCGATCCGACACAAATCATCAAAATATAGTGCAGAGTGCGCCGCAAACTGTCGCACACCGGCTGCACTTAAAGGGGAAGTGTCCCTATTTCTACCTTGTAGGACTTATCATGTGACTTCCACATTTCTATATTCTTGCTCCTCCCTATTCCTCTATAATTATGGATCAGCCACTAGAGGGAGCTGCGTAGGTCACTGCATTCTGTAAGCCCACCTGCTACAATATCAGCCGCATGGGGGGAACGCATTGATTTCAGCCAATCAGCTGACTGATAGAATTCCATTGTGAGGAGCAGTAAAGTGCAGCCCTGGTGTAATGCTGCAAAGATGTACGGAGCCGGCGTTGGCGTGTGCGGCGTGCGCACATTTTATTACAAATTACATTTAGATGAATTTTTTTTTTAATATAATAATATAATCGAGAAGATTATTTCCATCCTCCTGACCTCTGCTATATGGATTGATGACAAAATCTTTTTCATTCCCTTTATACGGCCTCTAAACTTTAAGCAATGTTCAGGTATAAATGTCTACAAGGTGCAAGAACCAGCTGAAGATAATTATATTACATATTAAAATTCATATTTATAAACAATTAAAATACATAAATAATTGTTATAGAAATAAATATTATAAATAAATGAATACATACACAGAATACGATACATAAATATTGTAAATAAATGAATACATTAAACAAATATTATAAAGAATTGAGTTCAAATAAATAAATGGATATAATAAACAAATTGAATAAATATTATAAATAAATAGATATAATAAATAAAATTAACAAAAATATAAATAAATAAAATAAATACATAAATAAAATAAATGGAGGGAGGGGCTTTCTCAGCTAAGCACACCTTCCTGCCTACATTCCTGAGCTAAAAGCAGATGGATTCCAGGAAGTAAATGCAACAGGAACCATATAGGAAGGAGGGTAGGTAGATAAGTCCATGGTGGATAGAGAGGTAGGAGGGTAGATAGGTCCATGGTGGATAGAGAGGTAGGTAGGTCCATGGTGGATAGAGAGGTAGGAGGGTAGGTAGGTCCATGGTGGATAGAGAGGTAGGAGGGTAGGTAGGTCCATGGTGGATAGGGAGGTAGGAGGGTAGCTAGGTCCATGGTGGATAGAGAGGTAGGAGGGTAGGTAGGTCCATAGTATATAGAGAGGTAGGAGGGTAGGTAGGTCCATGGTGGATAGAGAGGTAGGAGGGTAGGTAGGTCCATGGTGGATAGAGAGGTAGGAGGGTAGGTAGGTCCATGGTGGATAGAGGAGGGTAGGTAGGTCCATGGTGGATAGAGAGGTAGGAGGGTAGGTAGGTCCATGGTGGATAGAGAGGTAGGAGGGTAGGTAGGTCCATGGTGGATAGAGAGGTAGGAGGGTAGGTAGGTCCATGGTGGATAGAGAGGTAGGAGGGTAGGTAGGTCCATGGTGGATAGAGGAGGGTAGGTAGGTCCATGGTGGATAGAGAGGTAGGAGGGTAGGTAGGTAAGCCCATGGTGGATAGAGAGGTAGGAGGTTAGGTAGGTCCATGGTGGATAGGGAGGTAGGAGGGTAGGTAGGTCCATGGTGGATAGGGAGGTAGGAGGGTAGGTAGGTCCATGGTGGATAGAGAGGTAGGAGGGTAGGTAGGTCCATGGTGGATAGAGGAGGGTAGGTAGGTCCATGGTGGATAGAGGAGGTAGGAGGGTAGGTAGGTCCATGGTGGGTAGGTAGGAGGGTAGGTAGGTCCATGGTGGATAGGGAGGTAGGAGGGTAGGTAGGTCCATGGCGGATAGAGAGGTAGGAGGGTAGGTAGGTCCATGGTGGATAGAGAGGTAGGAGGGTAGGTAGGTCCATGGTGGATAGAGAGGTAGGAGGGTAGGTAGGTCCATGGTGGATAGAGAGGTAGGAGGGTAGGTAGGTCCATGGTGGATAGAGGAGGGTAGGTAGGTCCATGGTGGATAGAGGAGGTAGGAGGGTAGGTAGGTCCATGGTGGATAGGGAGGTAGGAGGGTAGGTAGGTCCATGGTGTATAGAGAGGTAGGAGGGTAGGTAGGGCCATGGTGGATAGGGAGGTAGGAGGGTAGGTAGGGCCATGGTGTATAGAGAGGTAGGAGGGTAGGTAGGTCCATGGTGTATAGAGAGGTAGGAGGGTAGGTAGGGCCATGGTGGATAGGGAGGTAGGAGGGTAGGTAGGTCCATGGTGTATAGAGAGGTAGGAGGGTAGGTAGGGCCATGGTGGATAGGGAGGTAGGAGGGTAGGTAGGTCCATGGTGTATAGAGAGGTAGGAGGGTAGGTAGGTCCATGGTGGATAGGGAGGTAGGAGGGTAGGTAGGTCCATGGTGTATAGAGAGGTAGGAGGGTAGGTAGGTCCATGGTGGATAGGGAGGTAGGAGGGTAGGTAGGTCCATGGTGTATAGAGAGGTAGGAGGGTAGGTAGGTCCATGGTGGATAGGGAGGTAGGAGGGTAGGTAGATCCATGCTGGATAGAGAGGTAGGAGGGTAGGTAGGTCCATGGTGGATAGGGAGGTAGGAGGGTAGGTAGGTAGGTCCGTGGTGGATAGGGAGGTAGGAGGGTAGGTAGGTCCGTGGTGGATAGGGAGGTAGGAGGGTAGGTAGGTCCATGGTGGATAGGGAGGTAGGAGGGTAGGTAGGTCCATGGTGGATAGGGAGGTAGGAGGGTAGGTAGGTCCATGGTGGATAGGGCGGTATGAGGGTAGGTAGGTAGGCAGTGAATATGTAGGTGGTGGGGGAAGGATTGCAGCGCGGACCATACACTCATAATAGGGATAAAGGTAAAAAGTAAAAAAAAAAAAAACTGCAAAATTGGGCAAATTGAAGGGATAAAGCCATGTTTGGCTCTTTCTACCCTTCGGTGTGACGGATGATGTGAAATGTTTTGTAGATTTTCCCGGCTGGTGACGACTTTCCATTCTGCACACCTGTGGCGCTTAGTTGGGTTTAATCGTTCTCCATCTCTAGTCGCCCAATTTAATAAATACCATCACAAAACCTCAGCGAATTCTAATAGGACACTTGGAACCGCCGGGTCGTGTTTTTTGTGTCCCTGGGCCGCGTGGCGCGACGTCTTTAAACTGGCTAAGTGGGAGGACGCGGTGTTCTGGCCGTCTGCGGAGATAAAAGAGGCGGTGACCTCGCTCATTAGCCCCGTGATTTAATATATTGACACTTTGCGAGGAATAATTCCATCGAGTGGCTTTGCCTTTTCCAGGGATCAATTTAATTAGATATAAAATGTGACTCGTCGTCAGGAGCCAAGAGAAGTGCTGACGTTAAATAAAGGCGTTCGCCATTCCAACAATAAAGCCATCGAACGGCGGCGAAAAGTTAATGATGCACAAAAAATAGCCTAATAGAGACGACCTCAGCAATGAGCGGGACGGAGCAAAACATTAAACTAAGTGGATGGAGGAGGAGGAGGATGTGTGAGGGGCGGCTGAGGATCTTCTCATATATATATATATATACTGTGTGTGTAGATCACATACAGTGCCTGGAAAAAGTATTCATACCCCTTTAAAATTCTCATTTTGTTACAACCAAAAACATAAATGTATTTTATTGGGATTTTATGTGATGGACCAACACAAAGTGTCACATAATTGTGAAGTGGAAGGAAAATGATACAAATAAATATGTGAAAAGTGTGGGGGGGGGGGAGGGGCATTTGTATGGCGCCCCCCGGAGTCAATACTTTGTAGAACCCCCTTTCTCTACAAGTCTTTTTGGGGGTGTCTCTATCAGCTTTGCCCATCTAGAGAGGACATTTCTGCCCATTCTTCTTCTTTGTAAAATATCTCAGGCTCTGTCAGATTGGATGGAGAGCGTCTGTGAACAGCAATTTTCAAGTCTTGCCACAGATTCTCAATGGGATTTAGGTCTGGACTGTGACTGGGCCATTCTAACACATGAATATGCTTTGATGTAAACCATTCCATTGTAGCTCTGGCTGTATGTTTCGGGTTGTTGTCCTGCTGGAAGGTGACCCTCCCCCCCCAGTCTCAAGTCTTTTAGGTTTTCTTCTAAGATTGTCCTGTATTTGTCTCCATCCATCTTCCCATCATCTCTGACCAGCTTCCCTGTCCCTGCTGAAGAAAACCATCCCCACCACATGATGCTGCCACCACCATGTCTCACGGTGGGGATGGTGTGTTCAGGGGGATGGGCAGTGTTAGTTTCCCCCACACATAGCGTTTTACTTTTAGGCCATAAAGTAGAATTTTGGTGTCATGTGAGCAGATCACCTTCTTCCACATGTTTGCTCCCCTCCCCCACATGGCTTCTCACAAACTACAAACAGGACTTCTTATGACTTTCTTTCTCCAATGTCTTTCTTCTTGTCACTCTTCCATAAAGGGCAGATTTGTGGAGAACACGACTAATAGTTGTCCTGTGGACAGACTCTCCCCCCTGAGCTGTGGATCTCTGCAGCTCCTCCAGAGTTCCCATGGACCTCTTGGCTCTTCTCTGATGAATGCTCTCCTTGCCCGGCCCGGTCAGTTTAGGTGGACGGCCGTGTCTTGGTAGGTTGGCAGTTGTGCCCATACTCTTTCCATTTTCCGATGATGGATTGAACAGAGCTCCGTGAGATGGTCAAAGCTTGGGAGATATTATAACCTAACCCTGCTTTATACTTCTCCACAACTTTATCCCCGACCTGTCTGGTGTGTTCCTTGGCCTTCATGATAGGGAGGTAAGAGGGTAGGTATATGGTGGATGGAGAGGTAGGAGGGTAGGGATATGGTGGATAGGTAGGTAGGAGGGTAGGTATATGGTGGGAAGGGAGGTAGGTATATATTGGATAGGTAGGTAGGAGGGTAGGTATATGGTAGATAGGTAAGTAGGAGGGTAGGTCTATAGTGGATATTTAAGTAAGAGGGTAGGTATATGGTGGATAGGTAGGTAGGAGGGTAGGGATAGGTAGGTATATGGTGGATAGTTAGGTAGGTGGGTAGGTCTATGGTGGATAGGTAGGTAGGAGGGTAGGTATATATTTGATAGGGAGGTAGAAGGGTAGGTAGGTCAATGGTGGATAGGTAGGTAGGAGGGTAGGTATATGGTGGATAGGAGGGTAGGTAGGAGGGTAGGTAGGTAAATGGTGGATAGGTAGGAGGGTAGGTATATGGTGGATAGGAGGGTAGGTAGGTATATGGTGGATAGGTAGGTAGGTGGGTAGGTCTATGGTGGATAGGTAGGTAGGAGGGTAGGTATATGGTGGATAGGTAGGTAGGAGGGTAGGTAGGTATATGGTGGATAGGTAGGTAGGAGGGTAGGTAGGTATATGGTGGATAGGTAGGTATATGGTGGATAGGAGGGTAGGTAGGTATATGGTGGATAGGTAGGAGGGTAGGTAGGTATATGGTGGATAGGTAGGAGGGTAGGTAGGTATATGGTGGATAGGTAGGTAGGAGGGTAGGTAGGTATATGGTGGATAGGAGGGTAGGTAGGTAAATGGTGGGTAGGTAGGTAGGAGGGTAGGTCGGCAGTGAATATGTAAGGGGTGGGAGTGATTGTCGCCCGGGCCGTACACTCATATGGTGGAATTCAGGGCGATGCCCCCGGTGGGCAGGGAGGTCGGCGCAGTTTTTTTTCCTGTGGGTTTTGTTGTTCTGCGACTCGGCAAATGTTTTGTCTTTGCATTGACTTTACATTTGGCTGCGACCTACGCGGGGGGAGGGGGGAGGGGGGGTCCTGGAAAAACAGAGGCCATTAATACGGGTTGGTGTGTGCGGGCCAGGCCGCCGTGCGAGAGGGGGCCGCTGTTTTTTTAGGGCTCAGATGGCATGGCTAAGCGCGCAGCCCACGGCGAGAAGAAAACTGGCTTTTTTGTTTTCTGACTGCGGAGTGCGATCGTTCCCAGAGGGACACAATGAATGGGCATTTTGTCCAGCGCGGCTTCATCGACATTGAATTCTTGTTATTTCATCATTATTCCTGGCCGCCAGCGGGCGCACACATGACAGGAGAGCGTGTCGGAGAGCCTCAGCACACTCATGTGCCCCGCAATAAAGGCGCTCGTGACAATCGCAGCTTTCTGAGCACCAACACAGGACGCCTGTTGTTTGCCCCGCGTCACGCCAGCTGCGAGGCGATTGTGACGAGGAGAGCGAAGGAAGAGCCGAATACCCCCAAACCGTCCGCAACAATGACCGCCGTTCTACGCGTTCCTTAGAGATCCGCCAGAGCGAGGATTGAAGGAGCTCGCCAATGGCGTCACATGACTACAACCTACCGCAGGACAGAACTCCACACACTATTATTATACATTTATATATCTCCGACATATACCACAGTGCTGTACAGAGATCACTGAGCCAATCACCTCAGTCTCTGTACAGAGGAGCTTACACTCTAATGTCCCCTCCCCCACAGTCACATCAGTCTCTATACAGAGGAGCTTACACTCTAATGTTCCCTCCCCCCACAATCACTTCAGTTTCTGTACAGAGGAGCTTACACTCTAATGTCCCCTCCCCCACAGTCACATCAGTCTCTGTACAGAGGAGCTTACACTCTAATGTCCCCTCCCCCCACAGTCACATCAGTCTCTGTACAGAGGAGCTTACACTCTAATGTCCCCTCCCCCACAGTCACATCAGTCTCTGTACAGAGGAGCTTACACTCTAATGTCCCCTCCCCCCACAGTCACATCAGTCTCTGTACAGAGGAGCTGGGGTCTATAATGAATGTAAACATCCCATGTGACAGTAATAGGAGGTGACAGGTCCTCTTTATGGAGAGATCTGGGGTCTATAATGAATGTAATAGTTTCATCTCTAAAATTACTTAGAACCCCCAAACACTATATATATATATATATATATCATTTTTAGCAGAGACCCTAGAGAATATAATAGCGATTGTTGCAATATTTTATGTCACACGGTATTTGTGCAGCGGTCTATCAAACACAATTTTTTGGGGAAAAATAAATTTTAATGAATAAAAATAAACAAACAGTAAAGTTAGCCCAATTTTATTGATGTTTATAATGTGAAAGATGATGCTGCGTCGTGAGAATCGTGATCATTATTTTAAGCAAAAACGATTCTCATTTTAGCCAGAATCGTGCAGCTCTACCTCCAGGTCTGCAAACTGAGCGCCCCCCCCGCTTCCTTGTTAAACTGGTCTTCTTTCTGGGTTCCAAATCTTCGGCCTCCTGTCCTGATTGGCCGGGATGAGAAGCCAGAAACCGATGGCAAATATTGATTCGCTAAAGTCACAAAGTGGGAGGGTTCGGGGTGCAGTGCTCCCGAGGACAACCTAAAACGAGCCAGTTAGAGGCTCCGGCTCTAATCATGTGCTTGTAAAAAAAATAATGGACCTAATAGAAACCTGTTAGCCCCCGTACACACGGTCGGAAATTCTGACGGAAAATGTCCGATCGGACCATGTTGTCGGAAAATCCACCCGTGTGTAGGCTCCATCGGACTTTTTCTGTCGGAATTTCCGAATGAAAAAATTTGAGATCCTGTTCTCAAATTTTCCGACAACAAAATGCAATCGCACTTTTTCCGATCGCGTGTAGAGAATTCCGACGGACAAAGTGCCACGCATGCTCAGATCACATTACGAGACCAAAGCTATTGGCTACTAGCCTCTACGTAGTCCCGTCGTACGCAACGAACGTCACCACGTTCAGAATGATCGGATTTTCCGACAACTTTGTCCGACCGTGTGTATGCAACACCAGTGTCGGACAAAATCCGTCGGAAAAAATCAGACGGATTTTGTGGTCGGAATTTCCCACCGTGTGTACGGGGGCTTAGTCCAGCGCCCCACACAACAACACATGATCGATTTTTAAATAAATGATAATACGGTTAACTTTTTTTAACTTTAAGATGTTAAAAAATGGTAGTCCATATTATCAATTATTTAAAAATAAAGCGTTCTATGATTAGATTATGCAAACTATGGGCGCTTTTCAGGCGTTTTAGCGCAAAAATCGCACCTGTAAATTGCCTGAAAAGCGCCTCTCATGGCTCCCCAGTGTGGAAGCCCGAGTGGCGGTGCGCTTGTGGGACGGGAAAAAAAAAAGCCTGCAGCAGGATCTTTGGGGCGGTGCGGGAGCGCTGTATACAGCGCCCACATAACGCCCCGCCATTGAAATCAATTACTGATATAACAGCAGTAAATCGCTGCTAAAACTAGCAGCGCTTTACCGCTAACGCGGGCACCGCCCCATTGTGAAAGTAGCCTTCCGGACCGGCCGCCATTCCTCCTCTGTACATCTAAAGTGGTAACCTGTAAAGGCTTTTAAAGCGTTGCATATAGATAGTAAAATGTACGTCGTTTGGCGCCGTTGTGCGGGCGCGCGCAATTTTAAAGCGTATCTATTTACCCGGCATGACATCCTCTTTTATATTTTACCAAAAAATTGGGTTATGTATTGTGTTTTTTTTTTTTTTTTTCATTAAAATAAAAAAAAAATTCCTCCCAAAAACTGCATTTGAAAAAGCGCTGCGCAAATACCGCGTGACATAAAAAATTGCAGAACCCACCAATTTATTCTCTAGGGCCTCTGCTTTAAAAAAAAAATATCTAATGTTTAGGGGTAATTTTCTAGCAAAAAAAAAAAAAAATGATTTTCAAAACAAAAAGTAGCAGAAAAGTGTCAGAAAAGTGTCGGGTCTCGGAGTGGTGACTTTGTATCTCTGTCCTCTTTGTATCTGACCCTGGCGACGATTGTGGCGACGATTGTGGCGACGATTGTGAAGACGATCGGATTTGCACGCTTACTCACAAAGCTCTCCTAGCGGCGTGCCGCCACATTTCCCATGGCAGAGCGATCGTAGTCCCGCGATCTCACAAAGCCGCGCTTCACCTCTTTAACACTTTTGATAAAGTAATTGAGTTGTTGAAGAATAAACAATCCTCGCTCCTTTCTTCTTCTTTTCACCCGTTTTGTGTTCGTTGCTCTTTTCTGCGTCTTTCTTTTGTTACATTCAGTAATTGCTTTGTGTTTATTTGTAATGTGTCTGGGGGGGGGGTACCGGATTCTCGGCGAGGACGGCGATTTCACATGTGTTACACGTCGCCCAAAATGCCTTAAAGCTCCAGAAAAGTCTCGATTTCACAATTAAGTCGGGGGAGGGTGCTGGGGGGGGGGGGGGGGCTGCTAAACAGCGTTTGAGTGTCAGCCGCGGCGTTGGGGGCGAGTTATTCAGCGTCAGGTCAGCCATGAATAAACTGGCACATTAGAGCGACGCTCCAAGTCGCTCTTTTATGCAGAGTTGGTGTGTTGATCGTGACACGCTGAGCGATCGCTCTGCCTCCGAAGTGAGTGCATTAAAGTTGAGGAGTGGGGGGGGGGGGGAGCGGGAGCGCGGTCGGACGGCGGGAGCCTGATCACCTTTCCGAGTCCCGAACCTTCCCCCGGCAGTTTGGTTTGTTTATTAGGCTCGCCCCCATGCTGGGGTGGAATCAATTTGGCGCTGTCCAGAGTTGAACGCCGAGCGGGCGGACGCGGGGCCCGTATATCTGGAGGATACATCGGGGATCATTCTCACTGCGGCCCGTGTTTATGTCCGTTATGCTTTCTCCTCATTAGGAAGGCTGTTTGAGGGATTCCCCGCGGATTTTTCTGCTGATTTTTTATTTTTTATTTTATGCCAAACACAATGTATGAAATGGCTGCGCCTGCACGGGCTCCCCGCGCTCCTCGCCCGCGGAAAGTGCGCAGGATTTGTTACCATTAAGATTACAAAATAAGTTTTCAGCTAATCAGCTGCAGACGTAAAACCGGATAGGAGGGAGACGACGTTTCCTTATAATAATCTATATATATATATATAGATAGAGGATCACCTGTTACTCCTTCATCACTCCCCGGGTACCAGAAGCTTCAAAGTTACTACTGAGAATACGACCCAAAATTCTGCGATGATCCGAGAATAAGTCCGCAAAGACATTCTACAATTCTACGATCCTACGATGATCCAAGCAGATGTTCTGCTATTCAATGATGATCTGAGCATGTCCTACAATTCTATGACGATCCCAGAAGATGTCCTACAATTCTATGACGATCCCAAAAGATGTCCTACAATTCTATGACGATCCCAGAAGATGTCCTACAATTCTATGACGATCCCAGAAGATGTCCTACAATTCTATGACGATCCCAGAAGATGTCCTACAATTCTATGACGATCCCAGAAGATGTCCTACAATTCTATGACGATCCCAGAAGATGTCCTACAATTATATGACGATCCCAGAAGATGTCCTACAATTCTATGACGATCCCAGAAGATGTCCTACAATTCTATGACGATCCCAGAAGATGTCCTACAATTCTATGACGATCCCAGAAGATGTCCTACAATTCCATGACGATCCCAGAAGATGTCCTACAATTCTATGAAGATCCCAGAAGATGTCCTACAATTCTATGACGATCCCAGAAGATGTCCTACAATTCTATGATGATCCCAGAAGATGTCCTACAATTCTATGACCATCCCAGAAGATGTCCTACAATTCTATGAGGATCCCAGAAGATGTCCTACAATTCTATGACGATCCCAGAAGATCCCAGAAGATGTCCTACAATTCTATGACGATCCCAGAAGATGTCCTACAATTCTATGACGATCCCAGAAGATGTCCTACAATTCTATGACGATCCCAGAAGATGTCCTACAATTCTATGACGATCCCAGAAGATGTCCTACAATTCTATGACGATCCCAGAAGATGTCCTACAATTCTATGACGATCCCAGAAGATGTCCTACAATTCTATGATGATCCAAGAAGACGACCCACAATACAATTCTATGATGATGCTGATCCGAGAATAAGTCCTATAATTCTATGAGCAGGAAGTGCCGCAGAGGACGCAGGAAGTGCCGCAGAGGACGCAGGAAGTGCCGCAGAGGACGCAGGATCGCTCTGAATTCATGACAATTCATCAGATGTTTTCTTTTTTTATATTCGATACAAAATTATTTCATGAAGATGTCGTTTGGCATGAAACGCACCACTTCCCCAATAATGGCCCACACTTCTCTTGGTTTTCTGTCTATTCGATACAAAGTAAATGTCACTTTTATTTGTGGCGTCACTTCTATTTTTGGTGTCCTGTCTATTTGTGGGGTCACGTCTAGATTTGTGGCGTCACGTCTAGATTTGTGGAATCCCGTCTAGATTTGTGGAATCCCGTCTAGATTTGTGGAATCCCGTCTAGATTTGTGGGGTCGCGTCTAGATTTGTGGAGTCGCGTCTAGATTTGTGGAGTCGCGTCTAGATTTGTGGCATCACGTCTAGATTTGTGGAGTCACGTCTAGATTTGTGGTGTCGCGTCTAGATTTGTGGAGTCTTGTCTAGATTTGTGGCGTCACGTCTAGATGTGTGACGTCACATCTAGATTTGTGGCGTCACGTCTAGATTTGTGGTGTCGCGTCTAGATTTGTGGAGTCGCGTCTAGATTTGTGGTGTCACGTCTAGATTTGTGGCGTCACGTCTAGATTTGTGGGGTCGCGTCTAGATTTGTGGTGTCGCGTCTAGATTTGTGGGGTCACGTCTAGATTTGTGGGGTCGCGTCTAGATTTGTGGGGTCACGTCTAGATTTGTGGGGTCGCGTCTAGATTTGTGGTGTCGCGTCTAGATTTGTGGTGTCGCGTCTAGATTTGTGGGGTCACGTCGAGATTTGTGGAGTCGCGTCTAGATTTGTGGCGTCAGGTCTAGATTTGTGGGGTCACGTCTAGATTTGTGGGGTCACGTCTAGATTTGTGGGGTCGCGTCTAGATTTGTGGAGTCGCGTCTAGATTTGTGGTGTCGCGTCTAGATTTGTGGAGTCGCGTCTAGATTTGTGGTGTCGCGTCTAGATTTGTGGAGTCGCGTCTAGATTTGTGGTGTCGCGTCTAGATTTGTGGAGTCGCGTCTAGATTTGTGGTGTCGCGTCTAGATTTGTGGAGTCGCGTCTAGATTTGTGGCGTCAGGTCTAGATTTGTGGCGTCACATCTAGATTTGTGGCGTCAGGTCTAGATTTGTGGTGTCGCGTCTAGATTTGTGGGGTCGCGTCTAGATTTGTGGGGTCGCGTCTAGATTTGTGGGGTCGCGTCTAGATTTGTGGTGTCACGTCTAGATTTGTGGTGTCACGTCTAGATTTGTGGGGTCACGTCTAGATTTGTGGGGTCACGTCTAGATTTGTGGGGTCATGTTGAGATTTGTGGTGCGCACCTTTAAGGGGTGCCGTGTTTTGCGAAGCTTCTAATAGCTGGCCGCACCCATCCCAGGTAATTCCTCCACAAATAACCATTTCCTGAGTGTAGGAAGTTCTAAATGTGTCTGGAATCGCAGTGCCGGCGTCAAAGTAAAGGAATCCGCCAGGAGCGGTGAAAGGATGAGGAAGTCCACAACGCGTCTTTGGTAAATGTAGTCGTCTAATGCGCTTCGTGTACTAAGAGAAAGCGGCGCTCAATGGCTCCGCATGCAGGAAAAAGACAAAACATAACTGAAAGGCGTGAAATCTCTTCTAAAGAATATCAATAATCATAAACATGTAACTGAAAAAAAATAAAAACGTCTCTTCATTGGTTACTTTTATTTTTTTATAATCATAAACAATATATAAAATTGTGACGGCCAATCAAAAAATTGGAAACGCGACAATGAAAAAGACAAGAAATTATATTAGAAAATATAATCCACCAATAAAGACAAATAATGAGAAATGAGCATATATAGTCCACTCCCGGCGTCCAATCAGGGCCCTCCAATCTATAAAGCTGTGAATATACAGGCGCCGCACTCCCGGGACACCAGACCGCCAACTGCCAACCAAAAGTATTTGATCTCTCTATTAATAACAGATCAAATGCACTTTAACAAATGCATTGAACCCCTCTGGGGGGCGCTGCACCTCTCCACATACATCTCCTCCAATCACGTCCAATAAACTGCACCGCCCTCCTCAGGAAGGAGCAGAACAAATCGCTAAAACTCCTAATTTTATTATGGATAGAAAGATACCACAAACATCGCAAGATAAAAAGCTTAAAGCGATCTGTCGTTGTACACCGGTGGGCGTGATGACATCACAGGCCGCAAGCCCGCAAGGCCGCAAGCCCCACCCTACGCATTTCGTCAACAATAGGACATCTTCAGGGGGCAGGTAAGATGAGTATTATTTAACCACTTTGGTGACCCCCCACCTGCAATGTACGGCGGGCGAGCAGGTGCTGTACCCATGCGTCGCTACCTACTTCTAGGTTTAGGGCACGCGCATGCTTGCCCCCCCCCCCCCGGGAACCCGCTGTGACGGCTGGGACCTGCTGATCGGCTGTGTCCAATCACAACCCAGAGCTCTGTGTTGGTAAATAACACAGAGCTCTCTGTACAGAGGGAGCGAAAGCAAAGCAGGGATAAGAAACTGAGAGATCTATTAGTAAAATCATCAGATATTACACATTGTTAGGCACACAGTTAACCCCTTGATCGCCCCTAGACGTTAACCCCTTCCCAGCCCGTGTCATTAGTACAGTGAATAGTATTATCACTGATCACTGTATTCGTGTCACTATTGATGTCAGTGGCAGTCAGTCCCCCCCCAGCGTCAGTTAATGTCAGATTGTTAGATTTGCAGTCCCATTATAAGTCGCTGATCATCAACATTAGTAGTATAATGAAAAAATGACATTCTATACCATAGTTTATAGGCGCTATAACTTTCATGCAAACCAATCAGTACACACTTATTGGGATTTTTTTTCTTTTTTTTTTTTTTATCAAAGATATGTAGCAGAATACAATTTGGCCAAAATTTATAAAGACATTTTATTTTTTTTTTTATTGGATGTTTTATAGCAGCAAGTAAAACATTCTTTTGTACATTTTTGGTCTTTTTTTTTTTTTTTGCTTTTATAACAAAACATAAAAAACTCAGAGGTGATCAAATACCACCAAAAGAAATCTCTATTTGTGGGGGAAAAAATTACCAGTTAAAGTAGTGCAAAAAAAAGGCCTGGGGGGTCAGGAAGGGGGAAAAATCTTTCCAAGTGGTTAATAATTCTTTTTAAAAATCGCACAAAACGGCCAACAACTCGCCTTCATCGGGGCAACAGAAAAAAAAAATGTATAATATAAAAATGATAAAAAGAAAAAGAGGAATTAAAAGTGTAAAAAGGAGGAAGTAAAACAAACTTTTCAAATGATGATTTAAAATCAGAAATTTAACAAACACAAATATTATATCACAGCCCTAATCAATACAAATGATCTGATCAGATGAAAATAACAGCTTGCAATCTATTGATCTCTATCCGAGTTACAACCCCCCCCCCCCCCCCCTCTTTCTTTTTTTTTTTTTACTTTATTTTTCCTTTTTTTTGTTGTACATTTTTATTTGCAATGCCAATAAATCTCATCTTCTCTTCTGTGATTGGCTGAGGATCGGGACTTCGTTGCAGATATAAATATTGGAATTCTGTAACAAAATGTAACATTTTTATCTGCTCGACGTTCCCCTCCCGGCCGTTCTTCTTCTAGAGGACGCAACGCGGCGCAACAGACCGCAGACTTTGTATTCGGCTCGGAAAAGACGATCATTCGATTGTAAGCCGATATTTATTTATCTGATCAGATCGTTCAGATTGTATTGATTAGGGTTTGTAAGAAATTGTTTTTTAAACTCCTCAACTTTTGTATTCACCGTTTTGTTTTATTATTTTTAGTGACTGTTTCTTTCTCTTTCTCCCACATTTATACTTTGTATTTTTCATACTTCCTTTTTATAGTCGCACCCATTTCTGTAGCCCTGATGAAGAGGAGTTTTTGGCCCCCAAAGCGCGTTGGATGTTTGATCTTTTAATGAACTCTTTAAAGCGAAACTTAACTGTATCCGAGCACCACAAACCGAAAATTTATATTTCATTTATGTTATATTCAAAGCAACCCCCCCCCCCCCCACACACATCCATTCATGTCCCAATGCTTATTTTTTTTTTTTTATAACCTCTCCCCCCCCCGCCTCTAGCATTTCTAGCTGTGGCCATCTTGAGTAAAGGCCAGATGATTCACGTAGCATTTACTTCCTGGAATCCACCTGCCCTAATCTCAGGCATGCAGACGGGAGGGGGCGTGCTTAGCTGAGTAAGCTCCTCCTCCCATGTCCTATGACATCATTTTGGCTCGGCGCCTCTTAGATTCGTCCTTTTTGTTGCAAACGGTCTCAGCAGTCAATAGATGTCAAAGTTTTGGAATGGCGCCCCCTAATGTCAGTAGCACAGAGAGGACCCCTAGCCTTCAATCTGATGATATCCAATCATTGGGGTGACAAGTTCTATCTTATCCATAACACCCAATCAGATTCTAGCACACAGGATCAGAGCGCGTTCATTGGCTGTCATTGTGATGCCTATTAACCCATTGAGTGTCAGGAATCACAGCAAAGGCATCATTAACCCATACAATGCCAGGGGTGCCCGCTTCTCCTCCTGTATGAGGCCTCTGTTAACTCATTGTGTGCCACAGACATGCCGCCGTATGCTTTATTAACCCCCCCAGTGCCAGAGAGATGTAAAGGGCTGCCATTTAACCCTTTGCTGCCCAAAATCTATTCTCAGTAATTCCTGGAACACCTCGAATACCAGAGATGAGAGGGGCCGTCATTAACCCATCAGATGCCAGATAGAGAATGCCAGGAGTCTTTCATTAACCCATACACTGCCAGTCAAGTCACCCCCCCCCCCCTCTGTAACCCTTCTCATGCTGGCGACATGCAATCCGGTGCTATGATATCCCTTCTGATGCCAGGGACAGACAGTTGGGTGCGTAATTAACCCTTCGGATTTCACCTAAATGCAATTGGATGAATTATTAACCCATGTGATGCCAGAGACGTATAGCTAGGTGTATTTTTAACCCATGCCGTGCCAGAGGCCTATAACCAGGTGTATTATTACCTAATGAGGTCCCAAACTACAGATAGTAAAATGTGTTATTAACCCATGTGATGCCCGCAGTATATAGTCAGGTGCTTAATTAACCAATGGGATGCCAGGGACACAGTCAAGTGTGATTTTTAACCCATGTGATGCCAAGGACATGGTATGTTATTAACTCATATGATGCCAGAGACCTAGTCAGGTGCATTATTAAGTGACATATGTAGCCAGCTGTGGTATTAACCCATGTGATGCCAGTGACGTATAGTCTAGTGTGTTATTAACCCATGTGATGCCAGGCAACATAATCGGGTGTATTAATAACCCATGTGATGCCATTGACATTTAGACCAGGTGTGTTATTAACGCATGTGGTGCCAAGGACATAGCCAGGTGTGTGTTTAACCCATGAGATGCCAGTGACATATAGTCCAGTGTGTTATTAACCCATTTGTTGCCAGGGACATAGACAGGTGAATTATTAACCCACGTGATGCCAGTGACATAGTCAGGTGTGTTATTAACCCACGTGATGCCAGGGACATAGTCAGGTGTGTTATTAACCCATGTGATGCCAGGGACATAATCAGGTGTGTTATTAACCCATTTGATGCCAGGGACATAGTCAGGTGTGTTATTAACCCATTTGATGCCAGGGACATAGTCAGGTGTGTTATTAACCCATTTGATGCCAGGGACATAGTCAGGTGTGTTATTAACCCATGTGATGCCAGGGACATAATCAGGTGTGTTATTAACCCATGTGATGCCAGGGACATAGTCAGGTGTGTTATTAACCCACGTGATGCCAGGGACATAGTCAGGTGTGTTATGTGTGTTATTAACCCATTTGATGCCAGGGACATAGTCAGGTGTGTTATTAACGCATGTGGTGCCAAGGACATAGCCAGGTGTGTGTTTAACCCATGAGATGCCAGTGACATGTAGTCCAGTGTGTTATTAACCAAAGAGATGCCAGGGACATAGTCATATGTGTTATTAACCCATTTGATGCCAGGGACATAGCCAGGCGCATTATTAACCCACGTGGGGCCAGAAAGGTGCTTAATTCCGTTGGAGTTCTTTTAAGGAGCGTAATGACTGGATATGATGCACACGACTGCGGGAAATACGCCGTGAAGTACAGCGCACTCCGTTAATGACATTCTTGTTCCAAAAACCACCATCATTAAGCCGTAATTTGCGCCATATTTCACAATAAATCGGAGGAGGCCGGGAATTACCGCCATATATCTTCACTAGGATGTGTTGAAGGGTCGGAGATAATTGACTAGTCGCGTCTCGCTCGGCGTTTGGTGACCACTGACTGCGACCATTTGCATAATCGTTGGCGCCCCTCTCCGGTGATCGCCGTCCGCACCTGATTAACATCCGGCCGCGCCGCTCTCCAGACTTTCCCCGAAGTTGCAGAAATTGAGGATTTTTTTTTTTTCTCCTCCTCGGCTCTATCCAAACAAATGCTCGCTGGGGGATCACAATATGCTGAGTTTATGCAGATTTTACGGCACAAATCTGAATAAAATACGCGCTAATAGTTCCTGCAGGAGTCGTAAACGCACTCGGCTCTTCCTTAGTTGCACTCTAAAGTGATTCGAACACACCACTAGATCTTAACAATAATACTTAATTGACAAGATTACGCATTTGTGCGCCGCGCCGCTGACAAACACCTTCTCCTTGCAAAACGCGCTTTATTCATGTCTGCGCGGGGAAATCGATCGGCTCCGACGGGAGCCCCCGAGTCACAGCCAGACAATTTTCACACCCGTAAACGTCGTTTGTCAGCTGTAATGAAGCCGTGATGGACGGCTTGTGGACAGACAGTATTGTTACGTGAACCGCCAGCGCAAACTAACGGCGAACGGCGGCTGTTGGTGAGAAAATGTCCAATAATTCGATATACGGCAATATAAGGAAATGTACATTCCTGAGGACTGGACGTCATTTCATTTCTCTGATGAAATGTTTAATTTCTATATTATTTCTTCGGTTAGATCAGAAGATAATCTCATGTCTGTGGCCGGAAAGATGGAGAAATCCACTTTATAAACTTTGCACCATTTACATTCTTTCCTAACTTTCCAAGAAAAACTTGCTATCGAGTATCCGGCCCTCCCCCCCCCTCCTTCCAGGTGTCCTATGTACCCTCATCAGGGGCTGACTGGCAACTTTTGGCCCACTGGGCAAGTACAACCGAGAGGCCTATGGTGCAGTGACTCGGCCACCCCTCCTAGAGGCCGTGGTGCAGCGACTCTGCCCCTCCTCCTGGAGGCCGTGGTGCAGCGACTCGGCTACCCCTCCTAGAGGCCTGTGGTGCAGCGACTCGGCCCCCCCTCCTGGAGGCCGTGGTGCAGCGACTCGGCCACCCCTCCTGGAGGCCGTGGTGCAGTGACTCGACCCCCCCTCCTAGAGTCCTGTGGTGCAGCGACTCGGCCACCCCTCCTAGAGGCCGTGGTGCAGCCACTCTGCCCCCCTCCTGTTCTCCTTCTTCCCTGCCGCTTCCCAACCCCCATCCCAGGCTGCCTGGAGCTCCTCTTCAGGTAAGTGGCGGCTGGTTCTGTATATTTTGAGGGGGCGGCAAACAAGACACCTGTACCCACCCCCCCCCCCCGGTTTGTCGGTCGCTCACCCGTTGCCCCACCAGCCCCGCGCTAACCCCATCTTGCAGCTTCTGCTCCTTCTTGCGTCTCCTCCTCCATGATGGCGGCTGCCCTTTTCCTTCCCTCCGCGGCCAATACAATCGTTTTTCCTATTGACCAATCGGGGCTCAGGACCCGCTTCCTGGCTGTGAGGAGAATCAGGAAGACCATATCAAATATGAATTTGCTAGTGTCACACAACTGGGTGGGCTCGGGGCACAGTGCTCTGCGCCCCGAGCCCACCCTTTTTTTTAAGCCAATGACAGTGCACTGACTCTGATTCCATGGTGCGGGGGGGCGGATTAATCCACAATCATCCCTCACGTCTCCGTCCTCCCCAGGAATTGTCCCTGGAAATATTCCACACAAGGTCGTGCCCCCCCCCCCCCCCGGTTCCGGGATTATCGTCAGACGATCGGCCTGAAAATCATTCGGTAGAAGAATTCTGCTGCGACGCTCCAATCTTCAGAGTTTGGGCATTTTACTGCTAAAAGGCGTCCAGATAAACGCCTGCGTGTGCTGGGATTATAAAACGCATTTTATTGCGGCACTTAATAGTTATTACAGCCGGTTTTATGGAGATATTAACTTCTATTTTTCATTAAGGAGCATTTCTCGCCATCCGCTCCTTCCACGCATGCTGAGTGATGGCGAGGCGTCCTTCACTGTGCGCAGACTCCCCTCCCCCGACCGCCAAACTTGCGCAGACTCCCCTCACCCACCCGCCAAACTGTGCGCAGACTCCCCTCCCCCGACCGCCAAACTGTGCGCAGACTCCCCTCATCCGCCCGCCAAACTGTGTGCAGACTCCCCTCCCCCGACCGCCAAACTGTGCGCAGACTCCCCTCCCCCGACCGCCAAACTGTGCGCAGACTCCCCTCATCCGCCCGCCAAACTGTGCGCAGACTCCCCTCCCCCGACCGCCAAACTGTGCGCAGACTCCCCTCCCCCGCCCACCAAACTGTGCGCAGACTCCCCTCATCCGCCCGCCAAACTGTGCGCAGACTCCCCTCCCCCGACCGCCAAACTGTGCGCAGACTCCCCTCACCCACCCGCCAAACTGTGCGCAGACTCCCCTCACCCACCCGCCAAACTGTGCGCAGACTCCCCTCACCCACCCGCCAAACTGTGCGCAGACTCCCCCCACCCGACCGCCAAACTTTGTAGAAGGAGGAGGAGTCATTTCCTCAGTCTCTCCTCCCCCAGTGATCAGACTGTACATTGTAACTTTGCAGCAAGGTGAGAGGCTGCAGCAAGGGTTGATCTGTGTCAAACATTTGTGAACACTAATAATCTGCACAGGCTCCAGGATTTACATGATGGTGTCATCTTTGAGCATCTCAGTACAGGAAGTAGATGGTGACCCTGGATGATGCCTGAACAAAGATGGCACTGTCCTTCTGGAGAGGAGATCAGATGAAGACATTTTGGGGGGGGGGGGGGGGGGGGGGGGGTCCTGGGATCTCTGGGTGGGGGAGGGGGGGGGCAATCAGGAATAATATTACAATAAGATCAGAGCTGAGTTTATTTGCGTCCGTTTCCTCTCCATGGGTATCAGTCACACGATCGCGGTGACGCGTTGGCGGTCAGGTCTCCTCCAGCGGCGGCTGATAAGGATTCCTCAGGTTTAATTTTAGAGGCACAGAAGTCCGGGTGCGAGGAGGACAATCGCCCGGCGCTCATCTCCTCAGCAGATCGCCTGATAAGAGGCGCCCCTCACCCGCTCTGCCGACAAAACTTCTGCAAAATCTCTCACGTGTCCCCCCCTCCCCCCCCCGCCACAAAAAAGAGCGATAAAAATAACACAAAAGTATCCAAAACGACTCGGAGTGACCGGCCGCAGGAGCGAGCCGAGGAGATCCAATCATCGAAGAGCGCCGCAGATAAAAGAACGCTGCGAATGTTGGATGGAAATTCTCATTATTATTATTATATATTATTATTATTATTATTATATATTATTTATTATTATATATTGTTTTTATTATTATTATTATTATTATTATTACTATATATTATTATTATTACTATATATTATTATTATTACTATATATTATTATTATATATTATTTATTATTATTATTTTTATTATTATTATTATTATTATTATTATTATTATTATTATTATATATTATTATTATTATTATTATTATATATTATTTATTATTATATATTGTTTTTATTATTATTATATATTATTATTATTATTATATATTATTATATATATTATTATTATTATAGAGGATTTATATGGTGCCAACAGTTTACAACATGAAAGGGAGACAATAAGATACAAGAGGATGAGGAGGGCTCCGCTCAGAAGAGCTTACAATCTAATATTTTTAGTTATTTTTATTTTTAGTTATTTTGTAAATTTTTTGTAATTTAGTTATTTTTAGTTATTTTGTACAAATACATTGTATACTAGAGAGAAAAAAGATACATTGGGGGAGCCAATCAGCTTCTAATTTCAGCTTCTTCAATGAAGCTTTGACCATAAAAGTGAACCTTTTATAGATCTGTTACAGAATATAGATACAGAAAACTCCGTATGATATATATATATATATATATATATATATATATACTGTATACAGGACTTATTGTAGCTTCAATTTTTCACTCCTCTTCTTTATTTTTTACCCGAAGAAAACATTCGGACCACAAACATTGCGTTAAAAATGACACGACAAGAAACAGCATATAAAGTACTGACCAGATGGTATTACACCCCATCCAGACTGCATTCCATCTTCCCTGAAGCCTCTGAGCTATGCTTCAGAGGATGTCAGCTTCCTGGTACTTTTATCCACACATTTTGGGACTGCGACAAACTTTCCCCCGTTTGGAACTTAGTGAGGGCCATAGCATCAGCAATAGCAGGTACTCCTGTACAACTTACACCCGCTATGGGCCTCCTCGGAGCACCTATCCCGTGTGTACTTCGATCAGAAGAATGCCTTATCCACACCGTTTGCATAGCCACTCTATGGGCTATTGCCCTAAATTGGAAGGCTCCTACTGTCCCTACCTCCTCCATCCTTCACAGGATAGACACCATTATGTTAATGGAAAGGATCCTTTATACATTGAATGACAAGATGCACTTATTTGACCAAAGATGGTCACCATGGAAAGCATATAGACAAAGCCTATTGCCACACTCTCAACCGCTGTAAGGATCACTAAGCTTCTCTAGTCCAAGATGCGCTGCTATACTACCTCTCCCCTAAACCTGTACTGTATGCCCATATTCCTACAGATACCTGGTTTTTTATGGCAGTCTCTCCCAGATGCTTCACTGTTTTATTTTATGCTTTTTTTTTTTCTTCTTTTTCTTTGATGGTTTTATGTCATTTGGTATTGATACTATATACCTACTGTCAGACATAAGATGTATACAATACCTATTGTTATCGTGTTTGTACCTTTTTATGATTTCTTCAGTAAAAAACGTTTGTATTAAAAAAATGACACGACAATTACAGAAACTCCCCACAGATACAAAAAAAGACAAAAAGTATCAATTCTGTATATAACGATCGTCTATCGGGGGATACGGAGAGATCTTCATACATAATATACAGATCGGAATACAGGAAATAAAAATACACAATAAAATCTGAACACGGATCTCGTCTCCAGGAGCTTCTTCAGGAGGAGAGCAGCGTTTTTGTTCATCATTTTGAACAGTCTCTTATGTTACTGTATTTATTTATATTATGATTAATATATATATATAAACACTATAATAACAAAAGTATTGGGACGCCTGCCTTTACATGAACTTTAAAGAGGAAGTAAACCTTCTGAAAAAATAAATACACCCTGCAAGACAAAGACTTGTGTGCATAGCATACTAGCTCATTATGAATTACTTACCTGAGATCGAAGCCTCGTTCGCCTTGTCCGACGCCGCCATCTACCCCGGAGTGATTTCCAGCGTATCGCGGCTCCGGTGCTGTGACTGGCTGGAGCCATGATGACATCACTCCCGCGTATGCGCGCCGGTGCCGCCACTGAAGGCATGATCGCCGTTAGAAACGGCACGCTCAGTGCGCTGTAGACATCGGTGCCGCTGTTTCTGCAAATATATCCTAAACCTTTTATGTTATGTGAGATATTTCTTGCACCTCCAGGTAACCCTTAATCTAGGATCACCTCAGGTTAAGGTGGTTGTTAGGGGTTTACAACCACTTTAATGACACCCCAGTCTTAGTCCGGAGGGTTCAATATTGAGTTGGCCCTTTGCATCTATAACAGCTTTACCTCTTCTGGGAAGGCCGTCCACAAGGTTTAGGAGGGTGTCTATGGGAATGTTTGACCATTCTTCCAGAAGAGTATTTGTGAGGTCAGGCGCTGATGTTGGACGAGAAGGCCTGCGCTCTAATTCATGCCAAAGGTGTTCTATGGGGTTGAGGTCAGGACTCTGTGCAGGCCAGCCAAGTTCCTCCACCCAAACTCGCTCATCCATGTCTTTTATGGACCTTGCTTTGTGCACTGGTGGGCAGTCATGTGGGAACAGGAAGGGGCCGTCCCCAAACTCCTCCCACAAATTTGGGAGCATGAAATTGTCCAAAATGTCTTGGTATGCCGACGCCTTAAAGCTGAGTTCCACCCACCTTGGTGGGTGACAACACTCTTAGGCGGGTGGGTAAACCCCAAGGTGGGTAAGAATAACCCAAGGTGTGCAAGAACATCCTAAAGTTGGAAAGAACACCCAAAGGTGGCTGGAAAATACCCAATGTGGGCAACAACACTGCAAGGTGGGTGCCGAAACCCATGGTGGACATCATACCCCAGGGTGGATGTAATAAAAAAAAAACTAGGGGGGTAAAACCACCACAGGGCGAAGGGGAAAACCTCAAGGTGGGTGAGAATACTCTAAGGTGGGTTGGAAAAACTCAACTTGGCCACGTCTGGTGGGAGAAACTCAAGGTGGCATGAACATCTGAAGGTGGTTTGTAAAAACCCCAAGGTGGGCAAGAATTGTCAAGGGCTGGTGTAAATTACCCAAGGTGGGTAGGAGAAGGGTGTCTGAGAACACCCCAATGTGGGTGTGAGAAACCCAAACCTCCAAGGAATCGGGCATCTACAGGACAGAGACGTTGCTGTGGTGGGATTATGCGGGCAATGAAGACCCTCCACCAGACTCCACCTTTAAATGAACCCCCTGAGCCCTTAGGCCAGTGATGGCGAACCTATGGCACGCAGAGCCATCTTTGTGGGCACACGAGAGGGTCCAGGACAGAGCTAGAGGTCTGTCTCTTTCAGCCCCCCTCTTTTTCCGCCCCCCCCCCTTTGTGTCCCCCTCTCTCAGCATCTCTCTCGCACCCCTCTCTCTCTGTCCCTCTTCTCTCTCTCTGTCCTCCTTCTCTTTCTCTGTTCCCCCTCTCTCACACCCCTCTCTCTCTTTCCCCCCTGCCTCTCTCTGTTCCTCACCTCTCTCTCAGCATTTCTCTCACAACCCTCTCAGCCCCTCTCCCTCTCTCTGTTGCACCTCTTTCTCAGCATCTCTCTCACACCCCCCTCCCTCTGTCACCTCTCCCTCTTCCCCCACTCCCTCTCTCTCTGTCCCCTCTCCCTCTCTCTCAGCCCCCCTCTCTCCCCCCCTCTCTCTCAGCCCCCTCCCCCTCTCTCAGCCCCCCTCCCTCTCTCTCAGCCCCCCTCCCTCTCTCTCAGCCCCCCTCCCTCTCTCTCAGCCCCTCTCCCTCAGCCCCCCTCCCTCTCTCTCAGCCCCCCCTCTCTCTCTCTCTCTCTCTCTCTCTCTCTCTCACACACACACACAACCCCTCTCTTTCGCTCAGCCCCCCTCTCTCGCGAATTGCCATGTTGGCACTTTGCAACACAAAACCAATCTATTTATTTCAGTTTGGGCAATCGGGCTCAAAAAGGTTCGCCATCACTGCTTTAGGCCATTATCGCAGTGGGCAAAGAGGTAGATCAGATCTTCCCACAATTGGCATCTATTATGGTTTGTAGATGTTGCCACTCGTGGTTGGCACGCTGGCTGGTCCTTCCAGTGATGGTTCCCCAGGCGAGGATCAGGGGGTCGTGAATTATGGGTGGTGGTTCTGGGATGATGGAAGTTCTATTTCGGAGCTCCTTGGATCCCCCCCTCCCCCCCCCTTCCTGGCACACCGTGTGCTCTCTGCCAAGCCGCCCGCTGATTGACTGACGCAGATGCCTCCTCTCAAGTATGCCGAGTTAAGTGTTCGGAGTCTTCGGGGACAGACAATGGCACCTGTTCCTCACAAGACACCCGGCCAGCCCGGACCGTTGGTGTGTGTTTAATGAAGCGCCCGGGCAGATGGCACAGACATGGCATCTCCTTCCTCTCCGCAACAATACTCTATTTTTACAGGGAAGGCGAGACGGAGATGAAGAGTTTTGGGTGCATCTGCTGCCGTCTCTCCCGGCGCTCGGAACCCGAGAGGAACATCCCGCAATTAACATTTCTGGGCAGCCGGCCCAACGCTGCCAGAAAAACACTCCTCCTCCGCGCCTCCGAGAGAGCAGATTGGAGGGACAATGGGCAGTTGTTGTGTTATTGTCCAGCCAGGTTCAATATGGCCGCCAGCCGGAGGGGGGGGGCGCTGACCCCCCAAGGCCCCCTACAGGGTCCCCATTAAAGGGGAACTCCGGGCTGAACACTCCTCCGCTCCTCCGAGAGAGCAGATTGGAGGGACAATGGGCAGTTGTTGTGTTATTGTCCAGCCAGGTTCAATATGGCCGCCAGCCGGGGGAGGGGGGGGCGCTGACCCCCCAAGGCCCCCTACAGAGTCCCCATTAAAGGGGAACTCCGGGCTGAACACTCCTCCGCGCCTCCGAGAGAGCAGATTGGAGGGACAATGGGCAGTTGTTGTGTTATTGTCCATCCAGGTTCAATATGGCCGCCAGCCGGAGGGGGGGGGGGGCGCTGACCCCCTCAAGGCCCCCTACAGGGTCCCCATTAAAGGGGAACTCCGGGCTGAACACTCCTCCGCGCCTCCGAGAGAGCAGATTGGAGGGACAATGGGCAGTTGTTGTGTTATTGTCCATCCAGGTTCAATATGGCCGCCAGCCGGGGGGGGGGGGTGCTGACCCCCCAAGGCCCCCTACAGAGTCCCCATTAAAGGGGAACTCTGGGCTGAACACTCCTCCGCGCCTCCGAGAGAGCAGATTGGAGGGACAATGGGCAGTTGTTGTGTTATTGTCCATCCAGGTTCAATATGGCCGCCAGCCGGAGGGGGGGGGGGGGCGCTGACCCCCCAAGGCCCCCTACAGGGTCCCCATTAAAGGGGAACTCCGGGCTGAACACTCCTCCGCGCCTCCGAGAGAGCAGATTGGAGGGACAATGGGCAGTTGTTGTGTTATTGTCCATCCAGGTTCAATATGGCCACCAGCCGGGGGAGGGGGGGGGGGCTGACCCCTCAAGGCCCCCTACAGAGTCCCCATTAAAGGGGAACTCCGGGCTGAACCGAGGCTTTTCATTGCCGTGTCCTTTCCCCACTCATATTGTCAGAATGTTATTAGGTTTTCTGGAAATGTTTTTTTCTTCACAGAAAATAAATAAAATACAATAAAAAAATAAATAAATATATATTTTAATTAATGTATTTAAATATACACTATATACAGTATATATATATATATAATATAAATTATTATATACCGTATTCGCTTATCACATATATTCTTGCGCAGTGACTGTCTTACAATTCACACCAGCTGAAAACAATGGATTATGTGACCGATTGGTTTTATCTCAGCAGTTCTTCATTAGACATTGAATTTCTATATAGGACACAATATAAAGTGTTTTCATGTTATCACCCAATGAGGGCTTTTTAAACACTCAACAAATATTGAGATCTTATAGTGGACCTATCAATACGTTTCCATGAATAAAATCCCTGACAGGTCACAATATACATATTTCAGGCAAGCTCCGCCTCTTATCATTAAAGAGACATCTTTCTGCTCCAATCAGTGACTGTGCCTAGGCTGAGATGATGTCATCAGTCTGCTGCAGGCAGGAGGAGTCATTTCCTCTGTCTCCCCTCCCCCAGTGATCAGACTGTACATTGTAACTTTGTAGAAGGGGGAGGAATCATTTCCTCAGTCTCCCCTCCCCCGGTGATCAGACTGTACATTGTAATTTTGTAGAAGGGGGAGGAGTCATTTCCTCAGTCTCCCCTCCCCCAGTGATCAGACTGTACATTGTAACTTTGTAGAAGGAGGAGGAGTTATTTCCTCAGTCTCCTCCCCCAGTGATCAGACTGTACATTGTAACTTTGTAGAAGGGGGAGGAGTAATTTCCTCAGACTCCCCTCCCCCAGTGATCAGACTGTACATTGTAACTTTGTAGAAGGAGGAGGAGTTATTTCCTCAGTCTCCTCCCCCAGTGATCAGACTGTACATTGTAACTTTGTAGAAGGGGGAGGAGTCATTTCCTCAGTCTCCCCTCCCCCGGTGATCAGACTGTACATTGTAATTTTGTAGAAGGGGGAGGAGTCATTTCCTCAGTCTCCCCTCCCCCAGTGATCAGACTGTACATTGTAACTTTGTAGAAGGGGGAGGAGTAATTTCCTCAGACTCCCCTCCCCCAGTGATCAGACTGTACATTGTAACTTTGTAGAAGGGGGAGGAGTAATTTCCTCAGACTCCCCTCCCCCAGTGATCAGACTGTACATTGTAACTTTGTAGAAGGGGGAGGAGTCATTTCCTCAGTCTCCCCTCCCCCAGTGATCAGACTGTACATTGTAACTTTGTAGAAGGGGGAGGAGTCATTTCCTCAGTCTCCCCCTCCCCCCAGTGATCAGACTGTACATTGTAAATTGTGTAGAAGGGGAGGAGTCATTTCCTCAGTCTCCTCCCCCAGTGATCAGACTGTACATTGTAACTTTGTAGCAAGTCACAAGGTGAGGGGCTGCAGCAGGGGCTGATCGGTGTCAGACATTTGTGAACACAGCTGAGAACTGCACTGAGTCCAACATGCGTTGTCCAAACCACCGGCATTCCTCATATTCTGAATGACATTATTACACAGTGATGAGCGGCAGTTGCAGATTCAGAACGTCGCGCGGCGTTCGCTCTCATCCACGGGACGATTATTTCCGGAGGTGACCTGGAATGGCGCGGTTTAGGAATGTAAGTAAACTCGGCACCCGGAAAGATGAAGAAACAAATGTATTTGTGAGGAGAGCGAACGCCGGTCTATTACAGCGAGAAAGTCGTCAGATCAGCTGAACGGGAGAGAAAATCGCTGCGTCCAGCAACTTGCCGCCACGGCTCAGCGGCGCGCCACTGATTGCACAAAGACCTTCTTATAATGCTTTGATTATCCGGAGAAATGAATTCAGGAAAATACTGGAACCTGTTTATTTTCTCACCTGACCCCCCCGTGATCCGGCCCCCACCGCCCGTCCCCGGAGATCTGTACAGTGGCTGCGCTGTGCGGCCTCGCTGCTCCCCGACATTTCACTCATCCGCACCGCGCAACCAACGTGCGGCAACACCGTCCATAGGAGGAGATTCGTCCAACACAATCCATGCAAAAATATTTATTATCATTTGTTACATTGTATTATTATTATTATTCAGGATTTATTTTATTATTATTCTTATTATTAAGGATTTATATTAATATTATTATTATTATTAACCACGATTTATATTATTTTTATTATTATTAAATATTATTCAGGATTTATTTTATTATTCAGTATTTATATTATTATTATTATTCAGGATTATTATTAATATTTTTCAGTATTTATATTATTATTACTTAGGATTTATCTTATTATTATTATTATTATTAAATATTATTTTAGGATTTCTTTTATTATTATTATTCAGGATTTTTATTATTTTTCAGGATTTGTATTATTATTATTTTATTATTATTAGACTTTGTTTTCTATAAACCTTCTTCTCTCCTCTGAGATCTGATAATAAATTAGTGGCGCCTCCTCATGACTTCCTTCCATTCATCGGAAATCTCCGGATTGTCATTTTCCCGCCAGTCGCTTCTTATTCAGGAATATCGTTACATTTTATCGATATTTCAGAGATTCCGGTTTCGGTCCCAAAATATATAAAAAAACATTTTATTCTGGAATTATTCCTCCAATAATGTACAATTCCCGAGGACTCCTGGAATGGAGTGCGCTCCGCAGACTTATTAGAGAGTATTGTGGAGTATATATATATATACAGCCGCCTTCTATATACA
Organism: Lithobates sylvaticus; assembly: GCA_028564925.1. NCBI lineage: Eukaryota > Metazoa > Chordata > Amphibia > Anura > Ranidae > Lithobates > Lithobates sylvaticus. The sequence goes on from CM053034.1 coordinate 190,365,912, forward strand.
GATAAAAGCGTTTAATATTTCCGTCCGGCAGAGAAGATTTCTCTTCATTGTTTTGGAGGATTTTGAATGTTTTTATTTAAGAATCCGGATAACAAAACCAGAATCTACAAGTGAAGGAGCGATACAATGTATCCGTGTATAGGAGTGAAGTTTAGGGGAGAGGAAAGGAGGGAAAGGGAGAGGAGAGAAGGGGAGAGAGAGGAGAGAGGGGGAAGAGGGGGGAAGAGAGAGGAGAGAAGGGGGAAGAGAGAGGAGAGGGGGAAGAGGGGGGAGAGAGGGGGGAGAGAGAGGAGAGGGGGAAGAGAGAGGAGAAAGGAGGGAGAGAGAGAAGGAGAGGAGAGGGGGGAAGAAGAGAGAGGAGAGAGAGGGGGAAGAAGAGAGAGAGAGAGGGGGGAAGAGGAGAGGAGAGGGGGGAGAGAGAAGAGAGGAGAGGGGGGAAGAGAGAGGAGAGAAGGGGGAAGAGAGAGAGAGGGGGGAGAGAGAGAGAGGAGAGAGGGGGAGAGAGAGAGAGAGGGAGGGGGGGAGAGAAAGAGAGAGAGAGGGGAGGAGAGGGGGGAGAGAGAGGGAGAGAAGAGGGGGAGAGAGGAGAGGGGAGAGAGAGGAGAGGGGAGACTAGAGAGCGAATTAAAAGAGAGGAAAAGGGGGAGAGAGAGAGAGAGAGGGGGGAGAGAGAGAGGAGAGGGGGGAGAGAGGAGAGAAGGGGGGAAGAGAGAGGAGAGAGGGGGAAGAGAGAGGAGAGGGGGGGCGAGGAGAGGAGGAGGGGAGAGAGAGGAGAGAAGGGGGAGAGAGAGAGAGAGGGGAGGAAGAGAGAGGAGAGGGGGGAGAGAGAGAGAGGGAGAGAGAGAGGAGAGGGGGAAGAGAGAGAGAGAGGGGGGGCAGAGAGAGGACGAGGGGGAGAGAGAAGAGGAGGGGGAGGAGAGAGAGAGGAAAGAGGGGAGAGAGAGAGAGCGGGGGGAAGAGAAGAAAGAGAGAGGAGCGCAGGGGAAGAGAGAGGAAGAGGTAGAGAGAGCGAGGGGGAAGAGAGAGAGAGACGAGAGGGGGGAAGAGAGAGAGAGAGGGAGGGAGAGAGAGAGGAGAGGGGGGAAGAGAGAGGAGAAAGGGGGAGAGAGGAGAGGGGGAGAGAGAGAGGGAAGGGGGAAGAGAGAGGAGAGTGAGATAGAGGAGAGAGAAGAGGGGGAGGAGAGAGGAGAGGGGAGAGAGGGCGAGAGAGAGAGAGAAAGGAGAGGAAGAGAGAGGGAGAAGGAGGGGAAGAGAGAGAGAGGGGAGAAGCAGAGAGGAGGGGGGAAGAGAGAGAGAGGTAGGGAGAAGAGAGAGAGAGAGAGAGGAGAAAGGGGGAAGAGAGAGAGAGGAGGGGAAGAGAGAAGGAGGAGAGAGAGAGAAACGGAGAGGGGAGAGAGAGAGAGAGGGAGAGAGAGAAGCAAGAGAGAAGAAGAGGGGAGAGTAGGATGTAGAAGAAGAGGGTCGGAGAGAGGAAGAGAAGAGCGTCAGGAAGAAGGAGAGAAGAGAGAGAGAGGAGAGAGAGGAGAGAGGAAGTACAGGGGAGGGAAGAGAGAGACGAGAGGGGGAGAAGCAGAGAGAGAGAGAGGGGGGAGAGGAAGAGAGATAGGAGAGAAGAGAGAGAAGGGGAGGAGGAGATGAAAGAGTAGACGAGAAGGGAGAGAGGAGAGAAGCGAGAAGAAGAGATGGAGAAGAGAGCAGAGAGAGAAAGAGAGAGAGAGGGGGGGAGAGAGAGAGAGAATGAGAGAGAAGAGAGAGAGGAGAGAGAGAAGCGAGCGAGAGAGAGAAGAGAGGATCAGAAGAGGAGAGGAGAAAGAGCGGGAGAGAAGGAGGGAAGGTGAAGAGGAGGAGAGGGGGAAGAGCAGAGGAGCAGAGAGAGACGGAAGGAGAGAGGAGGAGGAAGAACGAAGAAGAGAGCGAAGAAGAGAGAGGAGAGAGAGAGAAGGAGAAAGAGAGAGAGAGGTAGGAGAGAGGGAAAGAGGAGCGCAAGAGAGCGAGAGACGCAGAGAGAAGCGAAGAGGAGAGAAAGTGAGAGGAGACGAGAGAGAGAGAGAGAGAGAGGGTAAGAAGAGCGGATGAGAGAGAGCGGAGAGAGAAAGAGAGAGAGAGAGAGAGAGCAGAAGAGTAGGAGCAGGAGCGAAAGAGAGAGAGAAGAGCGAAGAGAGTGAAGAGAGGGAGGAAGAGAGAAGCGAGAGAGTGAAGAGAAGAGAGGGGACGAGGAGAGAGAGAAGAAGAGAGAGGTAGCTGAGAAGAGAAACCAAGAAGAGTGGACTGGAAAGAGAGAGCAAAGAGAAAGAGAAGAGAAGGATAGAAGAGAGAGCTAGAGAGAGGAGAAGGAGAGCTGAGTAGAAAGAAAGAGGGAGACAGCGCAGAGAAGAGAAAGTCGAAGAGAGAGAGAGAAAAGCAGAAAAGGAAAGAGAGAGGAGAGCGCGAGGTAGAGCGAAGAAGAGAAGCAGAAGAAAAGAAAGAGAAGAGCCAAGAGAGAAGAAAGAGTAGAGAGAGAGAGAGGGGAAGGAAGGAGAGGAGAGGGGGGAAGAGAGAGTAGAGAGAGCGGGGAGAGAGAGTAGAGAGAAGAGAGAAGAAGAGAGACAGAGAAGAATAAGAGAGTGGAGCCGAGTGAAAGAGAGAGAGAGAGGGCAAGAAAGAGGCAAGGGAAGGAGGAAGAGTAAGAGAGAAGACGAAGCAGAAGAAAGTAGACAGTAAGAGCGGAGGGAAGAGAGAGGAGAGGGGAGAAAGAGAGAGGAAGAGGGGGAGAAGAGAAGAAGAGAGAGAGAAGAGAGGGGGAGAGAGAGAGGAGAAAGAGAAAATGGCGGGAGAAAGAGAGAGGAAGAGGGGGAAAGAGAGAGGAGTAGGGGGGAGAGAGGAGACGAAGAGACAGAGTAGAGAGAGCGGAGAGAGAGAGGATAGAGAGACTGAGAAGAGAGAGAAGAGAGGAGAGGAGAAAGAGAGCAAAGAGAGAAGGAGAAGGAGAGGGAGTAAAAGGAGGGAGGAGAGAGTAAGAGAGGAGAGGGGGGAAGTAGAGAGGAGAGAAAGGGGGAAAGAGAGAGACCTAGAGGGGAGAAGAGTAGGATAAGAGCAGAGGAGAGAGCGAGAGAGGAGAGGTGAGGAGAAAAGAGAACAGGAGAGGAGAGAGAGGGGGGAGAGAGAGAGAGAGGGGGGGCGAGGAGAGAGCAGAAGGAGAGAGAATGGAGCGAGAGATGAGGGGAGAGAAAGAGAGAGAGGAGGAGAGAAGAAAAGAGCGAGAGAGAGGAGAGGGGGAGAGAGAGAGAGGGAGATTATAGGAATCAGAGAGAGGAGAGGGGGGAAGAGAGAGGAGAGAGAGAGAGAGAAGGAAGAGCGCCGGAATACGAGAAGAGAAGAGAGAAATAGCGAGAGAAGAAGAGATGAAGAGTGACATGAGAAGGAGAGAAAAACAAGAAGAAGAGACGAGAGAAGGAAAAGGAGAGAAGATAAAGGATAGAGAGGGGAGTGAGAGAGAGAGGAGAGAGAAGACGAAAGAGAAAAGAGAGAGCAAAGCAAGAAAAGAAGAGAGAGCGAAGAGAAGAAGAGAGGGAGACAAAGAAAGATAGGAGAGAGAAACAGAGAGCAAGAAAAGGAGAGTAGAAGGGGGAAAGAGCGAGAGAGGAGAGGGGGGGAGAGAGGGGGGAGAGAGAGAGAGGGGAGGGGAGAGAGAGAGGAGAGGGGGAAGAGAGAGGAGAGAGAGGGGGAAGAGAGAGGAGAGAGAGGGGGAAGAGAGCGTAGAGAGAGGAGGGGAAGGGAGAGAGAGAGAGAAGAGGGGGAGAGAGGGAGAGAGAGAGGGGGGGAAGAGAGAGAGAGAGAGGGAGAGGGGAGAGGGAGGGAAGAGAGAGGAGAGAAGGGGGAAGAGAGGGAAGAGAGAGGAGAAGGGAGGGAAGAGAGAGAGGAGAGGGGAGAGGGGGGAGAGAGGAGAGGAGAGAGAGAGGAAGGAAGAGAGAAGAGAGGAGAGGGGGGGAGGGAAGAGAAGAGAGAGGGGAGGGAGGGAAGAGAGAGGAGAGGAGAGGGGAAGGAGAGGAGAGGAGAGGGGGGGAAGAGAGGAGAGGAGAGGAGAGAGAGGGGGGAGAGAGCGAGAGAGGAGAGGGGGGAGAGAGGAGAGGAGAGGAGAGAGGAAGGGAGAGGAGGAGGGGGGGGGGGGAAGGGAGAGGAGAGGGGGGGGGAAGGGAGAGGAGAGGGGGGAAGGGGAGGAAGAGGAGAGGGGAAGGGAGAAGAGAAGGGGAGAGGAGAGGGGAAAGAGGAATCGAGGAGAGGAGAAAGAGGAATTGAGGAGAGGAGAGGGGAAAGAGAAAGAGGAAAGGGGGGTGAGAAATGAGAAGGAGAAGAGAGAGGGGAGAGAAAAGAGGAGGGGGGAGAGTTGGGGAGGGAAGAGATGAGTGCTGGGAAGGGGGGGGGTAGTGAATAAATAAGGGGGGAGGGATCTGAGGAGAGGGAATGCCCCGCCCCTGTCTGTCCCGTGTAGATAATGAAGGGGGCGGGGCAGTGACCCCACAGACCGTTTCTTGGCGCTCTCCCTGGTTGGACACAAACTGAACTTTTTCTTCTACCAAACTGAGAAAAACAAACGTCAGACGACGCTGAGCCCCGCCCCCTCTGTGTCTCATTGGCTGTGCGCTCGGCGTGGACCTCTCCTTTAAGTGCGATATTAGATATTGATGATGGATGATGTTTCTTTGTCACCCGGTAAACATTTTGGAAATTTCTCGGTCTTTTATTTCCTGCGGTTTATTATCAGTAAGTCCCATCTGGCGGCGTCCAATCAGGGGCGGGCTCGGCGGGTAACAATGTAACACGTCTTCATTAAGTTTACAGACAATAATAAAATGTCTTGGGGCTGCTGACAGGATGTGTTTGTCTGCGTTTCTGCGTTTTATTCTTTCGGCGGGATTGGTATTCCTGACGCAGTGCGTTCCCTCGTTCCTGGCGAATATGGTGGCGCATCAAGTCATAAAGTGTCAGCGAGAGGCGCGAGCCGCTAATGGAGGGAGAAATTAGTTTTATTTCTTGCAATGATGTCGCAGTTTTACTGTAAATCTCACGCCATCTGCGTTATCGCCGAGTATTTAATATTCCGCCTTGATGCCGCCGCCGGCTGTAAAATGTTTCTTATAATGCGCAGACTTTTAGGATTTGTTACGGTTTTAAATAAAAAAACGAGAGGTAAAAAAAAAAAAACCTGAGAAAAATCAGAGAAATGTCGCGGCGACTGACATTCGTCATTCTCACAAAATACACTAAAAAAAAGTTCCTGAAAGAAGAAACCGGAAAACCTAAAGAGGAACTCCGGAGAAAACAGCTAATAGAAGAGCTGACATTGGCTCCCCGCCCCCCACTGACATTGGCTCCCCGCCCCCCACTGCACTTCAGATATCATGGCACTGCCAGGCACTGTTGTGTTGTACAAGAATCATTCTAACATGTTTCAGGTACTGGGGGGGGGGGGGGGGGGGTGTAAGGAGAAAGGTATTGGTCCAGGGATGGGGGGGGGGGTGAGGACCTGGCGGGGTGGATAAGTCATTCGACAACTTCCAGGACAGAAGGTGAGATGGGAGTCTGCAGAGTCTGACACAGATCAGCCCCCTGCTGCAGCTTCTGCAACATTGTGACTTGCTACAAAGTTACAATGTACAGTCTGATCACTGGGGGAGGAGACTGAGGAAATGACTCCTCCTCCTTCTACAAAGTTACAATGTACAGTCTGATCACTGGGGGAGGAGACTGAGGAAATGACTCCTCCTCCTTCTACAAAGTTACAATGTACAGTCTGATCACTGGGGGAGGGGAGACTGAGGAAATGACTCCTCCTCCTTCTACAAAGTTACAATGTACAGTCTGATCACGGGGGGAGGGGAGACTGAGGAAATGACTCCTCCTCCTTCTACAAAGTTACAATGTACAGTCTGATCACCGGGGGGGGAGGAGACTGAGGAAATGACTCCTCCTCCTTCTACAAAGTTACAATGTACAGTCTGATCACCGGGGGGGGGGAGGAGACTGAGGAAATGACTCCTCCTCCTTCTACAAAGTTACAATGTACGGTCTGATCACCGGGGGGGGAGGAGACTGAGGAAATGACTCCTCCTCCTTCTACAAAGTTACAATGTACAGTCTGATCACCGGGGGGGGGGGGGAGGAGACTGAGGAAATGACTCCTCCACCTTCTACAAAGTTACAATGTACGGTCTGATCACCGGGGGGGGAGGAGACTGAGGAAATGACTCCTCCTCCTTCTACAAAGTTACAATGTACGGTCTGATCACCGGGGGGGGGAGGGGAGACTGAGGAAATACTACCTTTACCTGCAGCAGACTGATTCAGAGTCACTGATTGGCGCTCTCTTTTTTCTCAGGAAATGATGGTGTTGCTGTAGATGAGGAATGTATTTATGAAGTTAATGATGAGTCCTACAATATGGGGGAGGGGGGGTGTCAGGAGCAGCAAAGCTCAGTCACTGCACAGAAGGAAGCAGCGCCCGCCTATGTAATGGAGGAGATGTATATTGATGATTATATGTAGAACATTGAAGGGGTATGATGACACGCTTGTGGGGGGAGGGGATTACAATGCCGGCGCTCCCTTTGATATGGGGGGGGCAGTGCGGAATGTCGGGGGTGGGGGGGGGGGGGGGGGGTCTCGGGAGGAGACGATCTGCCAGGTTGGATTTGTTCGTTGTCTGATCAGAGTCTTGTGTTCTTCAGGTTCAGGGTCACATGCCTCCCCTCATGATCCCAATCTTTCCACACGACCAGCGGACATTGGCGGCGGCCGCGGCGGCCCAGCAGGGGTTCCTCTTCCCCCCAGGACTGACCTACAAACCAGGTAGGTGTGAAGTGCCCCCCTTGTGGGGCGGGGGTGGGGTGGGGGGGGGGGGTATGAAGTGTGAAATATGTGAAGATTTATAAAATAATATCTGCAGAGCGTTGCGCCCCGCTGAGGTCACATCTTCCGGATCTCCAGGAAAGACGTTTATTACAAAACTCGTCCAGAAACCTCCGGGGCGGGGGAGGGGTTAAAGCAGCTCTCTGTAGGACCCGCCCCCCAGGGGATTTACTCCCATTTCCTGTGCCGGTGACAACCTGTGTCCAGGACAGGAAGTGAGGAGAAATCTTCAGGGGTGGTGAAGCCGGAATAAAACATTCCCTTTTCAGTGAAGTCGGGAAGTCTAGAACCTCTGCCAGCTTTTTATTGCTGCCTGTGAGATTTTTTCTCATTTCCTGTCCAGGTGACAACATGATGGAAGCTGCCGCGGCTCACTTGCTGCAGGCGGTGCCAATCGTATAACAGCTTAGTGGGTCACCCGCAATAAGCTTAGGTAGGTCCGGGGTGTCCGGGTTCTTCATCCTCATTTCAGGTCACTGAATAATGGAAGGAGGATGAAGGTGACAACTCAGCAATGGTCGCTTCCCTTGTCCCCCCTGGCTGGTCCCTGCTTTCCTATAAAAACCCGGGACAGACTTTTTCCAGGGATGGATCCTGATGACCAGAGAAGACCCAGGATGTGTGGTCACTGGGAGAATCCAGAATAAATATATGACAGACAACGCGTTTCAGAGGTCAGGAGACTCCGCCCTTCATCTGGATTTGAATGGGTAATGAAGGTGGAGGTTGGACCAGCTGCCGAGGAGAGTCCCTCATCCCATCATTGTCTCCATCATCGAGGAGAGTCCCTCATCCCATCATTGTCTCCATCATCCTACTGAATTACGTCTCACCTTTAATTAGATTTAAAACATTTCTAAAATGCAGCGAAACGTAATTAATGAATTTGATAAAAAAATCTCTCCTTCCGATTCGCCGTCTTCTGCTAACAACTCGCAGCGTCGCCTTCATTCTCAATTCAGATTTGTAACAAGTTACCTGCGAGATGAGATTCCCGCATGTGCCGCCGGTGACATCCACTTCCTGTCTGCAGAACATCGCTCCATCCTACCCACCCCCCCCCGACATATCAATGATGATGTATTCTGCAGATTATCCCATCACTGACCCCTCTGCAGAGCATCGCCCCATCCTACCCACCCCCCCTGAACCCAACTATACCGATGCAGATTATCCCATCACTGACCCCTCTGCAGAACATCGCTCCATCCTACCCCCCCGACATATCAATACTGATGTATTCTGCAGATTATTCCATCACTGACCGCTCTAGATTTCCACAGAGCATCGCTCCCTCCCCTCCCCCTCCTGACAGATCCATATTGATACATTCTGTAGATTATTCCATCTCTGACGTCTCTACAGATCTGCAGAGCATCGCTCCATCCCCTCCCCCTCCTGACAGATCCATATTGATACATTCTGTAGATTATTCCATCTCTGACGTCTCTACAGATCTGCAGAGCATCGCTCCATCCCCTCCCCTCCTGACAGATCCATATTGATATGTTCTGCAGAGCATCGCTCCGTCCCCTCCCCCTCCTGACAGATCCATATTGATATGTTCTGCAGAGCATCGCTCCGTCCCCTCCCCCTCCTGACAGATCCATATTGATATGTTCTGCAGAGCATCGCTCCATCCCCTCCCCCTCCTGATAGATCCATATTGATATGTTCTGCAGAGCATCGCTCCCCCGTCCCCTCCCCCTCCTGACAGATCCATATTGATATGTTCTGCAGAGCATCGCTCCGTCCCCTCCCCCTCCTGACAGATCCATATTGATATGTTCTGCAGAGCATTGCTCCATCCCCTCCAGACAGATCCATATTGATATCTTCTGCAGAGCATCGCTCCGTCCCCTCCCCCTCCTGACAGATCCATATTGATATCTTCTGCAGAGCATCGCTCCGTCCCCTCCCCCTCCTGAGAGATCCATATTGATATGTTCTGCAGAGCGTCGCTCCGTCCCCTCCCCCTCCTGAGAGATCCATATTGATATGTTCTGCAGAGCGTCGCTCCGTCCCCTCCTGAGAGATCCATATTGATATGTTCTGCAGAGCGTCGCTCCGTCCCCTCCCCCTCCTGAGAGATCCATATTGATATGTTCTGCAGAGCGTCGCTCCGTCCCCTCCCCCTCCTGAGAGATCCATATTGATATGTTCTGCAGAGCGTCGCTCCGTCCCCTCCCCCTCCTGACAGATCCATATTGATATGTTCTGCAGAGCGTCGCTCCTCCCCCTCCCCCTCCTGAGAGATCCATATTGATATGTTCTGCAGAGCGTCGCTCCGTTCCGTGGTGAAGACATTTTGGGATTGGTGAAGACGGAATTTATTTCTATAAAATTTCTGGTTGAATTTTTTATGAACTTTTTTTTCACTTTTAAACTTTTCCCGTCAAACTTTCTAAAATCCGCAAACCGGTGAAAGAGAGAGAAAGCGGGAGTCCCAGCACAGCGCCGGTCCCGCCCAGGCCGGCGAATTAGCGGCGTCTCTCCGGTGCGGGGGAAACGCGGCGGAGAAATATTGTCGGCGTCAGGAATTTATTGTTGGTTTAGCGCGATGAAGGCCGTAAAAAGAGAAAATAAAGGCGGAATATCAGCATGGAGGACGTGTTTTATTCATGAGCCGTAATCAAACATTCTTCTATAAATATTACATTATGTGGAGACAAATAATCGCGGCGGCATCCATGTTATCAGAGAAATCGCGTCCCGCTAAATTGCTACAAGACAGGAGCCCCCCCCCCCCCACCGCCTCCTCTAATTGGACGGGACCATCACCTGTGATGTGCGCAACAAAGAATCACCGCAAAAAAAGTCACAAGTTTAATTGGAATAAAACGGAGAGACAATAAACTCCGCGGCTGACGGACGGACGGCGGTGCGATGCGAGACGGGAGATTGATGAATACGCCGCCATGTAAATTGGCGGGATATTGCGTTACGTTTCCTGCTAATGAATGGCGACGGCGCGATGACACCGCATTGTCACTCCGCGCCCCGATCTGCAGATTGCTGAACAATAAACACCGTTATAAAAGGTATTCATCTTCTCTCCTGACAGCGGCGGCGTGACGCCAACCGCCACCATCGCCGGCGAATAATTACAATCCGCCATGTCAGAGAACGTCCAAAACCCAACGCAACGTCCGCAAAATTCTGAAGTTTGTAATTTGCCAAATAATTTTATTATTATACTTTCCTCCTAAATAAACTGCACCAGAGGAGCTTACACTCTAATGTCCCCTCCTCCACAGTCACATCAGTCTCTGTACCAGAGGAGCTTACACTCTAATGTCCCTCCCCCACAGTCACATCAGTCTCTGTACAGAGGAGCTTACACTCTAATGTCCCCTCCCCCGCAGTCACATCAGTCTCTGTACAGAGGAGCTTACACTCTAATGTCCCCTCCCCCCCACAGTCACATCAGTCTCTGTACAGAGGAGCTTACACTCTAATGTCCCCTCCCCCACAGTCACATCAGTCTCTGTACAGAGGAGCTTACACTCTGTCCCCTCCCCCACAGTCACATCAGTCTCTGTACAGAGGAGCTTACACTCTAATGTCCCCTCCCCCCACAGTCTCTGTACAGAGGAGCTTACACTCTAATGTCCCCTCCCCACAGTCACATCAGTCTCTGTACAGAGGAGCTTACACTCTAATGTCCCCTCCCCCACAGTCACATCAGTCTCTGTACAGAGGAGCTTACACTCTAATGTCCCCTCCCCCCACAGTCACATCAGTCTCTGTACAGAGGAGCTTACACTCTAATGTCCCCTCCCCCACAGTCACATCAGTCTCTGTACAGAGGAGCTTACACTCTAATGTCCCCTCCCCCACAGTCACATCAGTCTCTGTACAGAGGAGCTTACACTCTAATGTCCCTCCCCCACAGTCACATCATTCTCTGTACAGAGGAGCTTACACTCTAATGTCCCCATCCCCCACAGTCACATCAGTCTCTGTACAGAGGAGCTTACACTCTAATGTCCCCTCCCCCCACAGTCACATCAGTCTCTGTACAGAGGAGCTTACACTCTAATGCCCCCTCCCCCACAGTCACATCAGTCTCTGTACAGAGGAGCTTACACTCTAATGTCCCTCCCCCACAGTCACATCAGTCTCTGTACAGAGGAGCTTACACTCTAATGTCCCCTCCCCACAGTCACATCAGTCTCTGTACAGAGGAGCTTACACTCTAATGTCCCCCCCCCACAGTCACATCAGTCTCTGTACAGAGGAGCTTACACTCTAATGTCCCTCCCCCACAGTCACATCAGTCTCTGTACAGAGGAGCTTACACTCTGTCCCCTCCCCCACAGTCACATCAGTCTCTGTACAGAGGAGCTTACACTCTAATGTCCCCTCCCCCACAGTCACATCAGTCTCTGTACAGAGGAGCTTACACTCTAATGTCCCCTCCCCCCACAGTCACATCAGTCTCTGTACAGAGGAGCTTACACTCTAATGTCCCCTCCCCCCCACAGTCACATCAGTCTCTGTACAGAGGAGCTTACACTCTAATGTCCCCTCCCCCACAGTCACATCAGTCTCTGTACAGAGGAGCTTACACTCTAATGCCCCCTCCCCCACAGTCACATCAGTCTCTGTACAGAGGAGCTTACACTCTAATGTCCCCTCCCTCCACAGTCACACACTATTATTATACATGTATATAGCTCTGACATATACCGCGGCGCTGTACAGAGATCGCTGAGTCTTTGTACGCTGTGCGGTTCTCGGTTCTGTTCGGCAGCTCTCATTGGTCGGCGCGGCGGTGAGTTGCGTCGCTGGCGGTCGGTCAGTTCAGGTCTCGGAGATGGTGGGGGAGGGGGTGGCGGGTCTGGACTCGTCTTCTATTCTTCCAGATATGAAAGGAATCGCTCAGCGAAGAATCTCGGATCCGATACAAATGTGAGAAAACAAAATGCTGCAACATGTCAGCTGACGGCGTGCCAAGATTCTCGCGCTCCCCTAACCCTTCGTGTTCCTCTGCGCAGGGCCATCGGACTGCGACGGACAGATTGCTGTTGCTGTGGGTTACCGCCATTGATTGTCTCAGGGCAGGGTCTCAGCGGGGGGTCTCAGGGTGAATATCAGCACAGGGTCTCAGCGGGGGTCTCAGCGGGGGTCTCAGGGCGGGTCTCAGGGCGGGTCTCAGCCGGGCTCTCATGGCGGGTCTCAGCCGGGCTCTCATGGCGGGTCTCAGCCGGGCTCTCATGGCGGGTCTCAGCCGGGCTCTCATGGCGGGTCTCAGCCGGGCTCTCATGGCGGGTCTCAGCCGGGCTCTCATGGCGGGTCTCAGCCGGGCTCTCGCGGCGGGTCTCAGCGTGGGGTCTCAGGGTGAATATCAGCACAGGGTCTCAGCCGGGCTCTCATGCCGGGCTCTCATGCCGGGCTCTCATGGCGGGTCTCAGCATGGGGTCTCAGGGCGGGTCTCAGCGGGGGTCTCAGCCGGGCTCTCATGGCGGGTCTCAGCATGGGGTCTCAGGGCGGGTCTCAGCGGGGGTCTCAGCCGGGCTCTCATGGCGGGTCTCAGCATGGGGTCTCAGGGCGGGTCTCAGCGGGGGTCTCAGGGCGGGTCTCAGCCGGGGTCTCAGGGCGGGTCTCAGCCGGGCTCTCATGACGGGTCTCAGCCGGGCTCTCATGGCGGGTCTCAGCATGGGGTCTCAGGGCGGGTCTCAGCGGGGGTCTCAGGGTGGGTCTCAGGGCGGGTCTCAGCGGGGGGTCTCACGGCGGGTCTCAGCGGGGGTCTCAAGGCGGTCCTCATGGTGGGTCTCAGGGCGGCTCTCAGAGGGGGGTCTCAGGCCAGGACTCAGCGGGGGTCTCAGGGCAGCTCTCAGCGGGGGATCTCAGCGGCGGGTCTCAGGCGGATCTCAGCGTTGGGTCTCGGGGCGGATCTCAGCAGGGGTCTCATGGCGGGTCTCAGCGTGGGGTCTCAGGGCGGGTCTCAGCAGGGGTCTCAGGGCGGGTCTCAGGGCGGGTCTCAGCAGGGGTCTCATGGTGGGTCTCAGGGCGGGTCTCAGCGGGGGTCTCAGGGCAGCTCTCAGCGGGGGGTCTCAGCGGTGGGTCTCAGCAGGGGTCTCAGGGCGGGTCTCAGCGGGGGTCTCAGGGCAGCTCTCAGCGGGGGGTCTCAGCGGCGGGTCTCAGGCGGATCTCAGCGTGGGGTCTCAGGGCGGGTCTCAGCAGGGGTCTCATGGCGGGTCTCAGCAGGGGTCTCAGCGGGGGTCTCAGCGGGGGTCTCAGGGCGGGTCTCAGGGCGGGTCTCATCATGGGGTCTCAGCGGGGGGTCTCAGGGCGGGTCTCAGGGCGGGTCTCATCATGGGGTCTCAGCGGGGGGTCTCAGGGCGGTCCTCATGGTGGGTCTCAGTGGGGGTCTCAGGCAGGACTCAGCGGGGGTCTCAGGGCGGGTCTCATGGCAGGTCTCAGGCGGGTCTCAGCGGGGGTCTCATCACGGGGTCTCATCACGGGGTCTCATCACGGGGTCTCATCACGGGGTCTCAGCGGGGGTCTCATCACGGGGTCTCAGGGCGGTCCTCATGGTGGGTCTCAGGGCAGCCCTCAGAGGGGGGTCTCAGCGGGGGGTCCTCATGGTGGGTCTCAGTGGGGGTCTCAGGCCGGTCTCAGCGGGGGTCTCAGTACGGTTCTCCTTTAAATGACCGAGCGGAGACAATGCGGCGGGTGAAGCCGGCAGAGCGGAATTACGAGACGCGACACATTAATAGCGGGAGAAGTCATTGTTGTCTCCGGAACGATCGGTACATAGAGAACATAATGGGCCCCGCCGCCCCGACAAAAGGGCCCCATTAACAATTCAATTAATAATACATTAGTGCGACATTTAATTAATAATACGCTCGGGCGGCGAGCTGCCATTCCGCCGCACCTTCCTCATTGTAACGTTTTTTTTTTACATCGCGCCAATTTCCATCCATTATTTTCCCGCCGACTAATTGTGTGTTTTTTGTGCCCCGTCGCGGCGGATCGCGCCTTGTTTGGAAACAATGACAGCGGTAATGGCTGCACACGCGTGGGATAAAAGCCGCGGCGGTCGGGGAGAATTAAATTAAACTCTCATATTTCTGTCTTTACGAGCGCCATAAACTCCCTCCTGAGTGGACGCGGCGCAGTAAAGATAACGACCTTGACCGTTTACTCGTCTAACACAAACGTTCGGCGTCATCCCTCTCTGTCCGCAACGCGTCTTCCGCGCTTCTGTCTAATTGCTTTCAGTATTAAATCTCTCCGCGCAATCCGAGCGGATTAATTACCGCCGGACAAACGGGCTCAGAGCGGGATTATACCCGTGATTGCTTTTCACTGTCTGCTCTGCGACTTTTAGAGACGCCGATCCCCCGAGCGATGGGACGCCATTGACGCGGGGCGATTGGCAATAGAGTGCTGCCGGTAGGGCGCCAAACCAGGAGGCATGCGACTTTAGAATTTACATTTTGGGGGCCGCTTACAATTGGCCGGGGTGTTATTTAGGCGCCATTCGCACTGGTACAACGCCGAGACGCTGACTTTGCAGCGCAACTTTGGCTTTGACCAGCGATAATGGACATTCAGCTGCGACTTTCATGCGACTTTTGAGGGTTAACATTGAAGTCTATGGCCCTCAAGTTGCATGGAAGTCGGTCCAAGGTCGTGCGCGATTTTCTTTTTAGTCGCACAGATATGAGCGATTATCATTGGAAAACATGGAGGACGACTTGCCATGCAACCTTAATGTCCAAAAGTCGCATGACAGCGCGCACAAGTGTGACGGGAGCCTTAAAGCTGCATCGAAGTTGCACTCCAAAGTCGGCGCACCTTTGGAGTTGTACAAATGTGAATGGAGCCTTCGGGTAGTTTGGAGAAGTCTAAGCGCACGCGACAGGAAGTCGCAAGAAAAATCCAATGCGTTTCGGGGGCTCAGTGCTCCATCAGAGCCGGGAAAAGAGAGAACATCAAAGAACATCACAAATCACATTGATACAGTCTCCCCTCCCCCAGTGATCAGGCTGTACATTGTAGCTTTGTAGCCAGTGACAAGCTGAGAGGCGGCACTTTCCATAGACTACAATCTGATGACAGGTCCTCTTTAAGAAGCGCCCCCCGGATGGCGTTATCAGTTGTCGGTGAATTTCCTCGTTCTTCATTTTTTTAGATATAAAGTTGTTAGTAGAAGTGAAATGAAAGCCGCAGAACATCGCCTCCGAGCAGAGCGCAGGGCGTGGTGCAATAAATAAAGGAGAAGAAAATAACCGAAGAGACAGATAAAGAGATTTCACAGAAGTTCAGCAGCTGGAGAGCCACAGGGAGAATGTTCCGGAGGAATGGAGGAGAGATTAACCCTTCACCTGAATGAGAGAGGAGAGCCACGACCCACAATGAGACAACGATACTGGGGGGCCCCAGAACAATGACACCGATACTGGGGGGCCCCAGAACAATGACACAACGATACTGGGGGGCCCCAGAACAATGACACCGATACCGGGGGGCCCCAGAACAATGACACACTGATACTGGGGGGCCCCAGAACAATGACACCGATACCGGGGGGCCCCAGAACAATGAGACACCGATACTGGGGGGCCCCAGAACAATGACACCGATACTGGGGGGCCCCAGAACAATGACACCGATACTGGGGGGCCCCAGAACAATGACACCGATACTGGGGGGCCCCAGAACAACGACACACCGATACTGGGGGGCCCCAGAACAATGAGACACTGATACTGGGGGGCCCCAGAACAATGACACCGATACTGGGGGGCCCCAGAACAATGACACCGATACTGGGGGGCCCCAGAACAACGACACACCGATACTGGGGGGCCCCAGAACAATGAGACACCGATACTGGGGGGCCCCAGAACAATGACACCGATACTGGGGGGTCCCAGAACAATGAGACACCGATACTGGGGGGTCCCAGAACAATGACACACCGATACTGGGGGGCCCCAGAACAATGACACACCGATACTGGGGGGCCCCAGAACAATGACACACCGATACTGGGGGGCCCCAGAACAATGACACACCGATACTGGGGGGCCCAGAACAATGACACACCGATACTGGGGGGCCCCAGAACAATGACACACCGATACTGGGGGGCCCCAGAACAATGTCACACCGATACTGGGGGGCCCCAGAACAATGAGACACTGATACTGGGGGGCCCCAGAACAATGAGACACAGATACTGGGGGGCCCCAGAACAATGACACACCGATACTGGGGGGCCCCAGAACAATGAGACACTGATACTGGGGGGCCCCAGAACAATGACACCGATACCGGGGGGCCCCAGAACAATGACACCGATACTGGGGGGCCCCAGAACAATGACACCGATACCGGGGGGCCCCAGAACAATGAGACACCGATACTGGGGGGCCCAGAACAATGACACACCGATACTGGGGAGCCCGAGAACAATGACATACTGACACTTGAGGCCTGTAGTATAGAGGGGGTCTCTCCATTGCGCCTCCTGGTAGTCTCTACGCGGTTATGTATGGTTGGGTGAGGGGCGCTGGGTAGTGGTGTATGGTTGGGTGAGGAGCGCTGAGTGGCGGTGTATGGTTGGGTGACGGTGTATGGCTGGATGGCGGTGTACGGTTGGATGCCGGTGTACGGTTGGGTGGCGGTGTACGGTTGGGTGGCAGTGTACGGTTGGGTGGCGGTGTAGGGTTGGGTGAAGGGTGCTGGGTGATGGTGTACGGTTGGATGGCCGTCTACAGTTGGGTGAAGGGTGCTGGATGACGGTGTACGGTTGGGTGGCGGTGTACATTTGGGTGCCGGTGTATGGTTGGAAGGCAGTGTACGGTTGGGTGACGGGTGACCGGTGCTGGGTAGCGGTGTACGGTTGGATGGCGGTGTGCGGTTGGGTGGCGGAGAACGGTTGGGTGGCGCTGTACGGTTGGAAGGCAGTGTACGTTGGGAAGGCAGTGTACGGTTGGGTGACGGGTGCTGGGTGACGGTTTACGGTTGGATGGTGGTGTACGGTTGGATGGCGGTGTACGGTTGGGTGGCGGTGTACGGTTGGGTGGCGGTGTACGGTTGGATGGCGGTGTACGGTTGGAAGGCGGTGTACGGTTGGGTGAAGGGTGCTGGGTGGCGGTGTACGGTTGGATGGTGGTGTACAGTTGGGTAACGGTTGGGTGAAGGGGGCTGGGTGGCGGTGTACGGTTGGATGGTGGTGTACGGTTGGATGGTGGTGTACGGTTGGGTGGCGGTGTACGGTTGGAAGGCGGTGTACGGTTGGAAGGCGGTGTACGGTTGGGTGAAGGGTGCTGGGTGGCGGTGTACGATTGGATGGCGGTGTACAGTTGGGTGACGGTTGGGTGAAGGGGGTGTACGGTTGGAAGGCGGTGTACGGTTGGATGGCGGTGTACGGTTGGATGGCGGTGTACGGTTGGGTGACGGTGTACGGTTGGATGGTGGTGTACGGTTGGGTGACGGTTGGATGGCGGTGTACGGTTGGGTGGCGGTGTACGGTTGGGTGGCGGTGTACGGTTGGAAGGCGGTGTACAGTTGGGTGACGGTTGGGTGAAGGGGGCTGGGTGGCGGTGTACGGTTGGGTGGCGGTGTACGGTTGGATGGTGGTGTATGGTTGGGTGAAGGGTGCTGGGTGGCGGTGTACGGTTGGAAGGCGGTGTACGGTTGGAAGGCGGTGTACGGTTGGAAGGCGGTGTACGGTTGGGTGAAGGGTGCTGGGTGGCGGTGTACGGTTGGATGGCGGTGTACAGTTGGGTGACGGTTGGGTGAAGGTGGTGTACGGTTGGAAGGCGGTGTACGGTTGGATGGCGGTGTACAGTTGGGTGACGGTTGGGTGAAGGTGGTGTACGGTTGGAAGGCGGTGTACGGTTGGATGGCGGTGTACAGTTGGGTGACGGTTGGGTGAAGGGGGCTGGGTGGCGTGTACGGTTGGGTGGCGGTGTACGGTTGGATGGCGGTGTACGGTTGGATGGCTGTGTACGGTTGGGTGACGGTGTACGGTTGGATGGCGGTGTACGGTTGGGTGACGGTGTACGGTTGGATGGCGGTGTACGGTTGAATGGCGGTGTACGGTTGGATAGTGGTGTACGGTTGGAAGGCGGTGTACGGTTGGAAGGCGGTGTACGGTTGGAAGGCGGTGTACGGTTGGATGGCGGTGTACGGTTGGGTGGCGGTGTATGGTTGGGTGAAGGGTGCTGGGTGGCGGTGTACGGTTGGATGGCGGTGTACGGTTGGGTGCTGGGTGGCGGTGTGCGGTTGGAAGGCGGTGTACGGTTGGGTGGCGGTGTACGGTTGGGTGATGGTGTACAGTTGGGTGAAGGGTGCTGGGTGGCGGTGTACGGTTGGATGGCGGTGTACGGTTGGGTGGCGGTGTACGGTTGGAAGGCGGTGTATGGTTGGGTGGCGGTGTACGGTTGGAAGGCGGTGTATGGTTGGGTGGCGGTGTACGGTTGGGTGGCGGTGTACGGTTGGGTGAAGGGTGCTGGGTGGCGGTGTACGGTTGGATGGCGGTGTACGGTTGGGTGGCGGTGTACGGTTGGAAGGCGGTGTATGGTTGGGTGGCGGTGTACGGTTGGAAGGCGGTGTATGGTTGGGTGGCGGTGTACGGTTGGGTGGCGGTGTACGGTTGGGTGGCGGTGTATGGTTGGGTGACAGTGTACGGTTGGATGGCGGTGTACGGTTAGATGGTGGTGTACGGTTGGGTGGCGGTGTACGGTTGGGTGGCGGTGTACAGTTGGGTGACGGTGTACGGTTGGGTGGCGGTGTACGGTTGGATGACGGTGTACGGTTGGGTGGCGGTGTACGGTTGGATGGCGGTGTACGGTTGGAAGGCGGGTGCTGGGTGGCGGTGTACGGTTGGATGGTGGTGTGCGGTTGGGTGGTGGTGTACGGTTGGATGGCGGTGTACGGTTGGGTGAAGGGTGCTGGGTGGCGATGTACGGTTGGGTGGCGGTGTACGGTTGGGTGAAGGGTGCTGGGTGGCGGTGTACGGTTGGATGGCGGTGTACAGTTGGGTGACGGTGACCTCCATTGTGATGTAGATTGGGGGGGGGAGGAGGAGGTTATGTAACGTTCCCGTATTGTGTGGAGAATGTCTCATTGTGTTGGGACACGTCGGGCTGTTGGGAGGCTCATTCCTCCGGAATATTTGGACAGGATCAAACAATGAAATTGCAGATAAATATCCAGTCATTCCAGTTCATAGCGGAGGATTTGCAGCCCAACCTTATCGCTTCCTAGAAGAGATCAGACTCCTCTCCTTGTACATATCGCTCGGCACGCATATACCGAATATCCATTGTCTGGTCCCTCACTTTACAGTCAGCCGGTGTGACTACCCCAAACCTGACCTTGTATTTCCAGATGAAAGGTGAAATCAGGCTTGCAGGGGGAGTGGCTGCCCAGCAACATGATTGGCAGGAGGAGGAGGAGGCAGATTAGGGTGAATCTGTTTGGGTTCGATTTGAGGGCAGACTTGGCAAACATTGCAAATTTCATACTTTAACTCATACTTGCCAACCTCATTGAGGCAAATTCTGTCAATTTTCAAGGCTGATAGGAAAGGTGGTTATCCAACAAAGGGCATGGGGGGGGGGGGCTGGGCACTGCCAGGGGGGACACGTACCAATCCAAAAAAGAAAGTGCTTTGCTCCTGGCACCTTAAAGTTCCCCCCCATGTTGAAGGCTCTTAGCCTGGTGTGGTTAAGAAGGTAGAAATGGGGGCTGTTTGTCTGCTCAGTACTCCCCCCACTTCTCTGACCACCCAGGCTGCATGGTTGGATAAGGGTCTGCTATAGATTTTAGGGTGGAACCAAACAGAAAAAAAAAAACACAGGTGCCCCCAAAATTCCTCTCAAAATGAAGATGTGGTGTTCCCCTTCAAAATGTATACAAGACCCTTATTGAGGATTGGGGTCTGGTATAGATTTTAGAGTAACCCCTAAAAAAAACACCGAGCTTGGGGTGCCCCCAAAATTCCATACCAGTCCCCTCAGGCCTGGTGAAGATTTGGGGATTTCCTTATTGTATGGGTTCCTCAATGTCCATACCAGACCCGGTGTTTCTTTTGTGTGGGGCTCCACCCTAAAAATCCATACTAGACCCCAATCCTGGATAAGGGTCTGGTATGAATTTTTTTGGGGGGCCCACATCACCTTTTTTTCACCAACATTGTCATTGTCATAGCAACTAATCGTTGTATAGCAATAGTGTCCTAGCAACAGTGTGCTGGCAACCTGGGATGCACAGTGTGCTCGGTTGCTAGGAGGCAGGTGGCCGCTTGCGTCCTAGCAACCAAAGTACTTGTGGCCGTAACAGCAGAAGGTGGTCATTTAGTGGTAGTAACTCCGCCTCTAAGCGAATGACTTCCGGGGTCACCCTGCCTAGCTCACCCATTCGCCAAACTGTGAACACTCAAAGTTCACACCAACCCAGAGCAGCCGTGAGTGTGAACCCCATCCCTAGTACTAAGATGGGCTCACAGAAGGGGGAGAGCCTGTAGAGCCGTGGGGGGAGGGGGGGGGGGTCAATGCCATCTGCAGAATGTCAGGCTCTAAAAAGTGTCGTCCCCCTCTGCGTCCTGTACAGCCATCGGAGGGCGCCGGTGGGTCCTCATTACCTTCCGATGAGATTTGAGCCTTTCTGTGTCTCGGGTTCCTATCTGGCTGAAGTAGCCAAGAGTAATAAAATAATTTAAAAAAACGAACAAAATGGCCGCCATCCCGCTCTCTGCGATAATAGATGCAGATGTTCTCCCGGCCCGATCAGCGATTCACGCACACAGCGGGCTCCGCCAGATCCGCGTTCCATTGACAAAACACTTTTAGACGACGCGTTTACTCCGCAGTAAATTCTCTTTAAAGACGACGGATCATTGGCGCTGCGGCGTGTCGGAGAGACAAAAGAGGCGGCCATGAATTATTCATGATACGTCGGAGGGGGGGGGGGGGACACATCATACCTAAACTAGTTCCCGCTGAGAGTTTAAATGCTTATTTCCAACCTCTTTAAAGCGTCATTAAGTCTGCGGCGCCCTTTGTGCGCCCGTTCTATATATTTCACCGGAGAAAGGTGGAAAGAAGCTTTATTTAACCTAAAATTCACATTTTATTTTGGGGGGAGGGGGGGTCACGATTTAACATATCGGAATAAAATAAATCACATCAGCGCGGGGGTCGGCGTCATTAGATGCGATTTAGTTTCCGGAAATAAATAAATTAAAATCACGCGAATCGCCAACGAACCAAAATCAACCACATGGAAAGGGGAAAATAAGATGGCATATTTTGAATATTGCTCGGCGGGGGGGCGGCGCAGTGTAGTGTTCTGGGAGGCATTGTAGCCGACCGTCATAGGCAATCAGACGCCAATTGTTAGTGGACTGTGTGCGAGCGCTCGCTGTGCTCACTGGCCTGATGAGGTATTATGGGCCGAATGCAAAGCGGTTGGCGAGATTAAGAAAGGAATTTTTTTTTTTTTAACTTAACGTTAATGTGGAGTTGGTTGGGTGTCGCGTCCCGCCGGGGCGATGAAAAGTCGTTTTCGAGGTAGTTAGTTTATGCATTGTTACACACGCAGGCTGACGTGTGCGCTCCGAGCGCCTAGATCTCCCCGCTGGAAGCGGCCCAGAAGACGACCGCCATTAAATTCTGCTTTCTTTTGCAATATTTTAATCTCTTAAAGGGACTTTTTATTATTTAAGAGAATTTTTAGGTATATTTAATACTTATGACCTCGCGGTGAGCGAAGGGGGCTCATTTACACTGTTGCGTCTTTCAATGCGCTAAACCGCGTGTCCTCGATCATCAGGATAAAAATAGTGCCCGTTTTTATCTCTGCGCTGCATTGCCTTTAAAAAAAAAAAAATTACCTCCATATTGCGTTTTAACCCATAAGAAGTTAATAGTAATGCGTCAAAATTCACGCATTCGCCAATGGCTGGTAACTATCTACTCCAAATCCTAAATTCAAAAATGAATTGAAAACATCAACGCGAGAAGGAAACGCAAAGTGAGCTGCTAGTCCTCTTCTTCTGGTCACATGTTCAAAAACCCCGCCCAAAAAACAGCCCTTGGAATACAGAGTAAAAATAAATAATTAATAATAATAATATTAATAATTATTAATATAAAATCAACATTGTATTGATATTAATAATTAATATCAATAACGGGTTTTAAATTGTCATACAAATATATATTTGAAATGTAATCTTTTATTTTGTGGAAATAACATGGTGTGGGTGGATTTCTGCCAGTCACAGGCTGTGCCACGCCCCCTTCAGCCTGTGTCTTAGAATAAGTGGGAGGTGAAGCCTCCGTCAATCTACATGCAATATCCTCCCATTGTGTTTAGCTGGTTAGTGGGCGTGGAGGGGGGAGGAGGGAGTGGGTTGTCATTTACCACTGTGTACACGCCCACATGTGTGACTCTATAGTCACATGGGATGCTCAAATGTGATGTGGGAGGAAATGCTTGGAAACTCACTGACAACTGAGCATGTGCAGAGCTGCCAACACTGCCCTGCAAAATCCCTGAATATTGGGCGGATTATACAGATATTATACAATGATAGCGACAGGCACACAAGGACATAATACCCCAAATATTATAGGTAACATTCGGGATGTTGTTGCCTCCTGTACTTGTTACAATGTATAATATCAGTAAATGATTATCCTTGTGTACCTGTTACAATGTGTAATAATGATATCATTGTATCTTCTTGTATAATATGGTCAATATTTGGGTGTCCTGTCCTCATGTGCTGTTACAATGTACAATAATAATTATGCTGATATGATACAACGATATCATTATTATACTCTGTAATGGTGCATGAGAACAAAACACCCCCAATATTATCCGTAATATTATACAATGATCTATTATAAGTGGTTGTAATCCTCAGACATGAAATCCGAACAAAGCACATCCCTCTATAGCAGGGATATGCAATTAGAGGACCTCCAGCTGTAGCAGAACTACAAGTCCCATGAGGCATAGTATGACTTTGACAGCCACAAGCATCACACCCAGAGGCAGAGGCATGATGGGACTTGTAGTTTTGCAACAGCTGGAGGTCTGCTAATTGCATATCCCTGCTCTATAGTGTGTACTTGTTTTAGTCCAGAGCACTGAGTGTCATTTCTGTCTGCTGCTTCCTTCCTCTTCTATCAGCAATCAATATTCCGCTCTGTTCCTGTGTGAAGGGGGTGTGTCTCTTCCCTCCAATCAGCTCTCAGAGATCTCCACGCTGAGCTGTACAGAGTGTAATTCCAGCTCCCCTCCCTCTTTTTTTTCTAAGCTCTCAGACAACCTTTTTAAAAAACTGGACTTTAAATGGATGTAGAGAAGAGAAGGAGGCAGATAAACAGGTACAACTTATGTAGGAGGATTTGTTTCATCTCTGTGTATCACCCGAGGATAGTCCTTTCACTGGGTGGTATATGGAGGGTGTACAACCACTTTAATATTCCGAGTATTATGTCCTTGTGTTACAATGTATAATAATGATTATACTGATACAATGATTGTATTATTATACATTGTTACAATACACAGAGATATAACACTCCGAATATTAACCGTAATATTATACTGATCATATACAATGTTATAGGTAACATTCAGGATGTTGTTGCCTCCGGTACCTGTTATAATGTATAATAATAATGTATCATATCATTGTATAATATCAGTAAATGATTATCCTTGTACAATGTATAATAATCATTGTATAATATGGGGGGGTATGGGGGGGAGGGGGTTACATCCTGGGGTCCCCATTACAATGTATAATAATGATATTGTATCTTATTGTATAATATGGTCCATATATTCGGGGTGTCCTGTCCTCATGTGCTGTTACAATGTATAATAATTCTATCATTGTATAATATGGGGGGGGGGGTGTTACATCCTTGGGGTCCCCATTACAATGTATAATAATGATCTCTTTCTATCTTATAGTATAATACGATTATTATTGGGGTGCGATTTTCTCCGCTATCCTGTTACAACAAATGTATCAGATCTGTATAATACGATCGATATTCGCTCCGATACAATGTATAATAATGCTATCAATGTAACTGATCATTGTATCTTATTGTTTTATATCCGTATAATCCGATCGATAATTGTTCCCGTTACATTGTATAATAATGAAATCATTGTATAATATGGGGGGGGGGGGGTTACATCCTGGGGTCCCCATTACAATGTATAATAATGATATTGTATCTTATAATATGGTCCATATTCGGGGTGTCCTGTCCTCATCTGCTGTTACAATGTATAATAATTCTATCATTATATAATATGGTCAATATTCTTGGGGCTCCCATTACAATGTATAATAATGATCTCTTTCCATCTTATCATTGTATAATACGATATTATTACTGGGGTGCGATTTTCTCCGCTATCCTGTTACAACAAATGTATCAGATCTGTATAATACGATCGATATTCGCTCCCATTACAATGCTATCAATGTAACTGATCATTGTATCTTATTGTTTTCTATTCATATAATCCGATCGATAATTGTTCCCGTTACATTGTATAATAATGATATCATTGTATCACATATTGGCTCATGGGGGAGGGGGGTGTTCACCCGCTCACCCGCTCACCCATTAAACTGAACTGCAATGGGGCCCCTTTGCCAGGACACAGAAGGAGCCAATCCGTGGCGAATATCTGATCACCCGCCACAGATTGGTCTGATCTGTATATGAGGACAGCAGGAAATGTGAAGAAATGGGGGGTGGGGCACTAAAGCTGTGAACCCGTCTGTGGGTGCCCTGAGATGCCCCCCAAGTCTGCGGGTCACCTCCTGGCACTCCTGTATTACCCAGCATCCCCTGTGTGTGTGTGTGCAGATGTCTTGCTGAGCGCGGGCGTTGCGCAGGCGGCTGTGTTGGCACTTGCAATGTGTCGTTTGTGTTCATTGTCTAAATCTGAGTCTATTGTTCTTCCCCGACAGGTGATAACTACCCCGTGCAATTCATTCCATCGACAATGGCAGCTGCCGCGGCTTCTGGACTCAGCCCGTTACAGCTACAGGTATGTGCGGAGACACTGGGCCGCCAGCCAAACTGTGAGTGTGGGTGGGGGAGGGGGGGGAGACACTTCCCAGCTGTATGCTAACTATCACTGACTGTCAGATCGGGTTACGCAATATTATAACCGTGCCGTCCCAGCCGTGTATACATACTGCCCCTCCGGGGTCACTGCTGTAATTGTCAGGTGTTACATATCAACTCTCTTCTTCCCGATTAAAGGAGTCCCCCGCCTTCACATAACATTGTCACCTGGTGCCCTGGCTCAGGCAGCTCTACAAGAGGAACATTATGTTCTCTGATCCTCCGCCTGGTGATAGAAGATCTTTTCTCTGAAAATAATTGTAGTATTGGAGGTTTATATAGGTTTGCTGTTCCATATTTTCTTGGCTGTATTCTATTTTACACATATTTATTATATTCTTTTCTTTTCTGTTGATGGTGATTGTAGCATGTATGTGCGTTTCTGACATACGAAGGATTGTTGGTCTTTTTCCTCTGTCTGAAATGACAATCATGAAGGGACTGGGGGGGGGGGGGGGGGGGGACAGAGTGACTTTCACCTAAACACGTTGTTGCTGAAAGTTGTCTTCGATAAAAGGTTTGTAGAAGGGGCTTTAATTCATCCGTCAATGCGGACAAGACAAGAGAGCGCGGGGTGCGAATATCCTATTTATAGAGCAGATGGCGGAAGGAATTAGCGAGGATAAAGAGCTTCAGCTACAAAATGGAGACCATTTATAGAATGTTCCAGATATATATATAGAAGTCCATCTCTATTATTTCCATCTCTATCTGTCGCCCTCAAGACACCGTTCACCCCCCTCACCCCCCTCACCCCCCTCTGCTGGCCAATTCCCAGATAGAGTCTCAGTGCAACATGCTCCTCCATCACTTCTTGGGGTTAGAATCCATCCTTCCACCATCCTTTCCCTTGTTTACCTCCTTTCTTCCTTCTTCACTTCCTTGTGTCATTTCTTACCTTCTTTCCTTCCTTCATCTTTTCCTTTCTTCTTTTCTCTCCCATTCTTCTTTTCTCTCCCTTTCTTCTTTTCTCTCCTTCTCTCCCTTCATCCTTCCTTTGGTTCCTTCTCTTCCTTTTTTCCTTGATTCATTTCATCCCATTTTGCCTTCCTCTTTCCTTTCTTCTTTTTCCCCCTTGCCTTGCTTCCTTCTTCCTTCTCTTGACTTCCTTCCTTCATCTTTTCCTTCTTCTTTTCCTCCTTTCTTTGGTTCCTTATTCCATTTCTCCCTTTAAATTTCCTTCATTTTTACTTTCATTTTTTTTACTTTCTTCCTTTTCCCAGATAGATACTCAAAGCAAAGCACTTCTTGGGTTTAGAGTCCTTCCTTCCTTCTCTCCTTCTTTCCTTGCTTCACTCCTTCCCTTTTTTCCTTACTTCTCCCTTTCCTTCTTCTCTTCCTTATTCCTGTCTTCTTCCTTCCCTCCCTTCTTTATTCACTTTCTCATTCCTTTCATCCGTCTAACCTACTTGCCTTCTTTCCTTTCTTCTTCTTTCCTCCTTCCCTTGCTTCCTTCTTCCTTTCCTTTCTTTGTCTCTTCCTTCTTTCTCCTCCTTTCCTTCCATCTTCTTTTACTTCTTTGCTCTTTTTCTTTCTTTCCTTCTCTCCTTACTTCTTTCTTTAGTTCCTTCTTCCCCTTTCCCTTCCTTTCCCTCTAAAGTTCCTTCTTCCTTTCATGTTTTCACTTTCTTCCTTTTCCCTTCTAGATAGATAATAAGACTCAAAGCAAAGGGCTCCCTTATCACTTTTTGGGTTTAGAGTCCTTCCTTCTCTTCCTTCTTCCCGTTCTTACTTTTTTCTTGCTTCACTTTTTCCCCTTTTATTCTCCTTTCCCTCTTTACTTTCCTATCCCTTTCTTCTTTCTTCCCTCGCTTCCTTCTTTACTTCCTTCTTTACTACCTCCCTTCCTTCTTTACATCCATCCTTCATTCCTTGCTGCATTTCTTCCCTTCCTTTCTTATTTATACTTTTTCTTTCATCTTCTCTCACTTCCTTCTTTCCTTTTTTTTTTTTTCTTTCCTCCTTCCCTTGCTTCTTTCTTTATTTCCTTATCTTGCTTCTCTTCTTTTCGCTCTTTCTTTCCTTCATTCTTCCTTTCATTTTTTCACTTTCTTCCTTTTCCCCTCTAGATAGATAATAAAACTTAGTGCCAAGTGTTCCTTCCTAACTTTAGAGGCCTTCTTTTCTTTATTTTCTTATTTCTTTTTCCCTTCCGTCCTTTTTTCTTTCTCCTTCCTTCCCCCTCTTTCTTCCCTTCCTTCTTTCTTCTCTCAATTCCTTTTTCCTTACTCTTCTTCCTTCCCCCTCTTCCTTTCCATTCTTTTGTCTCTTGCTTCTTTTCTTCCTTCTTCTCTTCATTCTCCTTTTGGTTCCTTCCTTCTTTTCCTTATCTTCCTTTGTGTTTTCTTACTTTTATCCCTTTTTTCCTTCTTCCCTTTTTGCTTTTTTTCCCTCTCTTCCTTTTTCCCTTCTAGATAGATAGATAAAATGTAGGAACCTGACACTTGTGATTCCCCCGGATGCGATGGAATTCCGCGTTTCGTTCTATGGCGGGCCGCGCTCTCTGCCATCGCCATAAATTTGCGGGTGACAGTGACATTCGCTTTCCTCAGCTGTTTTATCGCCGCCTGTAAGAGCGTCTCGTGAAAGATGGTCGCACAGAGAGCCTGTGTAATGCATCAGCCGCCTAAATACGGCCTTTAAATTACCCCGATGTTCCGGGGCCGCCTTTTATCAAGAAATATTATTCTATAAAGTGACGCGAGGCGGAGGGCGAACCTCTGCCACCATTGTTAGACTCCATACGCCGCTCCGAGCGCAGCGCGATGGCCGTTCACCCGCAGGGGTTAATGTCGCTGGATGTGAAGAGCGCGGGACGGGTGACAGATATACCTGTCCTCTCCCCGAGTATTAAATGGCCCGTGGCGGCTTTCAACAAACAGCCAGCGTTACGGATGGCGTGGCCTAAGCGTTTCTAATTAAAATATCTCCACGTGTCAGCATATCGGTAATGTATTATTTTAATCCATTTATTCTGTTTATGAAATGGTGACATATGTTTAGATTGGGAAATATATGAGGCTTAAAAATGGCTTTATTGAAGAAAATTAATTTCCTGGATGGCGGGCGCGTGTAATGCGCTCACTCACCCGGACGCTCGCAGACACAACTGCCACTCTTAATGATGTTTAGACACACTTAAACGGTTTCATCTCGGGCTATTTCCAGCAGGTTGTGTGATGACGGGGGAGGGGACTGAGGCTTAACCCTGTCACTGGCTGGACATTGCCGGTACTCCGGGCAAACAAAGGGTTAAATAAGTCCTGGGGAGAACACATCACCTATACAGGAGTGACATCACCGCTCCCCAGATATATTATATATATATATATATATATATATTATACAGGAGTGACATCACCGCTCCCCAGATATATTATATATATATATATATATATATATTATACAGGAGTGACATCACCACTCTCCAGATATATTATACAGGAGTGACATCACCACTCTCCAGATATATTATACAGGAGTGACATCACCACTCTCCAGATATATTATACAGGTGTGACATCACCACTCCCCAGATATATTATACAGGAGTGACATCACCGCTCTCCAGATATATCATACAGGAGTGACATCACCGCTCTCCAGATATAAGATATATTATACAGGAGTGACATCACCGCTCTCCAGATATATTATACAGGAGTGACATCACCACTCTCCAGATATATTATACAGGAGTGACATCACCGCTCTCCAGATATATTATACAGGAGTGACATCACCACTCTCCAGATATATTATACAGGAGTGACATCACCACTCTCCAGATATATTATACAGGTGTGACATCACCACTCCCCAGATATATTATACAGGAGTGACATCACCGCTCTCCAGATATATCATACAGGAGTGACATCACCGCTCTCCAGATATAAGATATATTATACAGGAGTGACATCA
The DNA here is from genome assembly GCA_028564925.1 of Lithobates sylvaticus. Classification (NCBI taxonomy): domain Eukaryota; kingdom Metazoa; phylum Chordata; class Amphibia; order Anura; family Ranidae; genus Lithobates; species Lithobates sylvaticus. The sequence continues at coordinate 190,394,870 of CM053034.1, forward strand.
CCGCTCTCCAGATATAAGATATATTATACAGGAGTGACATCACCTCCCTCCAGATATAAGATATATTATACAGGAGTGACATCACCACTCTCCAGATATATTATACAGGAGTGACATCACCGCTCTCCAGATATAAGATATATTATACAGGAGTGACATCACCGCTCTCCAGATATAAGATATATTATACAGGAGTGACATCACCACTCCCCAGATATAAGATATATTATACAGGAGTGACATCACCGCTCTCCAGATATATTATACAGGAGTGACATCACCGCTCTCCAGATATATTATACAGGAGTGACATCACGCTCTCCAGATATAAGATACATTATACAGGAGTGACATCACCGCTCTCCAGATATAAGATACATTATACAGGAGTGACATCACCAGATATATTATACAGGAGTGACATCACCGCTCTCCAGATATATTATACAGGAGTGACATCACCGCCCTCCAGATATATTATACAGGAGTGACATCACCACTCTCCAGATATATTATACAGGAGTGACATCACCGCTCTCCAGATATAAGATATATTATAGAGGAGTGACATCACCGCTCTCCAGATATAAGATATATTATACAGGAGTGACATCACCGCTCTCCAGATATATTATACAGGTGTGACATCACCGCTCTCCAGATATAAGATATATTATACAGGAATGACATCACCACTCTCCAGATATATTATACAGGAGTGACATCACGCTCTCCAGATATAAGATATATTATACAGGTGTGACATCACCACTCTCCAGATATATTATACAGGTGTGACATCACCGCTCCCCAGATATATTATACAGGTGTGACATCACCGCTCTCCAGATATATTATACAGGAGTGACATCACCGCTCTCCAGATATAAGATATATTATACAGGAGTGACATCACCGCTCTCCAGATATATTATACAGGAGTGACATCACCGCTCTCCAGATATATTATACAGGAGTGACATCACCGCTCTCCAGATATATTATACAGGTGTGACATCACCGCTCTCCAGATATAAGATATATTATACAGGAGTGACATCACCGCTCTCCAGATATATTATACAGGTGTGACATCACCGCTCTCCAGATATATTATACAGGTGTGACATCACCGCTCTCCAGTATTGGAGTGTTTGTGAATTGGGGGGTCACCTGTAGAAAAGGGGGGTCTGTGGACAGATCGGGAGGAGTGAGGGGGTGGCGGTACAGGTCAGATGGATGGTGGGTCAGTACCGGGAGAGATGGGCTGTCGGGGGGAATTTCTTTATAAGATTTCTTTTGGCGCTGACACAACGTTCACTATCAGCTTACTGGAGAAAATGTGAAGAATGTTGTCACATGACCTCCATCCCTTCATTATTCTGGGAGAATCACATTATAAGGAGCTGTGGGGGAATCACTGCAACATGACCGACTACAACCCCTCCCCCTCTATAAAAGGGACTCAATGAGGATCAGAGCAAAGAGCCCCCCAACATTTCTTTGGGTCCTTCTCTTCCTTTCACTCCTTCTTACTTTCCTTCTTCTCTTCCTTCACATCTTTTCTTCTCTTCCTTCTTCCCTTTCTTTTCCTCTTCCCTTCCCTTTCTTCTTCTCTTCCTTCTTTCCTTTATTTTTTTCTTCTCCTTTTCCCTTTCCTTCCGTGGCTTTCTTTTCCCCTTTCTCTTCCTTTCTTCTCCCCTCCCTTCCTTTTCTTTTTGCCCTTTCTCTTCTTCTTTCTTCCATTCCTTCTCATCATTTCTTCACTTCTTTCTTCTACCCTTCATTCCCTGTTCCTTTCCTTCTCATCATCCTTCCTTCTTCCTTTTCTTTCTTCTTTGTTTACTTCTCTTCCTTCCCACCTTATTTTCCTCCCTTCCTTTCCTTCCTTCTCTTCCCTGGTCCCTTGATTTCCTTTCCCTTCTCCCCCCCCCCCCCCCCCCCTCCACCTCCCATTCTTCTTCCCTTCCTTCCTTCTTTCTTTTGTTTCTTCCCTTTTCTTTCCTTCTTCCCTTCCTTCCCTCTTTCTTTTATTCTTCTCTTCCTTACTCTTTCCAACCTTTTTATCTTCTTCATTTCTAACATTCTCCTATTCATTCTTTCCCTTTATGTTTTGCTCTTCCTTTCTTCTTCCCTTTCTTCTCTTCCTTCCTCCTCTCCTAGCTTCTTCCCTCCCTTTACCTACCTTTTTTCCCCTTGTTTCTTTCTTCCGCCCCTACCTTCCATTTTTTCATCCCTTCCTTTCTTTAATTCTGCCATTCCTTCCTTATTTCCTTCCTTCTTCCTATCATTTTTCTTTTTTCTGCTCTTCCTCCCCTCGCAGGGTTTGGCCCTTTTTTTTTTTCTTCCTTCCTTCATTTTTCCCTCTTCCCTTTTTTAGTGTTGGGGTCCTTCCTTTCTTTGATTGACAGCAGCTCAGTGAAGCTGATCTGGTAACACTGTATCCGATGGAGTCTGATCTGTATAGTGATAATTGGAATTGTTTATATATATATATATACACACAGTATATACTCAGAATTGTCCATGTAGTCCAGTAGCAGAGGAGCCCTAAAACCGTCCATTACACTGTGATGTCATTTCCTGTGTAAGTATTGGTTATTGGATTAGATCAATATTTCCCATAATAATAAGAATCTATCAGGTGCTGCGCTATAAAAGTGACCAATAATACATAAATATGATGAAAAGAAACGACGTCCATGTGATATCAAATGACAAATTCTATGTACCTTGCCAAGCATCAATGATAATAGCACGCCATATACCGGCTCGTAGGTTCCCTCTGTAGTCTCACAGACAGTGCAGTTAGCACTCTTGCTGACTGACTGCGGAGATAATAAAACCAGGGAGCCGCAGATTGTGATGTCATCATCTATGAAGGAGCAGTAAAGCCCAATCACTGTGGAGCAGGAAGCACAGCCTGCCTATGTAATATGGAAGTCTGATTCCCCGTGTTCATATAACAAAGCTGTACACGGAAATGTTTTGTTTATACGTTGTTCTTCACATTCACACGATGCGCGTTTCCATCGGATTCACCCGATCGCTGTACGGAGCTCGCCATCCCCAGTTATCATCCGCCGCGGCTCTTTCGCCATCTCCTCCGCTCAGCTGACAGCAGATCAGATAATTTGCATCCTCCGTCGCTCTATTCTGTCAGCCTGATTTATTTGGGGCACCCCCCCCCCCCCTCCAGAGAGATGACAGCAAAGTGACTGGAATGTCGCCCCCTTCGCGGCGGGCGCCCGTCCTCCAAGCGATTATCATTAGGTTGGTGGCACATTTTGTCTTGTTGGCCTCTCATCGGATCCCAGCGAGAGGGCAATTGTGTCGAATGGTCTACTTATCCTAATTGCTACTAGTTTACCTAAATTCTGTCACACTGTCTTCACGAGGGGGCGATCGAAGCGACCGCGGAACACGACAAAAAAAAAAAAAAGAAAGAGAGAGAGAGAGAGAGAGAGCCTCGCTGCGGGCATCGCATAAGAGAGTCCAGCGGACTGTTGCTGGCTGCCGCGATTCACCATTAATGGCCTCGGAGATGATTGAACGCGTGTTGTCCTTCGCATATAGGGATAATGCACTTCTCCGCGGGGACCATCCGAGCTATTTCAGGTTTTACAGCAGCGGAGAAAAGAGGAAAAAAACATTTATTTTACCGGGAAATCTTTACAGCAACACTTTGTTTTTTGTTTGTAATTCAAATGTATCTTTTGGTATTTCCAGTTCTGTATTCTGTTGCAGTGCCTGAAAAAAGTATTCATACCCCTTGAAATTCCCCACATTTTCTCAGGTTACAACCAAAAACATAAATGTATTTTATTGGGATTTTATGTGATGGACCAACACAAAGTGTCACATAATTGTGAAGTGGAAGGAAAATGATAAATAATACAAATAAATATGTGAAAAGTGTGGGGAGGGGGGGCATTTGTATGGCGCCCCCCGGAGTCAATACTTTGTAGAACCCCCTTTCTCTACAAGTCTTTTTGGGGATGTCTCTACCAGCTTTGCCCATCTAGAGAGGACATTTCTGCCCCATTCTTCTTTGTAAAATATCTCAAGCTCTGTCAGATTGGATGGAGAGCGTCTGTGATCAGCAATTTTCAAGTCTTGCCGCAGATTCTCAATGGGATTTAGGTCTGGACTGTGACTGGGCCATTCTAACACATGAATATGCTTTGATGTAAACCATTCCATTGTAGCTCTGGCTGTATGTTTCGGGTCGTTGTCCTGCTGGAAGGTGACCCTCCCCCCCCCCCCCAGTCTCAAGTCTTTTGCAGACTCTAACAGGTTTTCTTCTAAGATTGTCCTGTATTTGTCTCCATCCATCTTCCCATCAACTCTGACCAGCTTCCCTGTCCCTGCTGAAGAAAACCATCCCCACCACATGATGCTGCCACCACCATGTTTCACGGTGGGGATGGTGTGTTCAGGGGGATGGGCAGTGTTAGTTTCCCCCACACATAGCGTTTTGCTTTTAGGCCAAAAAGTTGAATTTTGGTGTCATGTGACCAGATCACCTTCTTCCACATGTTTGCTCCCCTCCCCCACATGGCTTCTCACAAACTACAAACAGGACTTCTTATGACTTTCTTTCTCCAATGTCTTTCTTCTTGTCACTCTTCCATAAAGGGCAGATTTGTGGAGAACACGACTAATAGTTGTCCTGTGGACAGACTCTCCCCCCTGAGCTGTGGATCTCTGCAGCTCCTCCAGAGTCACCATGGACCTCTTGGCTCTTCTCTGATGAATGCTCTCCTTGCCCGGCCCGGTCAGTTTAGGTGGACGGCCGTGTCTTGGTAGGTTTGCGGTTGTGCCATACTCTTTCCATTTTCCGATGATGGATTGAACAGAGCTCCGTGAGATGGTCAAAGCTTGGGAGATTTTTTTTTATAAACTAACCCTGCTTTATACTTCTCCACAACTTTTACATTTTTACATTGTGGGTATGGTCATGACCGTATTTGGTCAAGGACATCACCCAAGATGCCCACAGAAGCCAGGTTATTGGGGCCTGGGAGAGGAACTGTGGCCCCTTTCTCTCTCCACAACCAGGGGTCTCTCTTCTGGGGAGCCCTCACCAAGTACTTGGAAAACTGGCTTTGATAGGTCCTGGTTGTAGAAGCGAAGGCATGGGTAGAGAGTACCTTGCCACTGTCATAAGCCTTGCACCCCAGGGGGGGTTCAGGGATTGAGGCCCTTCTTTCCTCTAGAGGTTGGCGCATTACGGTACCCTCACTATTTTTGTGTGTTGGGATTTCATGGTTCACTATTTGTAAAAAGTGTTGTGGCCTAACTTTCTATTTAGATCAAAAACATTTGAAGAGTAGTGGGTACCATCATCCGTATAATATAGAGAAAAATTTGTTTGGGGGGAACCTGGTCTCCAACCAGGACCCTCCAAAAAGGGGGGGGGGGGCTGTCGGACTATCGCGGTACGTTAAATAGTGTTACTATAATTCATGAACCAATATATATAAAATGTAACATTTTATTATTGTTCTTCATACAAAATAAATTGGACAATCTTTAAAAACAAATGTACAGTAAGTATTTCAACTAGTTTCGCTAAACAGCTTCATCAGGAAATACACATGTTTTACATCTGAAAAAGAGGGGGGGGAAAAAAGAGGATTTTAAAAGAACATTGGTATTTAGAATCAGAAAATGCAGCAATTTCTGATTCTAAATACCAATGTTCTTTTAAAATCCTCTTTTTTTCCCCCCTCTTTTTCAGATGTAAAACATGTGTATTTCCTGATGAAGCTGTTTAGCGAAACTAGTTGAAATACCTACTGTACATTTGTTTTTAAAGATTGTCCAATTTATTTTGTATGAAGAACAATAATAAAATGTTACATTTTATATATATTGGTTCATGAATTATAGTAACACTATTTAACGTACTGCGATAGTCCGACAGCTCCCCCCCCCCCCCTTTTTGGAGGGTCCTGGTTGGAGACCAGGTTCCCCCCAAACAAATTTTTCTCCATGGTTCACTATTTGTTAGTCACTGAGGATGGACTTGGCACTGCACCATGGAGCTCTGTAAAAGAAATGGTGGTGGCCAAAAGTCTGAAACAGCAGTTTATGGCCAAAATCCAGGTCAACCGAGGCTCATAGCTGCAGGCTTCATGTGCTTCTCCACCCTGTGCCCCTCCCCCAATGTATGTACAGCTTTCATCGATCCTTTGGAGGTTCCTCAGCCTAAAAACCATCGTCCCCATTACTGATAATGGTGGACAATCCATCCGCTGTGCCTCACCAACATATGAAGGTGGATTTAGGGATGGAGGAAGTTCATAATAGACACGGAGGACCTCCAGAGTTGAGTCGTCTTTGGGCGCCGCCTGGAATAAGATGGCCATTTATGGTATCAAAGATGGCGGTGATGGGGAGGAGGGGCATTGCCAGGCATAAGCAAACATATAGAAATGCTAATTAGTCCCTATAAATAAAACACTTGATGACTTTATAGAAACTTCTATCATTTATGCGCTGATCTGATGGCGGTGATCTGATGGCGGAGATATGGGGGCGGTGAAATGACGGCGGTGATGGAGGATGGCAATTTGCTGCTTTTTTTATTCTTTTTCTCCGCAAAGTTTGTTGGCAGAAATGGCTGCCATTTATCTCTATACACGCGACTGCGGCCCAGAGACCGCGCGCGCTCCAACGGTCCCACCGCTGCGCCGGTGTGGTCGCTCGTCATTCCTCGTTAATGGAGAACGAGGCGCTGCCCTGTGACGAACGATCCCCTCACCGGGCCAATAAACCTAATGACTGTTCAGCAGCGCAACTGGCTTTACCGGGGCAAAGTGACAGTGGTAATTGATGGCGTCCACATGTGCGTGTTTAGAGCGGGAAGCGAGCGGCGCCGCGCTCCGGATTTAGCGTCCGGCAGGTTGCAGAGCAGCAGAGGAGACAGATGTTGCGGCAGAACGGGACAGAACGGGACGCTGCGCCGCTTTCCAGAGGAACGATCTCGACATCTGGATGTTGTCGTGTCGGGGCGTTCGCCTGCAGCCAGGAGCCTTGTGGCGGCCGCGGCGAAGCTCTGCTCTTCTTTTTAAGCGATTAGTGCGCTGAGGCGTCCATAATGCGGAGTTATCACTCGGCTGCGTCCTTGCAAGGAACCTCAGGAATGGAGGCCGGGGAGGCCGTTTATAATAAGTTCAGCTCCAAGACAGGACCGAATATCTGGGGTGTAGTCCCCTCCCCCCCATCTGGAGGGTTCTCTTCTGTTTGTAGCAGAAAAGGGAAATAATAATAAAATATACCAGAGAATATAATATATAATTTAATATATAGTATACAGTAATACATATTATAGTATACCTTAACGTAATAGGATATTCAATATAATATTTCAATATACGATGAGATAATTTAACATAATAGAGGATATTATATTAAATACCATAACCTAATAATACCATATAAGAGATATACCATATAATATCCAGTAATGTAGCAATATAATATATATTAGACTATAACATAATATATAGTACAGTATACCATAACATAACAATGTAAGTGCGTAGTGGATCGGGCGGCGGGGTGGGTAGCTTGTTAGAGGGCAGGGGGTGGGTAGCGGATGGGACGGCAGGGCCGGTAGCGGATGGGATGGCAGGGTGAATAACGGCTTGGATGGCGGGGTGAATAACGGATTGGGTGGAGGGCCGGGTAGCAGATCGGACAGCGGTATGGGTAGAGGATCGGGAGGCTGGGTGGGTAGCGGATCGGGCAGCAGATCTGACGAGGGGGTGGGTAGCCTATTAGATGGCGGGTAGCCGATGGGACGGCGGGGTGAATAGTGGATGGGACGGCTGGGGGGTAGCGGATGGGACAGCGGGATGAATAGCGGATTGGGTGGAGGGCCGGGTAGCGGATTGGGTGGCAGGGTGAATAGAAGATGGGACAGCGGGGTGGGTAGCGGATGGGACGGCTGGGGGGTAGCAGATGGGACAGCAGTGCGGTTAGCGGATTGGTCGGCTAGGTGGGCAGCGAATGGGACGGCGAGGTGAATAGCGGATTGGGTGGAGGCGCAGGTAGCAGATCAGACGACAGGGTGGGTAGCGGATCGGGTAGCAGGGTGAATAGTGGATGGGACAGCGGGGGGTAGAAGATGGGACAGTGGGGTGGGTAGCAGATTGGTCGGCTGGGCGGGCAGCGGATTTGGTGGAGGGGCGGGTAGCAGATCGGATGACGGTATGGGTAGTTGATCGGTCAGCTGGGCGGCCGCGCGGTGGGTAGCAGATGGGACGGCAGATTTTCCACTGCTGGCTACTCGCCGTTTGAAGGTGAAGCTGATCTGTTCTCAGTGGCACAATGGAGGCGGCTCAGGCGGGATTTGCCTCGTCTGGCCTGCAGCCCCGATTGTATGAAATGATCTCTGGGGGGGGTCAGGGATCAGCTGGCTCATTATTCTTTCTTGTTAAACGATCGCCCGGCTCTTATTTTCGGTTTGAACGCCGGCGCTTGTTCAGCGAGAGACGAAAAGGTGACGACTTTGCTGTTGTGCCGTCACCTCTGCCGTCCCAGGGGCCTCCATTTAATTAACGTTGATTAAAGGTCTGGCCGGGGCCGTGCCCCAGAAATGATGGAGCGCTGCGCGGCGAGCCTGGCGGTAATCTGCCGGGACGCAGAGCGCGGAACGCAGCAAATTCTTTCTAACTAAGCGGGATTTCAGCGGCTCATTTAACGCTTAGATGGACAGAAGTATTAGAGCAGCCAGCCGCTCCGTCCTCGCGGGTCCCGCCGCAGGAAACGCGCAATTCTCGGCAGAACCGCAGTCAGTCTGTTATGATTCGGGGAAATAAGGTGAAGCCGGGGGCCGAATTTTATGGCTATGCGCCCCCCGAGATGGCGCCGTTCACCAGCCGTTTCCTCCATATTTCTCCTTGGACCCGGCGTCCTCTACTTTTCTTCTCCCGGAAGTCTTGGGGTTATTTCCCACAATTATCGCCTGCCCCCATTTCTAGAAGATTCTCTGATTCCTTGAGGTTGCATTCATACTTCTGCGTTTCCCAAATTTGTGCAGAATGGCGAATACGTGCGTTTTGGCGTGTTGTCGCGGCGCACAAAGAGCAGCCCCATTCATTTCTATTTAAAAAATTGTACCCCCTCCCCCACACTACAAGAGTTCAATGCCCGCTGAGTCTAGGGGGTGCAGAAGAGGCTCTATGACTTCCCTGGCCCGTGGTGTTCGCTTCTCTCTGAAACTCCGGTCTGTGGGCAGAGCCTCTGCACCCAGTGTTGGGACAAGGTCATTCAGCACCCAAGGCAAAGATTCCCCCCTCCCCCACTCATGTGGAAGCTTAGAGGATCCTACACACAACAGTCACTTACTTGCCCCGGCCCTCCCCTTGCTCCCACCCTCCCCTTGCCCCGACTCAAGCCTTGCCCCGGCCCTCCCCTTGCCCCCGCCCTCCCCTTGCCCCGGCCTTCCCCTCGCTCCGGCCCTACCCTTGCCCCAGCCCTCCCCTTGCTCCCACCCTCCCCTTGCCCCGACCCTCCCCTTGCCCCGGCCCTTGTGCTCTCCCTGGTTCCTTCCACCTGATTGGCTGAGAGGCAGTAGCAGAAGCCATTGGCTCCCGTTGCTGTCAATCACAGCCAGTGAGGTGGGAGTGGGGGGCGGAGCTGAGTTCTGTGTGTCTTATAGACGCAGATAGCCGGCTTTAGCATGCATTACGAAGGCACGGCCCACTGTTGTCATCGTGTCACAACGTGGTGCAATGATGAAGACACAATGTGCGATGATGAAGATACAATGTGCAATGAAGAAGACACAACGTGGTGTGAAGAAGATACAACGTGCGATAATGAAGATGAAGATGTGTGATGAAGAAGATACAAGGTGCGATGATGAAGATACAAGGTGCGATGATGAAGATACAAGGTGCGATGATGAAGATACAATGTGTGATGATGAAGATACAATGTGTGATGATGAAGATACAATGTGCAATGAAGAAGACACAACGTGGTGTGAAGAAGATACAATGTGCGATGATGAAGATGAAGACGTGTGATGATGAAGATACAATGTGCGATGAAATACAACATGCGATGATGAAGATACAACGTGCGATGATGAAGATACAACATGCGATGATGAACATACAACGTGCGATGATGAAGATACAACATGCGATGATGAAGATACAACGTGCGATGATGAAGATACAACGTGCGATGATGAAGATACAACGTGCGATGATGAAGATACGATGATGAAGATACAACATGCGATGATGAAGATACAACATGCGATGATGAAGATACAATGTGCGATGATGAAGATACAACATGCGATGATGAAGATACAATGTGCGATGATGAAGATACAACATGCGATGATGAAGATACAACATGCGATGATGAAGATACAATGTGCGATGATGAAGATACAATGTGCGATGATGAAGATACAATGTGCGATGATGAAGATGAAGACGTGTGATGATGAAGATACAACGTGCGATGATGAAGATACAATGTGTGATGAAGAAGATACAAGGTGCGATGATGAAGATACAATGTGTGATGATGAAGATACAATGTGTGATGATGAAGATACAATGTGCGATGATGAAGATACAACGTGCAATGAAGAACACACAACGTGGTGTGAAGAAGACACAATGTGCGATGATGAAGATACATTGTGGTGTGAAGAAGATACAACGTGCGATGAAGAAGATGAAGACGTGTGATGATGAAGATACAATGTGCGATGAAATACAACATGCGATGATGAAGATACAACGTGCGATGATGAAGATACAAAGTGCGATGATGAAGATACAACGTGCGATGAAGAAGATACAACATGCGATGATGAAGATACAATGTGCGATGATGAAGATACAATGTGTGATGAAGAAGATACAATGTGTGATGATGAAGATACAACGTGCAATGAAGAAGACACAACGTGGTGTGAAGAAGACACAATGTGCGATGATGAAGATACATTGTGGTGTGAAGAAGATACAATGTGCGATGATGAAGATACAATGTGCGATGAAATACAACATGCGATGATGAAGATACAACGTGCGATGATGAAGATACAACGTGCGATGATGAAGATACAACGTGCGATGATGAAGATACAACATGCGATGATGAAGATACAACATGCGATGATGAAGATACAATGTGCGATGATGAAGATACAATGTGTGATGAAGAAGATACAAGGTGCGATGATGAAGATACAATGTGTGATGATGAAGATACAATGTGCGATGAAATACAACATGCGATGATGAAGATACAACGTGCGATGATGAAGATACAACGTGCGATGATGAAGATACAACGTGCGATGATGAAGATACAACATGCGATGATGAAGATACAACATGCGATGATGAAGATACAATGTGCGATGATGAAGATACAATGTGTGATGAAGAAGATACAAGGTGCGATGATGAAGATACAATGTGTGATGATGAAGATACAATGTGTGATGATGAAGATACAATGTGTGATGATGAAGATACAACGTGCAATGAAGAAGACACAACGTGGTGTGAAGAAGACACAATGTGCGATGATGAAGATGAAGACGTGTGATGATGAAGATACAACGTGCGATGATGAAGATGAAGACGTGTGATGATGAAGATACAACGTGTGATGATGAAGATACAACGTGTGATGATGAAGATACAACGTGCGATGATGAAGATACAACGTGCGATGATGAAGATGAAGACGTGTGATGATGAAGATGAAGACGTGTGATGATGAAGATACAACGTGCGATGATGAAGATACAACGTGCGATGATGAAGATACAACGTGCGATGATGAAGATACAACGTGAGATGAAGAAGATACAACATGCGATGATGAAGATACAACATGCGATGATGAAGATACAATGTGTGATGATGAAGATGAAGACGTGTGATGATGAAGATACAACGTGCGATGATGAAGATACAACATGCGATGATGAAGATACAACATGCGATGATGAAGATACAATGTGTGATGATGAAGATGAAGACGTGTGATGATGAAGATACAACGTGCGATGATGAAGATACAACATGCGATGATGAAGATACAATGTGTGATGATGAAGATGAAGACGTGTGAAGATGAAGATGTGTGATGATGAAGATACAATGTGCGATGATGAAGATACATTGTGGTGTGAAGAAGATACAACGTGTGATGATGAAGATACAAGGTGCGATGATGAAGATACATTGTGGTGTGAAGAAGATACAACGTGTGATGATGAAGATACAAGGTGTGATGTTGCAGAATAAATCCAATTGTTACATATTATTATAATTATTAGGAATTATATCAAAGATTCTAATCAATCACTTGCAGAGTCCCCCCCCCCCTCCTCTCAGCAGAACGTTCGTCTATACGATGCACATCGCCGCTCAATATTAATAAAATATGAGGAGCACAATTGGCCCCCCAGAGGTGTTGGATGACGCCGGGCGCCGTCCTTCGCCCTCTGACCTCTCTTTCTTCTCTCTGGCGGACTGGAACCTTTCTTGTTGCCTCTCTCTCTGCCGCCCTCTTTGTAGTAGTTTTGGGGGCCCCGAGTGCCAAAGGGTCCCGCCCGGGCCCCGTCACATCAGAAGAAGCAGCGGCAGCGCCATTTGAATATCAGACGCCTTTGTGTTTGTCCGCCGCGATGTCTTATTCTCTTTCACATGAAACGTTATTTATCGGCAGCCGTGTGATTGGAGACGACTACTTTAAATATTGAAAGTGATTTCCTATTCATATCACCGACATGAATAGTTTATAGAGGCGGCGCGCTTTGATATGAGCGAGGCGGAACGCGTCACGTATGGCTGAGCGCCGTCTGTACATCGCCGCGTCCCCTATAGAATCCGCCAGACCCGGCCTCAAAGATTCCGCATTGTCGCCTCATCTCCCGTCCTCCTCCAGATCTCATCTCCGATTCCGCGATACAATGAGATCGCTAACCAATCGCATCATCAATATAATATCAATACAATGTTACAAAAATACACATTGTTATCCAATGAGAGATGAAATATGAGACATACAGAGTCCTCCAGCAGTGCAGAGTATTTCAGGAGAGGAGAGTTATAGAGGAAGGAGCAGAGTCCCCCAGCAGAGTATTTCAGGAGAGGAGAGTCATAGAGGAAGGAGCAGAGTCCTCCAGCAGAGTATTTCAGGAGAGGAGAGTTATAGAGGAAGGAGCAGAGTCCTCCAGCAGAGTATTTCAGGAGAGGAGAGTTGTAGAGGAAGGAGCAGAGTCCTCCAGCAGTGCAGAGTATTTCAGGAGAGGAGAGTTATAGAGGAAGGAGCAGAGTCCTCCAGCAGAGCAGAGTATTCCAGGAGAGGAGAGTTATAGAGGAAGGAGCAGAGTCCTCCAGCAGAGCAGAGTATTCCAGGAGAGGAGAGTTATAGAGGAAGGAGCAGAGTCCTCCAGCAGTGCAGAGTATTTCAGGAGAGGAGAGTTATAGAGGAAGGAGCAGAGTCCTCCAGCAGTGCAGAGTATTTCAGGAGAGGAGAGTCATAGAGGAAGGAGCAGAGTCCTCCAGCAGTGCAGAGTATTTCAGGAGAGGAGAGTTATAGAGGAAGGAGCAGAGTCCTCCAGCAGTGCAGAGTATTTCAGGAGAGGAGAGTCATAGAGGAAGGAGCAGAGTCCTCCAGCAGTGCAGAGTATTTCAGGAGAGGAGAGTCATAGAGGAAGGAGCAGAGTCCTCCAGCAGAGTATTTCAGGAGAGGAGAGTTATAGAGGAAGGAGCAGAGTCCTCCAGCAGAGCAGAGTATTTCAGGAGAGGAGAGTTATAGAGGAAGGAGCAGAGTCCTCCAGCAGAGCAGAGTATTCCAGGAGAGGAGAGTTATAGAGGAAGGAGCAGAGTCCTCCAGCAGTGCAGAGTATTTCAGGAGAGGAGAGTTATAGAGGAAGGAGCAGAGTCCTCCAGCAGTGCAGAGTATTTCAGGAGAGGAGAGTCATAGAGGAAGGAGCAGAGTCCTCCAGCAGTGCAGAGTATTTCAGGAGAGGAGAGTCATAGAGGAAGGAGCAGAGTCCTCCAGCAGAGTATTTCAGGAGAGGAGAGTTATAGAGGAAGGAGCAGAGTCCTCATGCAGAGTATTTTAGGAGAGGAGAGTTATAGAGGAAGGAGCAGAGTCCTCCAGCAGTGCAGAGTATTTCAGGAGAGGAGAGTTATAGAGGAAGGAGCAGAGTCCTCCAGCGGTGCAGAGTATATCAGGAGAGGAGAGTTGTAGAGGAAGGAGCAGAGTCCTCCAGCAGTGAAGAGTATTTCAGGAGAGGAGAGTTATAGAGGAAGGAGCAGAGTCCTCCAGCAGTGAAGAGTATTTCAGGAGAGGAGAGTTATAGAGGAAGGAGCAGAGTCCCCCCGCAGTGCAGAGTATTTCAGGAGAGGAGAGTTATAGAGGAAGGAGCAGAGTCCTCCAGCAGAGCAGAGTATTTTAGGAGAGGAGAGCCATAGAGGAAGGAGCAGAGTCCTCCAGCAGAGTATTTCAGGAGAGGAGAGTTCTGGAGGAAGGAGCAGAGTCCTCCAGCAGTGCAGAGTATTTCAGGAGAGGAGAGTTCTGGAGGAAGGAGCAGAGTCCTCCAGCAGTGCAGAGTATTTCAGGAGAGGAGAGTCGCTCAGTATAGTATATAGTCAGTGATGTGGGAATACAGAGGAGATATAGGAGGAAGACGCGGCGTTGCTGGTTGTTAATCCTGAGCGGTGACGCGTCTTTCCGGAACACTCTTCTCCTCTATGTGGCGGGGAGCGGTGACACTGAATTATGTTCCGTGTCTTGCCGCCGTGTATCCGCCGGACTCTGCAGATTCCTCTAATATCCGGACGGACAATTATATTGTGCCGGAGATCACAGTTCAGGGACAGCTTGTTATGGGTGCAAATTGCTTCAAGAACCAATCAGATGTCAGCATACAAATCAGACCCCAAGATAGCGGGAGCTCCATGGTGTGTCTATGTTCAGTATGGCGGGGCGGTCATTCTGGTCGGTATGGCGGGGCGGTCATTCTGGTCGGTATGGCGGGGCGGTTATTCTGGTCGGTATGGCGGGGTGGTCATTCTGGTCGGTATGGCGGGCAGTCTTTCTGGTCGGTATGGCGGGGCGGTCATTCTGGTTGGTATGGCGGGGCGGTCATTCTGGTCGGTATGGCGGGGCGGTCATTCTGGTCGGTATGGCGGGGCGGTCTTTCTGGTCGGTTTGGCGGGCGGTCTTTCTGGTCGGTATGGCGGGGCGGTCATTCTGGTCGGTATGGCAGGGCGGTCATTCTGGTCGGTATGGCGGGGCGGTCATTCTGGTCGGTATGGCGGGCAGTCTTTCTGGTCGGTATGGCGGGCGGTCATTCTGGTCGGTATGGCGGGGCGGTCATTCTGGTCGGTATGGCGGGGCGGTCATTCTGGTCGGTATGGCAGGGCGGTCATTCTGGTCGGTATGGCGGGGCGGTCATTCTGGTCGGTATGGCGGGCAGTCTTTCTGGTCGGTATGGCGGGCGGTCTTTCTGGTCGGTATGGCGGGTGGTCATTCTGGTCGGTATGGCGGGGTGGTCATTCTGGTCGGTATGGCGGGGTGGGTGCGGTGGGGGTCCTGAGCTGAACTACTCTTTGGAAGGAGCAGAGTCTTCCATGTCAGGACTGTTCAGGGAATGCTGGCACTTGTAGTTCTCCAGAAGCTGGAAAGTTTGAAAAGCTGCCTCTGGGCCCCATTGGACCCGCAGACGGCTCAGCGAACCCCGCGAGTCTTCTTTAGAGTGGAGATAATTACTAGCCATCCATTGATGAGGCCCGGCTGTGCCGGTTCATTATCCCGGGTAACGAATTGTCGCGGATACGTTTTTTTCGGAAGATCTAAGCCGCCGTCTCTTGTAATGCAAATTCCGATTGTCCCCAGAATCACCTCTTTGTATTTCCGACTTCAGATCCCCCCAATTACTCATTGTCTCCGTGGCTCAGCCTTCCCGCCATAAATAAAGAATCACAGATTTGCATATTTTATTTCGCGGAGCGCCAAATAACTTTCCCTAACTAGGTCTCTGCTGAATATTGCCGGCGGACTGCAGAGAGCCGTCCTCCCCACATCCACTTTTAGGACCATTTACAACAAAAGTGAGAAAAAGAAGTGAATTTCTGGAGATCGGGGGGGGGGGATAATTTCTGATGTTTCAGGTTTTTATTTTCGGGAAGTCTGCCCCCCTCATATATCAGGTGACGGATGTATTACAGGAGACCAACGTGGATAAAGTCAGAAATGAAGCCAATATTATGTAAAAATCTGTATTTATATTATCTTCCCTGGGTCTTGCATGTTTCAGGCCCTGTAGCCTTCACTAGGAACAGGGGGAGGGGGGGTTCACATACTTTGACTCATGTAGGGTACATCACTGGTATTCTGTAGAACTTTGATCTTCTGCTCTCCATCTATGGTCACCTGGTGGAGTGATGTCTGCCAGTGATGAACTTATGTTGGTTAGGAAGACCTGGCTCACAACTTGGGCCTCACGTTGGGCACCTAAAATGAAATAAAAAAAGACCTACCTCATAATCTGTTCCAATTCATCCCAAAGAGGTTCAGTAGAGTTGAGGTCAAGGCTCTCTGCGGGACACTCGAGTCCCTCCACCCATCACACCTATATGAGCGTGTTGGACATCCACAAGACGTTGGAGGGTGTCTGTGGGAATTTGTACCCATTTGTGAGGTCGGGTACCGACTTTGGATGAGAAGGCCTGAAATCACATGCTGGGCCTCACGTTGGGCACCAAAAATAGACCTGGCTTATAATCGGCATTCCAATTCAACCCTAAGGTTTTCAGTAGGGTAGAGGTCAGGGCACTCGAGTTCCTCCCACCATCATGCCTATATGAGCTTGTTGGACATCCCATTTCAAAACCATAGGCGTTGTTATAGAGATTCTCCCTTGTGGCTACAACATCCACTCTTCTCAAGATTTTGGAGGGTGTCTGTGGAAATTTGTACCCATTTTGTGAGTTCAGGTACTGATGTTGGGTGAAAAGACCTGGCTTACATGCTGGGCCTCACGTTGGGCACCAAAAATAGACCTACCTTATAATCGGCGTTCCAATTCATCCCAAAGATGTTCAGTAGGGTTGAGGTCAGGGCTCTGTGCAGGACACTCGAGTTCCTCCACCAAACCGGTCACACCATGGATTTATGAAGCTGGCTTTGTACATGGGGGGAAGGGGGATGGACGCGACAGTCATGCTTTATACACGGGGGGGGGGGGGGGCACAGTCATGCTGGAACATAAAAGGGTCTTCACCAAACTGATACCACAAGGTAACAATTGCCTACAATGTCTTTGTATGATGGAGGACTACCAGTAAGCTCCACTGGGGACACCTTGACTCATTTGTAGGGGGCGTCACATACTTAAATATATAAGGGGGGCCTCACTGTTATTCTATAGAAGTTGGATCTTCTGCCCCCATCCATGTTCACCCTAAAGCAGAAGAACGATGGAGTTTGGTTGAGTGACATCCGGCAGTGATGTATATAGAAGTGAGATATAGGAGACAGTGCTGGGATATTATATATGAATGACGGCTCTATACATCAGAGGAGACAGCACCGGAGTTCTGGGTGAACCAGTCCATAGGGCTGCCATCTTGGAGCACCGGGGTCCTGGGTGAGCCAGTACAAAGGGCTGCCATCTTGGAGCACTGGGGTCCTAGGTGAGCCAGTACAAAGGGCTGCCACCTTGGAGCACCGGGGTCCTGGGTGAGCCAGTACGTAGGGCTGCCATCTTGGAGCACCGGGTCCTGGGTGAGCCAGTACGTAGGGCTGCCATCTTGGAGCACCGGGGTCCTGGGTGAGCCAGTACAAAGGGCTGCCACCTTGGAGCACCGGGGTCCTGGGTGAGCCAGTACGTAGGGCTGCCATCTTGGAGCACCGGGTCCTGGGTGAGCCAGTACGTAGGGCTGCCATCTTGGAGCACCGGGTCCTGGGTGAGCCAGTCCATAGGGCTGCCATCTTGGAGCACCGGGGTCCTGGGTGAGCCAGTACGTAGGGCTGCCATCTTGGAGCACCAGGGTCCTGGGTGAGCCAGTACAAAGGGCTGCCATCTTGGAGCACTGGGGTCCTAGGTGAGCCAGTACGTAGGGCTGCCATCTTGGAGCACCGTGTCCTGGGTGAGCCAGTACGTAGGGCTGCCATCTTGGAGCACCGGGGTCCTGGGTGAGCCAGTACAAAGGGCTGCCACCTTGGAGCACCGGGGTCCTGGGTGAGCCAGTGCGTAGGGCTGCCATCTTGGAGCACCGGGGTCCTGGGTGAGCCAGTACAAAGGGCTGCCACCTTGGAGCACCGGGGTCCTGGGTGAGCCAGTGCGTAGGGCTGCCATCTTGGAGCACCGGGGTCCTGGGTGAGCCAGTGCGTAGGGCTGCCATCTTGGAGCACCGGGGTCCTGGGTGAGCCAGTACAAAGGGCTGCCATCTTGGAGCACCGGGGTCCTGGGTGAGCCAGTCCGTAGGGCTGCCATCTTGGAGCACCGGGGTCCTGGGTGAGCCAGTACGTAGGGCTGCCATCTTGGAGCACCGGGGTCCTGGGTGAGCCAGTGTGTAGGGCTGCCATCTTGGAGCACCGGGGTCCTGGGTGAGCCAGTGCGTAGGGCTGCCATCTTGGAGCACCGGGGTCCTTGGGTGAGCCAGTCCGTAGGGCTGCCATCTTGGAGCACTGGGGTCCTGGGTGAGCCAGTGCGTAGGGCTGCCATCTTGGAGCACCGGGGTCCTGGGTGAGCCAGTACAAAGGGCTGCCATCTTGGAGCACCGGGGTCCTGGGTGAGCCAGTCCGTAGTGCTGCCATCTTGGAGCACCGGGGTCCTGGGTGAGCCAGTGCGTAGGGCTGCCATCTTGGAGCACCGGGGTCCTTGGGTGAGCCAGTCCGTAGGGCTGCCATCTTGGAGCACTGGGGTCCTGGGTGAGCCAGTGCGTAGGGCTGCCATCTTGGAGCACCGGGGTCCTGGGTGAGCCAGTACAAAGGGCTGCCATCTTGGAGCACCGGGGTCCTGGGTGAGCCAGTCCGTAGGGCTGCCATCTTGGAGCACCGGGGTCCTTGAGTGAGCCAGTTTGTAGGGCTGCCATCTTGGAGCACCGGGGTCCTGGGTGAGAAAGTACATAGCATTGCAGTCTTGCAGCACCAGGGTCCTGGGCGGGTCAGGGATCGGGTCGCTGTTGCAATGTTTTCAGAAGCGATTGCTCATAGTTCAGCGATTGCTCATAGTTCAGGTGTATGAGGCGGCATTGGACGGTAACAATAGGACATTATCAGCAATCAATACAACAATGTGTCACACAGGAAGAGCAGAAATAGATGTGGGTGACAATTGTAGAAACGATCAATCTGACATTCTTCTCATCTCTCTCCCCTCCGCAGCAACTCTATGCCGCTCAGCTCGCCAGCATGCAGGTCTCTCCCGGAGCCAAGATGCCCTCCACGCCTCAGCCCCCCAATTCCACGGGACCCCTGTCGCCCACCGCCGTCAAGAGCGAGAAGAGGGGGAGCAGCCCCATCACACAAGTCAAGGTAAAATCTGCCGAACGCCATTCGCCATCAGATCATTGTCTGCACAGTGATGTCAGATGGCGGCTGGTCACTGAGGGGTGGGGGGCGCCAGGTATAGGATTTGGGGAGGGGGGGTGATAAATCAGATCTAGTTTTTCTTCTCTTTATCTGGTTGCTCAGTCAGTAAAT
Source organism: Lithobates sylvaticus (assembly GCA_028564925.1). Lineage (NCBI taxonomy): Eukaryota > Metazoa > Chordata > Amphibia > Anura > Ranidae > Lithobates > Lithobates sylvaticus. The sequence goes on from CM053034.1 coordinate 190,414,595, forward strand.
TGCTCCGGTGTTTTTTTTGCAACAAATTATAAAAATGATCAATTCCAGAACAATGGTGGACAAATGGCAACAATGTATCTGAGAGCCGAGATACCGGAGATGACCCATCCCCCGATGACTCCATACAGAGAGATTATTATAGTATATTATGAAAATGGGTCTTTCCTTGAGATCGATTGACAGCCCATGTTCAAAATCGGGACAGAAAAAGGCTCCTCCCAGGCCACGCCCTGTAATGCGCTTCTCCCCACCCACAGGGCTTAGTCAAAGTCCTCTAGGCTAGTCAAAGTCCTGGTGCGAAACACGTTGGGGGGTGTGGCCTGGGAGGAGCCTAGGTTGAGGCTGCTTTCTATCTCGATTTAGTACATGAGCGGTAAAGGTGGGCAGCGCCTTTCAACTACACTTTGTATACAAGGCTTAGTTTGGAACCATAGATGCTGCCACCTAAGTGTAGCGAGTCACCGGAGCGCCCTGAATGACCCCTTGGAGAGGCGCTCCAAGTACACAGATGGGGGTCACTTTGTGGTGAAGTTGCATTTGTTTTCACTTGGCCAAAGTACACAACGCTTATGTGTCACGGACAAAGGAACTGATAATTATTAGAAACGGGGGTGGGGTGCGGTCGAAGCGTGCAGTTGGGGTGCGGTCGGGGTGTGCAGTTGGGGTGCGGTCGGTGGCGTGCAGTTGGGGTGCGGTCGGTGGCGTGCAGTTGGGGTGCGGTTGGGGACATGCAGTTGGGGTGCGGTTGGGGACATGCAGTTGGGGTGCGGTTGGGGACGTGCAGGTGGGATGCAGTCGGGGGCGTGCAGGTGGGGTGCGGTCGGGGCATGCAGTTGGGTTGCAGTCAGGGAGTGCAGTTGGGGTGCGGTCAGGGCATGCAGGTGGGGTGTGGTCGGGGGCTGCAGGTGGGGTGCGGTCGGGCGTGCAGTTTGGGTGTGGTCGGGCGTGCAGTTTGGGTGCGGTCGGGCGTGCAGTTTGGGTGCGGTGGGGCGTGCAGTTGGGGTGCGGTCAGAGGCATGCAGTTGGGGTGCGGTCGGGGGCGTGCAGTTGGGGTGCGGTCAGAGGCATGCAGTTGGGGTGCGGTCGGGCGTGCAGTTGGGGTGCGGTCAGAGGCATGCAGTTGGGATGCGGTCGGGGCGTGCAGTTGGGGTGCGGTCAGAGGCATGCAGTTGGGGTGCGGTCGGGGCGTGCAGTTGGGGTGCGGTCAGAGGCATGCAGTTGGGGTGCGGTCGGGGCGTGCAGTTGGGGTGCGGTCAGAGGCATGCAGTTGGGGTGCGGTCGGGGCGTGCAGTTGGGGTGCGGTCAGAGGCATGCAGTTGGGGTGCGGTCGGGGCGTGCAGTTGGGGTGCGGTCAGAGGCATGCAGTTGGGGTGCGTTCGGGGCGTGCAGTTGGGGTGCAGTCGGGGCGTGCAGTTGGGTTGCGGCCTCACACTGTAATACAACGAGTAAATGTTTGCAAACGCGTTTCAAGGGCTGTATCTCCTCCCAGGGCTTGAAAGGATGATACATTGTAACAGCAGCTGGATTTAAGCCTTGATCCCAAGTCCACATACACTGTTACAATGTATCATTCTGAAGGGGGCGGAGATACATCCCTCACGGGGGATAATTTTGTGTTTGGACTTTATAATGTGACATTTCAGTTCTCAATGATGCAGTCGGGTGTTTTGTAGAACTCCGTTTCTTACATGTGTCGGCGTCATTCATGCGCTTCATTTTGAATGGCACTTCAGCGCACTTTTGCTGATGAATGTACATTGCAGTACGCTGCCCATATGCTTCATACATTATTTTGGGTTATTTCTGTGTTGGGCGGCTCATTCCTCGTGTTTAACACATTCTAGCAGACCAGGCCCAGTGTGAATGGGCCCTAAACCCTTTCTGGGTGAAATGCGTCAGTAAAGTGATGTTCTGTGTAATTGTCTGGAACAATAAAGCTTTATCGTCCACAGACAAGGACATATTTTGTGGTCTTGAGAGGAGCAATGGTTTCCCCGGGGGTTTGGAGGACTTGTGCACAGTACGGGGGTTCACCCCATCGATGATAAAGGAGAGACAGAGGCGCATTTTTATGATGAGGCGGTTTTTGCTTTGCATACAGTTTCCAGGATCCAATATTTGGTGGTCAGGTGTCGGCACTGCGCTGAACCCTGACAGCTGGGTAGACCAAGCTGGAGCCTGAGAATGGGGGGGAGGGCTGATCGGGGGGGGGGGGCTGATCTGGGGGGTGGTATTGATAGGAGGGAGGGTCATGTGAATTATTTCTGCTCTATTTTAGGGAGTTTCCGTGGTCCGTGTATCAGGGGTGGGACAAGGGGTGGGCGGCTGCCCTGGGCGGAGTGGTTTACTGTAGGGATGGGGGTGCTTTTCTTCTGTTACAATGCTGACAGGAGTGGTGACAACAACATCACTACTCCTGTCAGCCCAGCACTGGGAGCAGCGAGGAGAGGAGGGAAGAGCCGGGGGGGGGTGTGGGCTGTGTTTTCACTCCCCCTCCTTTTTCCTGCCAGTGCCGTGAAGTCTGGTGTTCCCAGAGTTCCTTCCTGCTCTAAATGGAGGTACAGGTGATCCCCACATGGGGGGTACAGGTGATCCTTACATGGGAGGTACAGGTGATCCTTACATGGGAGGTACAGGTGATCCCCACATGGGGGGCATGCAGGTGATCCCCACATGGGAGGTACAGGTGATCCCCACATGGGGGGTACAGGTGATCCCCACATGGGAGGTACAGGTGATCCCCACATGGGGGGTACAGGTGATCCTTACATGGGAGGTACAGGTGATCCTTACATGGGAGGTACAGGTGATCCCCACATGGGAGGTACAGGTGATCCCCACATGGGGGGTACAGGTGATCCTTACATGGGAGGTACAGGTGATCCTTACATGGGAGGTACAGGTGATCCCCACATGGGAGGTACAGGTGATCCCCACATGGGGGGTACAGGTGATCCCCACATGGGAGGTACAGGTGATCCTTACATGGGGGGTACAGGTGATCCCCACATGGGGGGTACAGGTGATCCCCACATGGGGGGTACAGGTGATCCCCACATGGGGGGTACAGGTGATCCTTACATGGGAGGTACAGGTGATCCTTACATGGGAGGTACAGGTGATCCTTACATGGGAGGTACAGGTGATCCTTACATGGGAGGTACAGGTGATCCTTACATGGGAGGTACAGGTGATCACCACGTGGGAGGTACAGGTAATCCCCACATTGGGGGTACAGGTGATCCTTACGTGGGAGGTACAGGTGATCCCCACGTGGGAGGTACAGGTGATCCCCACATGGGGGGTACAGGTGATCCCCACATGGGAGGTACAGGTGATCCTTACATGGGAGGTACAGGTGATCCTTACATGGGAGGTACAGGTGATCCCCACGTGGGAGGTACAGGTAATCCCCACATTGGGGGTACAGGTGATCCCCACATGGGATGCATGTAGGTGATCCCCCACATGGGAGGCACGCAGGTGATCCCCACATGGGAGGCACGCAGGTGATCCCCACATGGGAGGTGCAGGCGATCCCCACATTGGGGGTACAGGTGATCCCCACATGGGATGCATGTAGGTGATCCCCCACATGGGAGGCACGCAGGTGATCCCCGCATGGGAGGTGCAGGTGATCCCCACATGGGATGCATGTAGGTGATCCCCACATGGGGGCGCGCAGGTGATCCCCATATGGGGGTACAGGTGATCCCCACACAGGGTGAATAAATGTCCCCCGAAATGTGACCGATCGTACCTTTCCAGCTGCGGCAGGCTGTCATTGGTTTGTTGCTGTAACAAGACCCCGCATGGCGTAACACAATTATATAAAGTCTCCTGTCAGGGCCGCTGCCCCCCTGGACCCCCCCCCCCCCCCCGCCGCCGTCACATCTGCGTTCAGTTAGAAGAGACGCGGCATTAGATTATTAGGAAAATAATTGCAATAACATGCTTTATTAAAAGGGAAACGGTTGCCATGGAGATGGGTGGTGGATCCGGTAACGGAACGTGTCGCAGACACGGCGCCGAGGACCTGCGAAGGTCTCTAGACAAGGCCGCGTAGGGGAAGCCCCCCGGCTCCGCCATCGGACCGCCATTTACCAGGCCATGGAGCGCCGACACTACGGAGAAGACTGCACAAAGGTGGAACGGCTCCAAGACAAAGTTTTCCTTCAGCTCTGCGCCCGTTCCACCGCGCCGGCGAGAGAAAAAGAAAAAACGTAAATAACTGGAAGAGGGCAAAGAACATAAAACGTGTTTATACAGTTGTGCTGCTGAGCTTAATAACCGGAGTGGGAAGCGTTGCTGGCACAGAGCGCCTCCCCTCCCCCCACCACTGCGCCATTTCTCCGGCTCTGTCCAGTGTGGCGCATATATGCACAAAGCAACGCGCGGAGGGTTAGAAATGGGCACCTGGCCCTTTATTTGGGAGCCGAGCGTCCCTCGTGGTTTGCACCTTTTCTGCCGAGTCAGCGGGTGTCGGGTGGGAGGAGTGCGGACACACGGAGGAAGATTCCCCTGAGTCGGCGTTCCTGCGGTCTCCGGCAAATCGTCAGCGAGGCCGACTGGCGGGCCGAGAACCCGTCACAGATTGGTCAGCTGGATAGGTGGGTGACAAAGTCCGGAACGGGGAGCCGAGAATCCGAGATAAAGGAAGATTCCCATCCATCCCATCTTCTAATGGAGCTTCATGGAATTCATTGGTGGCTTCATTCAGCAGGCCTTTCACAGTTCTCCCAGGCGGGACATGGGTTGGGATGGAGCATAGCCATCATGGTCAGTGATCTCTGTACAGCGCTGCGGTATATGTCCGAGCTATATAAATGTATAATAATAGTGTGTGACTGTGGGGGAGGGGACATTGGAGTGTAAGCTCCTCTGGTACAGAGACTGATGTGACTGTGGGGGAGGGGACATTAGAGTGTAAGCTCCTCTGTGTAGAGACTGATGTGACTGTGGGGGGGGGCATTAGAGTGTAAGCTCCTCTGTACAGAGACTGATGTGACTGTGGGGGAGGGACATTAGAGTGTAAGCTCCTCTGTATAGAGACTGATGTGACTGTGGGGGAGGGGACATTAGAGTGTAAGCTCCTCTGTACAGAGACTGATGTGACTGTGGGGGGAGGGGACATTAGAGTGTAAGCTCCTCTGTACAGAGACTGATGTGACTGTGGGGGAGGGGACATTAGAGTGTAAGCTCCTCTGTACAGAGACTGATGTGACTGTGGGGGGAGGGGACATTAGAGTGTAAGCTCCTCTGTACAGAGACTGATGTGACTGTGGGGGAGGGACATTAGAGTGTAAGCTCCTCTGTACAGAGACTGATGTGACTGTGGGGGGAGGGGACATTAGAGTGTAAGCTCCTTTGTACAGAGACTGATGTGATGTGGGGGGAGGGGACATTAGAGTGTAAGCTCCTCTGTACAGAGACTGATGTGACTGTGGGGGAGGGGGCATTAGAGTGTAAGCTCCTCTGTACAGAGACTGATGTGACTGTGGGGGAGGGGGCATTAGAGTGTAAGCTCCTCTGCTTGGCTCAGTGATCTCTGTACAGCACTGCGGTATATGTCAGAGCTATGTACATGCGTGTAGTAGCAGTCGGGGCGCAGCGCGTGCGGAGCGCTCCGCAGTCTCACATTGATATAATGGAAGCGTATTGTATCTTTCCACATGGAAAACATGGCTGGTGCGGCACACAGATTACCATCTGGCCAGACACATTTCAATGCCACTACCATGTGCCAAAAAAGTAAATAAAACATTGTTTATCCTGGAAGAATCAAAATATGTATCTTTACTACTCTTATTTATCGGTAACCTAATATGTGGCGCAGCCTGTCGCTGTAAACACGAGCGGCGGAGCAGATGGTCCCGGGGTAATGACGTTCCTCCCATTCAGACGACGGTAACCTCGGCTTTCCCCGAATTCTTATCACTCAGTCGGAGTCGTGGCGGGTTTCCTCCGCACAGGAAGTGATGTCATCGAATCTCAGAACCGCCTGGAAGTTCTGAGCAGCAATGGGCTCCGTCCAATCAGAATCCAAACAAAATGGACAATAATTTGGATACATGAAAATTAAACTTGGGGGGAAATTCCTTGAAACATATTTAGATGAATTGGCTTTCATTCCCGGAACACTGGAAACTAGACGTGTGTGCGATTTATTTTCACTCCAAATCGAAATTCGGACAAATTTTTCGTTATTCAGAAGTAACCAAAATTCTGAATTAAAATAGTAACAAATGTAAACGAATCCGAAATAACGAAACAAAATTTTGGAACAAAATTCTAATTGTTTTCAAATCAAATTTGAATAGTTTTTGAATCAAATTCCTAAAGAGGATAAAATAGAAGAGAAAATAAAAGAATAGAATATAATAGAGTAAAACATAAAATACAAAATAAAAGAATAGAAAAAAAAATCTAATTTGAATAGAAAATAATAGAATATTATAGAAAAGAATTGAATAGAAAATAATTGAATATAATAGAGTTAAACATAACAAAATAAAAGAATAGAAAAAAAAATCGAATTTGAATAGATAGAAAATACAATTATTATATTGTACTCTTTTCTATTCTATTTTATTTTCCATTCTATTCTTTTCTTTTTGAACTCTTTTGGTCTTTAGATTTGTATTTTGTTATGTTTTACTCTATACTGTTCTATTTTTTTCTATTCTATTAAGTAAAACATGAGAAAATACAAAATTAAAGAATAGAAAAAAAAATTGAATTTGAATAGAAAAGAATAGAATGGAAAAGAATAGAAGAGAGTAAAATAGAAAAATATATATAATATAACCATTTTCTGAAATTCAAAAACTTTAAATTTAAATAGAAAAGAACAGAATAGAAAATAATAGAATATAATAGAGTGAAACATAAATAAAAGAATAGAAAAAAATGTAATTTGAATAGGAAAGAATAGAATAGAAAACACAATTATTATATTCTACTATTTTCTATTTTATTTTCTATTCTATTCTTTCCTATTCAAATTCGATTTTTTTTTTCTATTCTTTAATTTTGTATTTTGTCATGTTTTACTCAATAGAATAAAAAAAAAATAGAACAGTATAGAATAAAACATAACAAAATACAAACCTAAAGACTAGAAAAAAAAATCGAATTTGAATAGAAATGAATAGAATAGAAAACACAATTATTATATTCTACTATTTACTATTTTCTATATTCTATTCTATTCATTTCTATTCAAATTCGATTTTTTTTTTCTAGTCTTTAGATTTGTATTTTGTTATGTTTTACTCTATACTGTTCTATTTTTTTTTTTTTATTCTATTGAGTAAAACATGACAAAATACAAAATTAAAGAATAGAAAAAAAAATCAAATTTGAATATAAAATAATAGAATGATACAGAAAAGAATAGAAAATAAAATAATAGAATAGAGTAAAATAGAAAAAAAACAATATAATAACCATTTTCTGAAATTCAAATACAATAACTTTAAATTTTAATAGAAAAGAATAGAATAGAAAAAAAGCAATAGAAAAAATATAACCATCTTCCAAAATTAGAATTTAAAATAGAATAAATTCGATTAAATTCGAATAAATTCGATTTCAAAAGGAATTAGATTTTTTCCCGATTCGGTTGAATTGAGTTCAGTTTGACTGAATTCGCAAAATTAGAATCGCTTCGAAGTCAAACAAAACGATTAAAAAAAAATGCCATTTGGTGTCCCCAAAATTCATGGTGTACAGATCTCACTCATTGCAGAACATATAAAGCCCCCCAATATCAGCTCAGTGCTCATCCAAAGGAGATCTAGCGGTGCCGTATTTCAGAAAAATTATCTTTTACAAAGTATTGAAAACACAAATCACCGATGGAGACTCTTAATTTAAAATTCTCGGATCCCAAAAAGGTGTCTTTTTTTTTTTGGGTGGGGGGACGATATTATCCCCCACTATGGTTTCAGATACAATCCGTGTTCGGAGTTCTTCTTTAGCTGGGCACATTTTCATTAGTCATGGGGTGTAGTTGCTCTTTAAATGGCGATTCTCGGGGGGGTGGAGGCAGTGATTGGCCGGTGGGCTCGGCGTGGTTTTACATTACACGTAGAATTTCAGTAACGTATTCATGTGAATCCTGCCGGCACACGGAGGCTTCATGGGTAATTTGTGCCTCCCATAAACTTCACGAGCCGTACAGAAGATCCTTTACTTTCTCCTTCGGTGATTAGAATCTTCCAGGTCTTGGAGCTCCTCTGCCGTCATCGCCGTGAATTTCGCCAAACTCCCCGCCAAGCCGTGTCGGCACGTTTCATTGAGAAACGCATCATAACTTCACGCTAAACCTTCCGCGCTTTGCTAAGATTTCCCAGAAGCCAACGGGGCGGCGAGGTCCTGCCAGAAGAACGGACAGACCCGGGATTGAGGCACGGGAAATGTTAATAAAGATACTTTGTCTCCTGGAGGAAGGAAGAGAAATGTTCACGTTCGGTGGAGTTGGATTTCAAGGCGTATTTAGGAGCCGTTCTAATAAACGTGAAGATGAATTGGAGGCTTTTGTGTTTCTGCCATGTAGACATCCAATTCTTCAGTTTGACGCCCCAATATTTTTATTATTTACACAGGGAGCGCCAACACCGCCATCGGGTCACCATTGATCAGAAAGTTGATTGTCCAAGAACAGGACAGGAGATGTGAAGGTTGTGGAACCACCCTGTGATGTGCAGGATAGTGAGGAATACATAGACATGTAGACTGAGGTGATAAAACAACCTCCCAATGAATGAATGGCCCCACATAGGGGGAGAACTCTACAAATATTCAACAGTCTTCCTACACCCTACGAAAAAGGGACCTTCCTTCAAAGACAGTGAGGTCACATTTTGGACAGGGTGGGCATTAGGTTCACAAAAGAGCCCATCTACGTCAAACTAGAACAACCATCATTGAACATGGGTGGAGGCCTTCAACATCCTCTGTCCTACATATCCACTTGAAAAGATACTTTGTCTCCTGGAGGAAGGAAGAGAAATGTTCGCGTTCGCTGGAGTTGGATTTCAAGGCGTATTTAGGAGCCGTTCTAATAAACTTGAAGATGAATTGGAGGCTTTTGTGTTTGTGCCATGTAGACATCCAAGACAATTCTTCAGTTTGACGCCCCAATATTTTTATTATATACACAGGGAGCGCCAACACCTTCATCGGGTCACCATTGATCAGAAAGTTGATTGTCCAAGAACAGGACAGGAGTTGTGAAGGTTGTGGAACCTCCCTGTGATGGGCAGGATAGTGAGGAATACATAGACATGTAGACTGAGGTGATAAAACAACCTCCCAATGAATGAATGAATGGCCCCACATAGGGGGAGAACTCTACAAATATTCAACAGTCTTCCTACACCCTACGAAAAAGAGACCTTCTGTCAGAGAAATACCGTGCTTCACCGCCGGGTTCCAGGGTTGCGCACGCGCGGTAGAGCAGCTCAACGAACAGTACAGGTACGCCGGGTAGCGGGTGCGCATGCGCGGGTCCGTGGCACTCGGGTATCTGACACAGCCCAGCCAGTGCGGCTCACCACTGTGCGCGGCGCTGACAGAAGACGAGTGCGCATGCGCACTCGTCCGGGTATCCCACCTGACCACTCACCTGGCCTATAAAAGGCTTCCCCTGTTTTCTCACAATTGCTGGTTTGTTGTCTCTTCCTGAGTCCTGGCTCCAGTCCTTGTATCCTGTGTCCTGTACCCTGTATCCTGTACCTGCTTGATTACCTGTGCCGACCCGGAATCTGCTTGACCATCTCTGAGTTCCTTACCTGTGTTTGACCCCTGGCTTGCTTCCTGGATACCTCCGCTGCCTGATCACCTGTGCTTGACCCTCGGCCTGCCTACTGGACATTCTCTGAGTTACTTACCTGTGTTTGACCCCTGGCTTGCTTCCTGGATACCTCTGCTGCCTGATCGCCTGTGCTTGACCCTCGGCCTGCCTACTGGACATTCTCTGAGTTACTTACCTGTGTTTGACCCCTGGCTTGCTTCCTGGATACCTCTGCTGCCTGATCACCTGTGCTTGACCCTCGGCCTGCCTACTGGACATTCTCTGAGTTCCTTACCTGTGTTTGACCCCTGGCTTGCTTCCTGGATACCTCTGCTGCCTGATCACCTGTGCTTGACCCTCGGCCTGCCTACTGGACATTCTCTAAGTTACTTGTGTTTGACCCTCTGCTCGGTGTTCTGGACTTCCAGTTCTCTCATGCTCCTGAGGGTCCTCCTCCAGTATACGTTCTGGTACCTCCATAACCTCTGCCTGATCACGGTCCTGCCAGGTGTCTACTTCCAGTGCAGCATCAGCCTCTCCTGGTCAACGTCGCTACTGCACACCACCTGCAACACATCTGCTGGCAACCCGTGCATCTTTGTGCCCGGTGACCTCTGTACCCACTCCAGAGGCATCGTGCACCTAGTCGCAAGGGGAGCAGCTCTCAGCATATCGGCCCGGGTGAGTACCTCTGACACCTTCCTTCAAAGACAGTGAGGTCACATTTTGGACATTAGGTTCACAAAAGAGCCCATCTACGTCAAACTAGAACAACCGTCATTGAACATGGGTGGAGGCCTTCAACGTCCTCTGTCCTACATATCCACTTGAAAAGATACTTTGTCTCCTGGAGGAAGGAAGAGAAATGTTCACGTTCGCTGGAGTTGGATTTCAAGGCGTATTTAGGAGCCGTTCTAATAAACGTGAAGATGAATTGGAGGCTTTTGTGTTTCTGCCATGTAGACATCCAATTCTTCAGTTTGACGCCCCAATATTTTTATTATCTACACAGGGAGCGCCAACACCGCCATCAGGTCACCATTGATCAGAAAGTTGATTGTCCAAGAACAGGACAGGAGGTGTGAAGGTTGTGGAACCACCCTGTGATGTGCAGGATAGTGAGGAATACATAGACATGTAGACTGAGGTGAATGAATGATTTGTATAGCGCTGCAATTGCGAACTGAATCGCCTCAAGTCGCTCGATCAGCCTGTGTTGTCACGCTTCTAGAAGAGGTGGGTCTTGAGTTTTTTCCTGAACGCCTGATGGTTTTCTTCCATGTGGATGTAAGTCAGTAGAGCGTTCCATAGCCGTGGTCCTTGGACTGCGAATCTTCTTTCTCCCTTTGATTTGTAGCGGGATTTGGGAATGAGGAGGAGGTTTTGGTTAGACGATCGAAGACTGCGGTTGGGTGTGTAGTGTGTTATCTTCTCGCGTAGGTATTGAGGAGCGTCTCCATGGGTGCATTTGTGGGTGAGGCCGAGGGTCTTGAATGTGATCCGATTCTTTACGGTTAGCCAATGTAGGCTCCTCAGGGAAGGGGAGATGGATTCCCAGGGCTTTTTTCCCGTTATCAGTCTTGCCGCCGTGTTTTGGATGAGTTGTAAGCGCGCAAGTTGATATTGGGGTAGTCCTATGTAAAGGGAGTTTGCGTAGTCGAGTCGTGAATTAATGATTGTTCCAACTACCACTGCTTTGTCCTCTGTTGGAATGAAGGGGATGAGTCTGCGTAGCAGGTGGAGGAGATGGTGAGATCCACTGACTCCTGATCCTAGTTGAGCATCCATTGTCATTTCTGAGTCGAAGATGACTCAGAGACTCTTGGCTTTGGTGCTTGGCGAGATGGTCTGCCCAAAGATGGTGGTGGGGTGTGTCCAGGGGGTCTTTGTTTTGGAATTTTGGTTTGCATGTAGGATAAGAAGCTTTGTTTTTGATTCGTTGCGTTTAAGGGAGCTAGAGGTCATCCAGTCGTCTATCAGGGTTAGGCATTTTCCAAGTTGTTGATGATGGTCTTTTTGCCCGGTGATGCGCAAGTAAAGTTGAGTGTCATCAGCGTATGAGTGGAAGCCGAGGTCAGATGTTCTGATGATTTTGAGGAGTGGGCGGATGTAGATGTTGAAGAGCACTGGTGACAAGGGTGAACCTTGAGGGACTCCACAAGAGATTGCCCGGGTTTCAGAGGTGAAAGCTCCTAGTTTCAAGTGATAAAACAACCTCCCAATGAATGAATGGCCCCACATAGGGGGAGAACTCTACAAATCTCAACAGTCTTCCTAGACCCTACGAAAAAGAGACCTTCCTTCAAAGACAGTGAGGTCACATTTTGGACAGGGTGGGCATTAGGTTCAAGAGCCCATCTACGTCAAACTAGAACAACCATCATTGAACATGGGTGGAGGCCTTCAACGTCCTCTGTCCTACATATCCACTTGAAAAGATACTTTGTCTCCTGGAGGAAGGAAGAGAAATGTTCACATTCAGTGGAGTTGGATTTCAAGTCGCTTTTAGGAACCTTCAGTTTGACGCCCCAATATTTTTATTATTTACACAGGGAGCGCCAACACCTTCATCGGGTCACCATTGATCAGAAAGTTGATTGTCCAAGAACAGGAGGTGTGGACGTTGTGGAACCACCCTGTGATGTGCAGTGCAGGATAGTGAGGAATATGTAGACGGAGGTGATAAAACAACCTCCCAATGAATGAATGGCCCCACATAGGGGGGGAAGCTATAAATCTCAACAGTCTTCCTACACCCTACAAAAAAGAGACCTTCCTTCAAAGACAGTGAGGTAACATTTTGGACAGGGTGGGCATTAGGTTCACAAAAGAGCCCATCTACGTCAAACTAGAACAACCATCATTGAACATGGGTGGAGGCCTTCAAGTCCTCTGTCCTACATATCCACTTGAAAAGATACTTTGTCTCCTGGAGGAAGGAAGAGAAATGTTCGGTGGAGTTGGATTTCAAGGCGTATTTAGGAGCCTTTCTAATGAACGTGAAGAAAAAAGATGAATTAGAGGATTTTGTGTTTCTGCTATGTAGACATCCAGGACAATTCTTCAGTTTGACGCCCCAATATTTTTATTATTTACACAGGGAGCGCCAACACCTTCATCGGGTCACCATTGATCAGAAAGTTGATGTCCAAGAACAGGAGGTGTGGACGTTGGGGAACCACCCTGTGATGTGCAGGATAGTGAGGAATACATAGACATGTAGACGGAGGTGATAAAATAACCTCCCAATGAATGAATGGCCCCACATAGGGGGAGAACTCTACAAATATTCAACAGTCTTCCTACACCCTACGAAAAAGGGACCTTCCTTCAAAGACCGTGAGGTCACATTTTGGACAGGGAGGGCATTAGGTTCACAAAAGAGCCCATCTACGTCAAACTAGAACAACCATCATTGAACATGGGTGGAGGCCTTCAACGTCCTCTGTCCTACATATCCACTTGAAAAGATACTTTGTATCCTGGAGGAAGGAAGAGAAATGTTCACATTCAGTGGAGTTGGATTTCAAGTCGCTTTTAGGAACCTTCAGTTTGACGCCCCAATATTTTTATTATTTACACAGGGAGCGCCAACACCTTCATCGGGTCACCATTGATCAGAAAGTTGATTGTCCAAGAACAGGAGGTGTGGACGTTGTGGAACCACCCTGTGATGTGCAGTGCAGGATAGTGAGGAATATGTAGACGGAGGTGATAAAACAACCTCCCAATGAATGAATGGCCCCACATAGGGGGGGAAGCTATAAATCTCAACAGTCTTCCTTCACCCTACAAAAAAGAGACCTTCCTTCAAAGACAGTGAGGTAACATTTTGGACAGGGTGGGCATTAGGTTCACAAAAGAGCCCATCTACGTCAAACTAGAACAACCATCATTGAACATGGGTGGGGGCCTTCAACGTCCTCTGTCCTACGTATCCACTTGAAAAGATACTTTGTCTCCTGGAGAAAGGTAGCGAAATGATCACGTTTGGTGGAGTTGGATTTCAAGGCATATTTAGTACCAGTATCTATATATTGGAGTAACAGCGCTGTCTGGCTCATGTAATAAAGTCTGAATGTGCTACCCAATTGATGTGTATATGCACAGAAATAACTAATCCCATATAAAAAAGATGTAATAAGAAATAAATCGATAAATAAAACAAACAAAATTTCCTGCCGCAACTTGAGGTGAGATACACACACACCTTTTTGATCTCTCTAACACAGGGATCAAAGTAGCTGGTAAGCGGCAGTCTTTTAGTTTGGTGGAGGATCCTTCTCTTCTTTTCAATCACTCCTTTCTGAGGGTGTCGAATATAGGAACACCACGAGGACTTTAGTAACAGGATTACAATACCCTGTGTGGACTGTCCTGTACAATAATTTATTGTTATTCAGTTATGATCTTTCTTTATTATTATGATCTAAAGGTTTCTTTTGCACTGCATTTAAAAGATAATTCATAGAAGTTATTATATGCGTTCTTGTTCACGATTATATGTTCACTAGCACTGCAACTGTGTATAAACTGGGTGGTGTAATCTGAATATCGGCTTTTTGGGCCAATCAGATTGCACCCATACACTGGTATTGGTTCAAGGTAGAACCGAGTTTCACCAAATTTTTTGTCACTATTGGCAATCAATATATGTAAATTTCCTTTTTGGGCCAATCTGACTGCACTCACATACTGGTTACTGGTTCAAGACAGAACCGAGTTCCACTAAATTCTTTGTCACTATTGGTATTCAATATATGTAAATTTCCAGCGCAGCTACTTTTTTTGCATATTTAGTACCAGTTCTAGTAAAAATGACATAGAGGGGACTTCTTCAGTTAGACGCCAAAATATTTTTAATATCTACACAGGGAGCGCCAACACCGTCATCGGGTCACCATTGATCAGAAAGTTGATTGTCCCAGAACAGGACAGTGGGTGTGAACGTTGTGGAACCACCCTGTTCTAGTGATATGCAGTGCAGTTTAGTAAAGACAGACATGTATTAAGGGGACAAAAGAACCTCCTAACAAATGAATGGCCCCACATAGGTGGAGAACTCTACAAGACTCTACAGTCTTCCTACACCCTACGAAAAAGGGACCTTCCTTCGAGGGCAGTGAGGCCACATTCTGGAGAGGGAGGACATCCGTTTCACAAGAAGTGTGGAAGAGCCCATCTACGTCACACTAGAACAACCATCATTGAACAAGGGTGGAGGCCTTCAACATTTTCTGTCTCACATATCCACTTGAAAAGATACTTTGTATCCTGGAGGAATGAAGAGAAATGTTCCGTTTCGGTGGATTTTATTTCTAGGGGTACTTAGGAGTCGTTCTACCCAAGGGTGGGAGGCCTTCAACATTTTCTGTCTCACATATCCACTTGAAAAGATACTTTGTATCCTGGAGGAATGAAGAGAAATGTTCAGTTTCGGTGGATTTGATTTCTAGGTGTACTTAGGAGCCGTTCTACCTAAGGGTGGGAGGCCTTCAACATCTTCTGTCTTACATATTCTCTTGAAGACCCCGCCTTTTCTGGCACTTTTAGTTTACAAATACAATAAAAAAAATTGTTTGCTTCTGCCCTAGACTGGAAGTGATGTCATGACGTCGCTCCGGTCCTCCAAGATCATAGAGGGGATCAGAGAAGATCTGGTCTCTCCTCACCTCTATGGCCGGCCTCACAAACCGTCAGATCATTTCCTGAGTATACTGGTAAGAAACGGTAAGCCAGAGAAACACCGGCGGGATGGGAAGGACCGCTCCCGCTGCTTCGGAAAGCGATCCAGCGGCTAATTAGCCACTCAGGATCACTTTTATGAGAAAGCCAGTCGCCAGACAAAAAAAAAAAGAAATATCTGGGTTATGACTGATCGCTTCATCAATAATCCCCGGTAAACCACTTGCAAGCCGCAATGTATATATACTTATTGCGGTCGGCAAGTGGGGTATACAGTGGCAGGAAAAAGTATGTGAACCCCTTGAAATTAACTGGTTTGCCATAAAATGTGATCTGATCCTCATATAAGTCACAATAATAGACGAGCACCATGTGCTGAAGCTGACGAAGAAATTTAAGTTTCTTATTGAACACACCCAATAAACATTCTGGGGAAAAAGTAGGTGAACCCTTGGAGTAAAAATAGCTGGTCGAACTTCTTTTGGCAGCAATGACTTCAAGCAAGTGCTCTCAGTAGCTCTGGAATTTTTCAACCATTTCTCTTCACAAAGCTGCTTCAGCTTCAACACATTTGTAGGATGTCTGGTGTGACCGACGCTCTTGAGGTCATTCCACAGCATCTCTATGGGGTTCAGGTCTGGACTCTCACTGGGCCACTCAGATCACGTTTTCTGTCAAATTACGGCAGAAAAACTAGTTAATTCCAACATACTTTTTCTTGCCACTGTTATTAATTCCGATTTAACAAGGATGGGGAGGGGATGGATGTAACTAGAACAGGAGGAGGGCTTCTACATTTATATCTACACAGGTAGCACCAACACCCTAATCCAATCACCATGGAAGGTGTAGATGTTTTCTATCAAGAACAGGACGGTAGGTGTGAAAGTTGTGGAACCCCCCACTGTTCTAGTTACATCAGCCCATCCTCGGTGTCAAGGTGTCTGCCTAAATGTTATTCAGTCTAGTCACAGGTCTGAAGCTGTGAATTCTTGGCAAATCGCCGGGGTAGAGATGGTAAAATGGGATTATATGTGGAGGAGAGATGGTGTTGAAGGCCCCCACCCTTGTTTAATGGGGGCTCTTCTGTTTTGATGTAGATGGCCTCTTTCGCACCTGTTTGTGAACCAGTTGACCTCGCTGTCCTTGGAGGAACGTCTCTTTATCCGCACGTCTTTTCCTTCACGTAGGAAGACTGCGGAGTCCCGACCTGTAGAATTTAGTCCCTCACCTTGTGTTGGGTCTTTGGGATGTCTATCTTTTCAGTGGATCGCTGGGTTGGAAGAACTCAGGGATGAGATGTTTGTTGAAGATTTTTATGGGTTTTTCTGACACTCACGCTAAATATTCCAAATATTGGGGGGGGGGGGGTTCAGGGTTTACAGGGTAGGAGGAGGAAGAGTGGAACTTCCCCCCTTTTTGGGTGAAGTTTCTCTTTAAATTCAAAACACACAATTTTTCATTTAAAATTTTTGGTTATCTTTTTCTGTGCCGAAAATTAACAATAGAACACAAAAAAGAAAAGAAAAACACACACATACAAAAAAAAAAAAAAAAACACCCAGAAACCACTTAAAGCTCATCACATCCTTAAAAAGAAATCCCCTAATTTCATCTTTCATGATTGTGTTCATGTACAATTTTGCCAAAATGTCCAAAGTTTTGCCAAAAGTTTATTAAAACAAAAGCTGCCAATTTGTCTTGCCCTTAAGGCCCCTTTCACACTGGGGCGTTTTTCAGGCGGTACAGCACTATAAATAGCGCCTGTTCACCGCCTGAAAAAATCCGGCCCCATTCACTCCAGTGTGAAAGCCGGCGGGCTTTCACGCTGGAGCGGTGCGCTAGCAGGACGGCAAAAAAAGTCCTGCTAGTAGCATCTTTGGAGCGGGATAGGAGCCGTGTATTCACCACTCCTATACCGCTCCTACCCATTGATTTGAATGGGACACCGCGGTAAAACCGCGGCAATACCGCCGCAAAGCACCGCTACGGCGGCGCGTTTTTAACCCTTTTTTGGCCGCTCGCGGGGGGTAAAACCGCACCGCGAGCGGCCGAATACCGCGGCTAAAACGACGGTAAAGCAGCGCTAAATATAGCGCTGCTTTACCGTCACCGCGGCTCCCCGCCCCAGTGTGAAAGGGGCCTAATTGTGGGTTACCCATCAGTTCAGCCTGTGGAGAGAAATACAATTCATAAATCACAGTTTTCCGGTTTCGTGATCAGGGGCAGACTGACAACTCATGGGGCCCCCGGGCAATAGGAGATTATGGGGCCCCCAGGCAATCAGAGATTATGGGGCCACACAGTATACACACGCACAGTATACAATCACACAGTATACACACGCACAGTATACAATCACACAGTATACACACACACAGTATACAATCACACAGTATACACAGACATGTTTCTATTGGCTGAGAAGGTACTGGAGAGGTGGGGCAGCTATAATCTCTGGATTTTTAGACCAAAAGGATGTCGGTAAGGGACATTTCAGAAACAGATGTAAAAAAAAACACAAATTTTTACATACTGTCCCTGGTTTTACTGAGGCTGGCAACCCTGATGGGGCCCCCTAGTGGCCCAGGGGCCCTCGGGCAGTGCCCGAGTGGCCGCATGGTCAGTCCGCCCCTGTTCCTGACTTGTAAGAGTGTCTGTGGATCAGATGTTCAGGAGAACCAGAGCTGCGTGTGAGCGGCCAATTCTGGTGACGTGGTCATCTACCGGGAACATCTCAACAGGTTGGACATGTCACTGCTCCACCCTACCACATTATATACTGAGAGTGGTGGAGGATCCTCATGGGTGTGCCCAAGGTTCGTGTGGGAGGTGGGATCTGCAGAAGTCCTCAGAGATTGGTGTCGGCATTCCGGTGGGGGTGGCTCTTGGGTGGAGACGTTTAGTTGTGTCGCTGTTGGCGGGAGCTAAAAACCAACATGGCCTGGCTACAAAACCTGGATTACGGAGCTCGCCATGGATTCTGAAGGACGTCTCTATGAAGATTCTTCTCTGTTGCACCTTTGCTTTGCTTTTGCCATCTGATCATTTTTTGACTCATGAAAGTTTCTGAAAATGCAACAAAGTAGATTCTGTCTTTATAGTATCAAATGATCGCTGACATAGTCATTGGAATTCCTCTGATGTGACAGACTCGGGAACAGCAGCTCGGCAGCATCGCGCCCCCGAGAATCATTCAACAGCGTCACACAGGCCGCGCCGACCGCTTCCTACGGTGAAAACAAAGGCGGACGTCCCACAAGTGTCATTTCTTTGGTTTGCCTTATTTACCTAGGACTCCTTTTTTTCCCTCGCGGCACCGCGTCACAAAAGCGTGGGTGCGAAGCTTTGGCAGAGTTTCCATAGAGGTAGCCGCGCCAAACATGAGTGATTCAGTGTTGCTCAGCGTCCAGGTGGTCAGCGCGCGGCAGCAGATGGACGGCGCCCAATCTAAACTCTTCCCCTGGCTAAGACTTTCCTGCCGTAGTGAGTGCGGAATTTGTTGGAGGCACGGGAGGGCTGCGTTTTTTGTTTGCACGCTTCTCCGGTGAGCGTGTGTGTGCGCGGGGAGAGAAGAGCGATGGGGGTCCGCGAAAGAAACTGCGTTTTACGACAATTGTATCTTCCCGGCACCCCGGCGGGGCTGAATGTGTGATGACATTGAAGAGGAAATCCGATCTCATCCGATACAAACAAGAAACTCAATTAAATCGATATTAAGAGGACATAATATTATAATGGTAACAATGTATCCAATGAAATAAAAATGGACTATTGATTAGTATAGTAATAGATAACGACTATAAATGTATAAAGCATAATATCTACACACATTTATATATATAGAGATCAATTCAGGCACCCCTAAATATCAGAGATAAGTGTACAGCACCCTAAAATCTCATATATTGCAGATTACCAATCCATAGATGTGGCGGCTGCATTCGTTTTCTTTTTTCGATTCCCCCCCCCCCCTTATTTTCCTCTGGTGATCCTGCCTGAAATGCACTTCCTGTCCCAGGGTGACACAGAAGCGAATATTAGGAAAGTTGTTCTTCCTCTTCCTGCTGATGTAATTTTATGTCCGGTGACCGCATGGGGAAACGTCTGTCACCGCGGAGACACACAGGAAACAATTCTTTCCAATGTTTCCCATTCACACTGCAACACAGCCTAGAGCGGCGCTAAAATGTAGACCGATGCAGCATTTTATCGCAACGCTACGGCCCGAATCGCACCGCGTTGCAATGCATGGGCAGCGCCCGACATTGCAGTGAATGAAGTGTACATTTTGTACACTTCAAATAAAGCTCTTACAAAAAGAAAATAATGTGTCAGCAACCCACCCCCCCCCCAAAAAAAATCAAGGACTAATCTGCACGCTTACCCCCTTAGCATAAATTATCTACCCCCCCCCCCCCCTGCTAAAATCTCCTTCTCAGCATGAATTCTTCAACCCCCCCAAAACTCAAATCCTCTCATTTCACATATGCTCCCAACACAAATCCACACCCCTAAAAAAAAATTAAAAAAAATTCCCCCCTCGAGTGCAAATCCTCTACCCCTCAAATTTCCCCTCTGAGCACAATCCTCCCTCAATCATAAATTCTCCCCAATCCCCATCCTAGCACAGATCTCCCCCAAATTTCCCCTCCTAGCACCAATCCCCCCCCCACCATATCCTTTTCTAGCACAACCCCTTAAACTTCCCCTCCTAGCACAAATACCCCCCCCCCCCCCAACCATATCCTTTTCTAGCACCCCCCCCCCCCCCCAAACTTCCCCTCCTAGCACAAATACCCATCCCCCCCAACCATATCCTTTTCTAGCACAACCCCCCAAACTTCCCCTCCTAGCACAAATACCCCCCCCCCCCCCCACCATATCCTTTTCTAGCACAACCTCCCAAACTTCCCCTCCTAGCACAAATACCCCCCCCCCCAACCATATCCTTTTCTAGCAAAACCCCCCAAACTTCCCCTCCTAGCACAAATACCCCCCAACCATATCCTTCTCTAGCAAAACCCCCCAAACTTCCCCTCCTAGCACAAATACCCCCCCCCCCAACCATATCCTTTTCTAGCACAACCCCCCAAACTTCCCCTCCTAGCACAAATACCCCCCCCCCAACCATATCCTTTTCTAGCACCCCCCCCCCAAATTTCCCCTCCTAACACAAATACCCCCCCAACCATATCCTTTTCTAGCACCCCCCCCCCAAATTTCCCCTCCTAGCACAAATACCCCCCCCCCCCCAACCATATCCTTTTCTAGCACCCCCCCAAACTTTCCCCTCCTAGCACAAATACCCCCCCAACCATATCCTTTTCTAGCACCCCCCCCCCCAAATTTCCCCTCCTAGCACAAATACCCCCCCAACCATATCCTTTTCTAGCACCCCCCCCAAATTTCCCCTCCTAGCACAAATACCCCCCCAACCATATCCTTTTCTAGCACCCCCCCAAATTTCCCCTCCTAGCACAAATACCCCCCCAACCATATCCTTTTATAGCGCAAACATTCCAAATTTCCCCTCCCAAACACAAACCCCCACAAATCACCCCTCCTAGAACACCTCTCCAAATTTCCTCTTCTAGAACAATTCTTATCCCCTGCTGCCCCCCAATCCCCCCTCCCAACACAAATCCCCTCCCCCAACCTCCTTGTGGTGCCACCCCCCCCACCTCACATGATACCACAGTGCCCAGGGCAGCCGCCTCTCCTGCCCACCTTTTGCCTCGGCCCTGAGTGGACCTGTCATCAGATATATTTGTCAGTTATATTATAAGTGTAGTATGCCCAGTGATGGGTCAGTGTCCCCCTTCCAGGTATTTATTCCCTCTCACAGAGATCACAGGACTCCCCCTGACCATGCCTTCATCTGCTTTTCTCTCCAGGAGGACGGCACCATTTTTATTCAGGGATCGTCATCGTTTTTCAGGGTTTTTTTTTTACCTTCCTTCCCCCCCCCCCCCCAGGTTATTCTGCAGGTAACATGCATCCTGTCCTAGGGCGACAAGGCTGACTTGTTGGAGGAGCCGTCCACAGTGACAATGAGACCGGATTTATGGCAGGATCAATGGGTATTTTTCAGTACCTGCAGAAAATGTACTTAAAGTGGAGTTGCACCCAAAAGTGGAACTTTCGCACATTTGTCTCCTCTCCCCCTCCGGTGCCACAATTGGCACCTTTTGGGGGGGGGGGGGGGACAGGTATCCTGTTCCAACTTCCGGGAGTCCGGGCCGTGTCTGTGTGACATCACGGCGAGGGCCCCTCTTCCTCTCCCTGTCGCTGGGCCAGTAGGAGAGAGGAGCCCGGCATGCGCAGTAGGGTTCCCTGCATGAAGCTGTAAGGCCACACTGCTGGATACCCTTACCCGCAATGGCGGCGGCAGCACCCGAAACATTTGCTGCGGTGCCGACAGCGCTGGACTCCAGGACAGGTAAGTGTCCTATTGTTAAAAGCCAGCAGCTGCAGTAAGTGTAGCTGCTGGCTTTTAATTATTATTTTTTTTGGGGGGCGGAACACCGCTTTAATGAGGAAGAAAAAATGTATAAATAAATAAATATTGATCAAATAGATATTAGAGGACATAATATTATAATTGTAACAATGTATCCAATGAAATAAAAATGATGGACTGGATTACTAAATAAATAAATGAATCTCAGCAGCTACAAATACTGTATACAAAGAAATAGATTGAGGGCGCCTTCTAAGTGTAGCAGCACGGCATGTTTATTAAAACAATCGGCCACTCACACGTGTATGTTAAACATTCAATCTTCATAAGAAGACCACTGACACCGGTACGCTGCGCCCGTCTCCCTGCTGATGGTATTGGTGCGGCAGACCTGGTGCCGGTGCCCGACTGGTCTCTCTATTATGTCAGGAGCCACGCTGGAATGCCGCAGTCCATCGAGCGGAAATTACGTCACTATGGGAGGACGTCATGGCATGGCTACGCGTTTCAGAGCACGGGCACTCCTTTGTCAAGCGTGGGGGGGGGGGGTACCTACCCATTGGAGTGCGCCATTCATTCGTATTATGTTACAAACTGACTTTTAAAAATCGGGTACCTGCCAGTGCTGGGAGTCGGTCCACTCTGTGTTCCCAGCACCGCCATCTTGGATATGGGAGCCAGCTGTGACTTCACGAGGGGCCACGGCCAAAAAGCACAAGATTGCATGGCGCTCTGTGACTGGTCCTGAAGCCTGCTGGGGGGGGGGGGGGTGTGTGATTTGTCCCAAAAAGCTGTGAGAGGTGAGGGGCCCCCGGGGGGGGGTGGGGCAAGTGACATCATCCTCGTGTAGGTAAGGATGCACATTGTGAGAAGCTCACAGTGTGCAGTAAAATCAGAGGAAGCCGCTTTCAAGTCCGGGAGAGGAGCCGGTACACCCGTGCAAGACCCGGAGGGAGGACTTAGGGGAGGAGCTGTCGGAATCGGCACTTCTTCTAATAAGGGGAACCATTTGGACCCCATCTGTAGAACGCTCTGTGTCTGTATCTCGCTCTCGTTCTCCGCCGTTTTCTCTCTCCTCTCGCCTGGAATTTAAATAATTCTTTGTAAATGCCCCGGGTTAATTTAAATCTCGGAAAACACATTAAGGAGTGAACTGCCATGTGCTGTAATTCAGATTTTAATTTGCCGAGCAGAGCGCGTGTTGATGTAAATAGGAGGAATTAATGAGCGTTTGTTAGGGGGGCTTCCTCGAGTGCGCTGATAATTAGCTCCCTTTGTTATTACGGCGGCAGATAGCGGCATTGTCTGGGAGGTGTAAAACATCCGCCTTGTCTTAAGTGCTAATGTGGCCCATTTATCTTCCTCTAATCATTGTTTATGTGAAATTCTTCCCCCCCCCCCCTCTCCGCAGGACGAGGCCGCCCAACCGCTCAACTTATCGGCGCGACCGAAGACGGCCGAGCCCGTGAAGTCGCCCACGTCTCCCACGCAGAACTTCTTCCAGCCCAGTAAGACCAGCCCAGTGAGCCTCTCCAGCAGGAGCGGGATTCCCAGTCCAATCAGTGGAGTTCTGGGCCGGGGCTCCTCCTTAGGTGAGTGGGACAGGCGCTCTTTACCGGGAGAAATTCAACTATTTTCTGTAGGAAAAGAAAGGAGAAGGAGGTTCTGTCATGATCCATAGAAGATACACAGGAAGCCCAGGAATCTATAAAATGCTAGATGTACATGAATGATACCTTGGCTATATAAAATAAGTATTTATCATTGGATTAACGTCTGCCATAATTGTGGACCGCACTCTTATCGGCCAATTCAGGCTCATTGGAGACGATCTACAGTCATCCTCAAGGGTAATACTAAACAGAGCCATGGGGGTGCAGGGAGAGGGCTGCAGACAAGGCAGGGAGAGTGTTGTAGAAAAGGTAGATAAAGGGCAGTTAGCAAGGCAGAGAAAGGGTCGTAGACGAGGCAAGGAGAAGGTCATAGACAAGGCATAAAGAGGGCCATCGGCAAGACATAGAGAGGGCCATCGGCAAGACATAGAGAGGGCCATCGGCAAGACATAGAGAGGGCCATCGGCAAGACATAGAGAGGGCCATCGGCAAGACATAGAGAGGGCCATCGGCAAGACATAGAGAGGGCCATCGGCAAGACATAGAGAGGGCCATCAGCAAGACATAGAGAGGGTCATAGACAAGGCAGAAAGAGGGCCATCGGCAAGACATAGAGAGGGCCATCGGCAAGACATAGAGAGGGTCATAGACAAGGCAGAGTGGGGCATTAGCATAGCAGGAAGACGGACGTAGACAAGGCAGAGGTCGTAGATGAGGCAGGGAGATGATTATAGGCGAGGCAGGGAGATGATTGTAGGCGAGGCAGGGAGATGATTGTAGGCGAGGCAGGGAGATGATTGTAGGCGAGGCAGGGAGATGATTGTAGGCGAGGCAGGGAGATGATCGTAGGCGAGGCAGGGAGATGATCGTAGGCGAGGCAGGGAGATGATTGTAGGCGAGGCAGGGAGATGATTGTAGGCGAGGCAGGGAGATGATTGTAGGCGAGGCAGGGAGATGATTGTAGGTGAGGCAGGGAGATGATCATAGACAAGGCAGGGAGATGATCGTAGACGAGGCAAGGAGAAGGCCATAGGCAAGGCAACAAGAGGGTTAGAGAGGAGGCATGGAGTGGGTCGGAGACAAGGCAGACAAAGGGTAGTTGGTGAGGTAAGGAGAGGGCCGTAGATGAGAGAGAAAGAGAGCCACAGGCAAGGAGAGGGCCATAGGTGAGGCATAGTGAGGGCCGCAATCGAGGCAGAGAGAGGGCTGTAGATTAGGCAAGGAGAGGGCCAGAGATGAGGCAGGGAAGAAGCTGTGGATGAGGCAGGGAAAAGAGCCATAGACAAGTCAGGGAGAGGGCCATAGGTGAGGCAAAGAAAGGGTTAGAGAGGAGGCATGGAGTGGGTCGTAGACAAGGCAGACAAAGGGTCGTTGGTGAGGTAAGGAGAGGGCCGTAGACGAGGCAGAGAGAGGGCCGTAGACGAGGCAGAGAGAGGGCCGTAGATGAGGCAGAGAGAGGGCCGTAGACGAGGCAGAGAGAGGGCCGTAGACGAGGCAGAGAGAGGGCCGTAGACGAGGCAGAGAGAGGGCCGTAGACGAGGCAGAGAGAGGGCCGTAGACGAGGCAGAGAGAGGGCCGTAGGTGAGGCATAGTGAGAGCCGTAGGCAAGGAGAGGGTCAGAGACGAGGCAAGGAGAGGGCCACAGATGAGGCCGGGAAGAAGGCTGTGGACGAGGCAGGGAATAGAGCCATAGACAAGTCAGGGAGAGGGCCATAGGTGAGGCAAAGAGAGGGCCGTAAACAAGTCAGGGAAGGGGCTGTAGACAAGACAGAGAGGGGGTTGTAGACAAGCACGGTTATCCTTATATAAAATAAAAGGGCAGATTGTTAGTCGGCCTCTGATAAACACAACTCCTTCTATTTTTATCCTCTTCGCATCCAAAAATGATTCCTCGGTATGAGCTGAATCACTTTCCCGGCCTGAGCAGCAAAACAGAGCGCCCTTCATAGGGGTGAGGAATCTGACACACTGGAGTCCGAGACACCCAAGGGGTGGGGAATGCAGCCTATAGAGGGGCCCTATACAGAGCGCTCACTGATGAAATTGTCAAAATTCCTTTTAATTTACATTTTGGGATATTTACCATTTAAGATGTAATCGTTACATTGTTAGTCTGGTTGAAAAAAATTACATAATTCCATATAATATATATAAATCTAGAATGAAGGAATTTATTTGTAGCATTCCCTTATAGCTCTTTCCTCTTTTTTTGCCACTGGATTGGTTGACGTGGGCGACACCCAGCTTCCTGTCCTATATAGTGTAACATTACTTTTGTGCTTGCTGATGGCGATTGTTGTCCCGGCAGATATCCTGTCCAGTCTGAACTCTCCGTCGCTGTTTGGGGACCAGGACACGGTCATGAAGGCCATACAAGAGGCACGGAAGATGAGGGAGCAGATCCAGCGGGAGCAGCACCAACCCCACGGCATCGATGGGAAGATCCCGCTCAACAATCTGGGTCTGAACAACTGCCGGAGTGACAAGGTAATCTTGGCGCGTGTCTACGATGGATGGTTGTGGTCAGGCCAATGTAGTCAGTCTAGTTGGCTGCACTGAACATGGAGAAGGCAGAAACGTTCTTCATCCGTCAGAATTAGAACGCGAATGCCGCGTTATGGTTTTGATTTGCCATTTAAACTCTTTGGCACGCGCCTGAAATATCAGTTGGGGGGTGGAGTGACCATTTGAATATATAACAGCTCCCGGTACTGGGAATGACTTGAACGTCACGTTATTATATTTGGCAACAACCGTGCTTGGCCTTGTTCTTGACCCGACCTGAACGTCTCGTTAGGATCTGCTTTTCTCAGAATCTCAGTTTGCACCCATTGTGTGAACTGAACACCCGGCCTGCCCCCCCCCCCCCCCTCTTAACCTCACCTGGTGCTCCTACTGATTGAACAAAGAGTGGAACCTTGAACGAGGAGTGGGGGGAGGTACCGGCGTGGTACAGAACCCTGCCCATTCTTGTGCCAAGCAGGGAGGATGTTCTTCTTGTACGGCTGAATCAGAAGTGGTGATGTGCGATGAGAACGCTGATCCCGATATTCCGTCTTCATTACGGACACCTCTGATGGAAGGGATGAAGGCCGTCTGTGGTTTATGGCTCATCATTGAGTAGAATGAAGACAATGTCCGTCGAGTTTGGTCAGCATGGAGCGCGACCCTCTTCCCATCTTGTGGTCTTGTCTGGCTCCTCTCACAACCTACCTAACCTACCTAACCCTAAAGGTGTGGTGGAGCCGCATGACGCGCCACCCACAGGCAGCCTGTAGGTTAGATTAGAAACTGCAGGTAGGGCACAAAAATGTTACAGCTGGTGGACGGTGAACAACAATAGTGGGCGCTAGCAGCCACAAGCCCTGGGGCTCCCGGCAGTAGATGTGGGGCACGTGCCCAGGGGGTAGGGGGCTAGCAGCAATTGCCCACAATTAAACCCATCCATAAAACTATTTCATTTACGGCATGTGCCGGAAATGCAACACTCCCCATTAGTTGTGCTCTCAACCAAACTGTCAAACCATCCAATGGCTGGTGTCATAACTGATGACTTGTGCAGCAGTTCGAGATTAAAAAGAGGCAAAGATGGCGGCTTCCTTGGCTGGAAACGAAAGGAGGGGGGGGGGGTTACTTAAACTTTAACTGGACTTGTTCTATTATGATGAAGATGTTTTGTAGCGTTTCCAAACCATCCTAATGACTCCATGATGTCCATAGCGGAGTATTGTACAGCGCCATCTGTCGGTCAGTGTTAGGAATTGTGATGTCATTTATTGGTGGATTATAGCGATTGGAGATGCAAACTTTCCAGACACGCCCATTTCTTTACATTGATACAAAGAGATACAAGCGATACAACGTGTGTCAATGGTCATCAGAAAAGTAATTTCCACCTTCAGTGAACTGCCAATTTTACTCTTTTTGGCAGGATAGGCCATTTAGATTTCTTAAACACCACTGAAAAAAAAAACAACACCTTAAAGTGGTGATGCACCCCCAACAAAAAAAAAAAAAATGCTTAAAATTCCTAAAAATAAATAAAAAAATAAACATTTGGAATTATTTTTTTTTTAACTCACCTCTAAATGCCTTGTTGCTAGGGGGTCCCTCGTAGTCTGCCTCCTTCAGTGCCTGGGCTGGTGACATCACTTCCCCTCGGCACAGGAAGGGCTCAGCTCTGCCCCCTCCCTCCTGTCAGTAATCTGGGACACGTGACAGGTCGCCGCTCGCGCATGCGCATTGGGTGCCCAGCTGTTGTAGCCACACCCGGGTGCCCACAGTTGCAATGCCGGCGCCGCTGAGCGGAGGGGAGAACGAGCAGGGCTTCGAGCCCCCCCCCCCCGCATCGCTGGACACTGGGACAGGTAACTGTCTGATTATTAAAAGTCAGAAGCTGCAGTAATTTTAGCTGCTGACTTTTTTTTTATTTATTTTTTTTTTTTTTTTAATGGATACTCCTCTTTAATCTGCAACTACCACCATTTTATTCTCCAGGGTCTCTGCTTTCAGAAAACATATGCTTTTTGATTTATTTATTTTTTTTAACAGTAATTTCTAGCAAAAAAAAATCAGATTTTAGTAAAAAAAATACAAAAGTTGCCTTTTGCCGAAAGGCAAGCGGTTAATTTTGCATTGCCTGCTGACTTCAATGTATTTTTTTTTCCAAAATGGTGAAATTTCCCCAAAGCTTTATTTTCGAGGAGATGATAATTCTCTGTCTTACGAACGAAGACTTCCAGAGGCGAACGTTTGTATTGGTTATGATGCGACTTTTTTTTTTTTTTTTGCAAATGCTCAGCTAAATTCGCCGACCATCTCAGGTCCGCGTGACGCGATGGGGCTTTCTGGAATTTCGGGGATGGCGGTATTAAATGGACGCGTCTAACAATGAGCGGCGGCGGGGGGGGGGGGGGGGGGGGGGGCTTTACATCTGGTATCTGCCAGTGGCCCCCCGTACAGGAAGATGAGTGTGTGCCGTGTGAATTGTCAGAGGAGGGCCCGGCGTTCTTCAGAAACAAGGCGAGATAATGTGAGAAAGTAGATTAAGGAGATGATTATCTGTTACCATCTGTAATTCTAGAGGAGCCGGGTGCTCGGTTTATTTTTGATTTATAGGGAAGCAGATTGCCGCGTGTGCTTTCAGCATTGTGGTTTAGGCTCGCATGATCTGTCTGTAGCTAGAAAACAGGCCCCGCCCAGTGCGACACAAATAACTTGATGCCATTTGTAGATACCATTAAAAATAATAATTCAAGAAGAAAAAAGAAAAACACAAGAACTGAAATCTGTATTCACTTTGCGGTGAGTTGGGTTCATGGCATGCCCATTATTGGTGGTGGTCTTCTGATATCTGGGGGGGATGGGCGAAGGATCTAGATCAGTGGTTCTCGACCATGGCCTCGGTCCTCCCGGGCCTCCAGTCCGGTGTTGACCTCCTAACCTCCCATGGGGGGGCCTCACAACCCAGTCTGATTAGTGACCAATCATCAGACTCTGGTGTTGGTTCCACAATCCCAGGCCCGCCTTTAGCGCCCCCTGTAGGTTGGTTAACAATAAGCTGTGCCGCTGAGCCCCCTTCTGACGCCTCCCTCCAATTTTTTTTTGCTGTATTTCAGATGCTGTTTGATGCCGTCACAGGAAGGATGTGCGTTAGAAGTTTACACGCAGTGAGTCCCTCCCATCTCTTGTAAAACGTTTTTTTTGTGTGTTGGCAAAGCTTCCGCCTGAGCTGCCACTTCTGGCCCAACCCCCCTCCCCCACCCTCGTCCCCTGATGTGATTCTCTGTGTGTACCCCAGTCGCTTTGCCTTGTGCTTCCTCAGCTGAGACCAAAAGACGCCGTTATCTGGCTGCCGGCTTGCATGTTTTATGGATGTAGAAGTCACATGACTGCAGGGGCTGTCCCTGCGGCGGGGCACTGCGGATGTATATCCAACATGGCGGCACCCAGAGTGAACTCAGTGATACATTGTAAAAGCAGAAACATTCCTTCTGTGTAATTCGGGAACTGCTGCCGGTATAAAGGGCTCTGAGATATAACCCCCCCCCCCACCCCCATATTCCTGCCCCCAGATATGGACTGGTGGGGTAGTACTTCGTCATATTTATGTATTTATCTTTAATACGGACAAAGTCTGCATTTTTCTGCTCAGAATGTTCCTCAATATTAAAAATAGGACCCCAATATTATAAATAGAGCCCCAATATTAAGAAAGGAGTCCCGATATTATGAATAGAGCCCCAATATTAAGAAAGGAGCCCCAATATTATGAATAGAGCCCCAATATTAGGAAAGGAGTCACAATATTAAGAAGGAAGTGCAAATATTAAGGAGCTCTGATATTAAAAAAATTAGCCTTTTAAAAAAATGATATTCATAAAGAAGACCCAATAGTTATAAAGGAGACCCAGTATTAAGAAGAAGCCTCAATATTATGAATGGAGACCTGATATTAAGACAGGAGTTTCAATATTAAGGAGCTCCGACATTAGGAAATGAGCCCCAATATTAAAAAAATAATTATTGATATTTCTAAAGGAGATCTAACATTAACAAAGGAGGCCCAATATTAAAATCAAGCCCTGATAATCCAAAAAGAGCCCTAATATTAATAAAGGAGCCCCAATATTATGAATAGAGCCCCAATAGGAAAAAAAAGGAGTCCTGATATTAAAAATGAATCCTTGATATTAAGGAGGGATTGCCATTATTAGGGAGCTCCCATGTTAAGAAATTAGCCCAATATTAAAAAATGAGCCCCGGTATTTATAAAAGAGTCCCAATATTAAGAAAGGAGCCCCCATATCATGAATAGAGCCCCAATAATAAAAAGCCTTGATATTAGGAATGGAGCCCTGATATTTAGAAGAGAGTTCCAATAATAATGAGCTCTGACATTAGGAAATGAGCCCCAGTATTAAACAATTAGCCCGGATATTCATAAAGGAGCCCCAATATTAAGAAGAAGCCTCAATATTATCAATAGAGACCCAATATTATAAATGGAGCCTTGATATTAACAAGGGAGTTCCAATATTAAGGAGCTCCAACATTAGAAAAGGAGCCCCAATATTAAGAAAGGAGTCCCAATATAAAAAAAAGGAGCCTTGATATTTATAAAGATGACCCAATATTAAAATCAAGCCCTGATATTCCAAAAAGGAGCCCCAATATTAATAAAGGAGCCCCAATATTATCAATAGAGCCCCAATATCAAGAAAGGACTCCCAATATTAAGAATTAAGCTTTGATATTAAGAAGGGAGTGCGAAAATTAAAGAGCTTTCATATTAAGAAATGAGCCTCAATATTAAAAAACGACCCCCAATATTTATAAAAGAGCCCCGATATTAAGAAAGGAGCCCTCATATTTAAAAAATGAGCCCTGATATTCACAAAGAAGGCTCAATATTATAAAGGAGCCCCCATATCATGAATAGAGACCCAATAATAAGAAGCCTTGATATTATCAGTGGAGCCCTGATATTTAGAAGAGAGTTCCAATAATAATGAGCTCCGACATTAGGAAATGAGCCCCAGTATTAAAAAAAATGAGCCCGGATATTCATAAAGGAGCCCCAGTATTAGGAAGAAGCCTCAATATTATCAATAGAGACCCAATATTATAAATGGAGCCTTGATATTAACAAAGGAGTTCCAATATTAAGGAGCTCCGACATTAGGGAAGGAGTCCCAATATTAAAAAAACGCCTTGATATTTATAAAGATGACCCAATATTAAAATCAAGCCCTGATATTCCAAAAAGGAGCCCCAATATTAATAAAGGAGCCCCAATATTAATAAAGGAGCCCCTTAATTAAGAAAGGGTCTGATAACTTTCCCCACCCGATGATCTTCGCCTCGCACAACTTGTAACATTTGAAGGCGAATCGCTTGTGAGATAATGAAAAGGCGCTCGGCGTTCCCCTTCTCCACCAAAACCTCAGAGAAGTGGTCGGAGGCGCGGCGGGCAGAGGTGACGGCGGGTGACACAACGCATGAAACCTCTGGAGGGCGCGTCGCCCATTTCTGGCTGCGGTGATTTTCCATTCGCTGGAGAAGTTTTCTTGGTTCTTCTTGCTGATGACCACAGCTGATTATAGAAATGAATTGACTTCCTCTCTGATCATTTTTTACTGTATGTTTGTGAAGGAAAACCACGCTGCACAGGAAGCGCGGCACAATAAACCTGCGCAAATGTTCCAAGAATCGGCCCGACGGCCGCGCTGAGCTCTTCCAGAGAATCAGAAACTCTTATCTCACTATACAATGTATCAGATAAGGGCTACCTAGAAGGAGATCTATTCATCTATATATACATACAGGATCTGAGAATTCAATGCTCTCAGAGCATCCGCCAATTCATAGCAAAGAGGAGTGGCCTAATGTAATGTAGAAATCTGATTGGCCGATGTGTATATAAAATATATATGAAGCAGCGCAGTGTGTCCGATGTATTCCTGCTGCGATCAGCGAGATTATATAATGTGTATATATATATATATTGTACATACACACTCATACTTCTGCTTGTTACTTTGTATCTTAGCTAGAAATATGTAGCAATCACATTTGATTGGCTAGTCGTTCTTTCACCTCAATGACAGACACCTATACTGAGCTGTAGCTCCTCCCTCTTTTGCACCCGCTTTCATTACATTGGAGGATTGCTTTCATGAGAACAGAATATTCTCCATCTCACTATCTATTGGCTGTCCTCAACTTCACGCAGTCCCGCCCCCACCCACGTATCTGTTACATTGTATCGGTTTTAGCATCTGCCCAACCCCATATTCTCCTCCCCCTCACACTCTATAAAAAAAATACAAAATATGCGCATTCCATTTGAAGGAGCGCGGCACAGCCTATCATGGCACCACAAAGAACCTTGCCAGTTTCTGCATGCACCAAAATACATGGTAACAGAGTGGCGCGGCATGAAAACGAAGGGGGTCATGCAGTTCTTTTGTGTGATTTTTATTAAAATAGAAGGACGGCCATAAATGCGACACGCAAAATCATGCAAATACACGCATGTGCCGTAGACCCTGCGAAGGTGTGACCAGAGCCTCAGCCCCACCCCCCACAGTATCTATTACATACATTGGAGCCAGTGGTGCACTGAAATTAAAATTCAGGATGTACTTGGCTGAAAACCAAAATGGACATTTTTTTTCATTTTTTTTTTTAAATTAATTTGGCTAGTGTTTTTGCATTGAAGTCAATGGAACGTGGGAAAAAAAATGTATTAATGTGGCTGGCATTTTTGCATTAAAGTCACAGGACAGGATTTTGCATTGAAGTCAATGGGACAGGATTTTTTTTATTGAAGTCAATGAGATGGGATTTTGCATTGAAGTTAATGGGATGGGAAAAACAATTAATGTGGATGGCATTTTTGCACTGAAGTCAATGGGACGCAATTTTGCATTAAAGTCAATAGGATGGATTTTGCATTGCAGTCAATGGGGCAGGATTTTGCATTAAAGTCAATAGGACGGGTATTTTCATTGAAGTCAATGGGGCACGAAAAACATTTAATTAATGTGGCTGGCATTTTTGCCTTGAAGGCAATGGGATGCGATTTTGCACTGTAATCAATAGGACGCGATTTTGCATTGCAGTCACTGGGACGCAGCATGCGATTATCTGTACCTTTTTTTTTTTTCTATCAGTAAAATGCCAACAGCCCTATTTTCGGCTGATAATTTTGGGCAGCCAATATAATGGTGCATTTGTAATTGTATCAGTTTTAGTATCTAATCTAAAGCCGTATACTCCTCCTACTCCTCCTCTCACTCTATTGGTTGTCCCCTATTTCACTCATTCCCATCCCACATATTGGTTACATTGTATCAGTATCATCCCCCAATTACTCAAGTGCCTTTTATAAGCGATGCAGCCCTCCCCCCGCCCCCCACCCCTGACCCCCCAATTGGGGTATATACCGCACGTTCCAATTTTATAGACACTGCTGAGGAAAACATATCGCTCTTCTCAGTACACAATTTTACGGATCCTCGGAGCGTTTTTACATTTTGCCTCCAAGTAAAATTTCTTCTCTGTTCATTTTCAGTTATAAATTTCAGAGAATAAAAACATTGCAATCGATGATGTCACCCGAACATCATGGGGGTCATCTTGTAGGCGGAGTTGGGAATTGGGGGGCGGCACGTGGTGTTCTCAGATACTCGACGGATCTGCGGCTGTGACCCCCCCTAATTCTGCGGTTCCTGTACACATCGTAGTGGTCTCTTATAATGCAAAGTCTATTTATTTGTTACCATACTGTATGTATCAGTGTAAGTCCGCAGCCTCAGCAGGGAGGGGGGATGTTTAACACTAAGAATAAAATAGTGAATACAATACCCTCATGGCCCCCCCCGAAAGTGGCCTCTATATATATCGCACATTCTATATATTGCACCCCGCTGTATTATATTGTGTCCGTAGTGTGACTCCACTCCTGTCTGTGACAACTGGCAGCTGCTGGTCTGTCGATCCCGATCCTCCATCCCTGGAATGTGCTCCATACTTGTGTGGATACTGCAGCCGGTGCTGCCCTCTGCTGGACCCATTCATCCAGCTTGTCAGACGCTGGCAGATGTGTGCGATGGGGGATCCAGAGGAGATCCATCACCAGAATAATGATCACATCCCGGATTGTTAATTACTTAATAGCGTGAGAATGATCCCCCCTTGTTGATCATTTTCGCAATTGCAACACATTGATTAAAGAGTATTGCAAAGAAGAAGTAATTCCTTTAATGTTACAAATGGTTAAAAAAAAAAAATAATATAATCAATTGCCCTGTAAGGGGCAATTTTATTAGCAAATTTAGCGTGTCTGGATGTGCGAACATTTAACATCCAGGATCCCAAATTCACATCATTCATTAGTAAATAGGGCAGCGTGGTGGGCTTAGTGGTTAGCACTCCTTGCAGCACCGGGGTCATTGCTTTAAATCCCAACCAGGACACTGTCTGCATGGAGTTTGCATGTCCCCCCTGTGCTTGTGAGGGTTCTCTCTGGGTTTCCTCCCACACCATTGGTTCCTGTAAGTGGGATTACGAACCTTAGGCTGCATTCACACTACAGCGTTTTGAATGGCGGGCAGATTGGCCACAGATCTGCCCACGATTTGACATCGCTGAGTCGTGAATGACAAAACGCGTAACTCACATTTGAGATGCCATTCATTTGAATGATGCGTGACGCCCGGTGCGGGTCTGCCACGGTAAAACGTGCTTCAATTGCGGCAAACCCAGAACAGCAGAAATGTCTGGCAGATCTGATGGTGGTTGTGGTGGCCCTTCTCTTAAGGGTACAAAAAGAGCACAGATGATGCCTATTCGCAAGAAGAACCTTTCCTGGACACAGGGGGAGAAATAGGTCCTGGTGAGGGTCACTATGACTCCTTAGATCAAACCTTGGGGTGAAACCGATCCACAAGCAGAACCTCACCTAGATTCAGGAGAAGAATAAGGTCCTCGTGAGGGCTACCTTGACACCTTATGGCAGCAGCTTGACCAGAAATGTCGGCTGGTGGTGGTGGTGCTGACCCTTCTCATGAGGTTAGAGGAACAAGGAAATCATAGATGAGCCCTATCCACAAGGAGAACCTCAACTAGACATAGGAGGAGAAAGAGGTCCAGGTGAGGGTCACCATGACTGCTTAGATCAAATTTAACGATGAATCCCATCCACAAGCAGAACCTCACCTAGGCACAGGGGGAGAAAGAGGCCCTGATAAGGGGCACCAGGATCATGACTCCTTAGATGAAACCTTGTGATGAACCCCATCCACAAGCAGAACCACACCTGGACACAGGAGAAGAATAAGATCCTGGTGAGGGGGCACCACGACTCCTCAGATCAAGCCTTTACAATGGCTCTTAACCACAAGCAGAACCTCACCTAGATACAAGAGATAAATGAGGTCCTTGTGAGTGGCACCATGGCTCCTTAGATCAAACCTTGCTATGAACCCCAGCCACAAGCAGAACCTCACCTAGACATAGGAGATGAATGAGGTCCTGGTGAGAGGGTCACCATGACTCATTGGATGAAACCTTGCGATGAACCTCAACTAGACATAGGAGGAGAAAGAGGTCCAGGTGAGGGTCACCATGACTGCTTAGATCAAATTTAACGATGAATCCCATCCACAAGCAGAACCTCACCTAGGCACAGGGGGAGAAAGAGGCCCGGATAAGGGGCACCAGGATCATGACTCCCTAAATTAAACCTTGTGATGAACCCCATCCACAAGCAGAACCACACCTGGACACAGGAGAATAATAAGATCCTGGTGAGGGGGCACCACGACTCCTCAGATCAAGCCTTTACAATCTCCTAAATTAAATAGGTCCTTGTGAGTGGCACCATGGCTCCTTAGATCAAACCTTGCTATGAACCCCTGCCACAAGCAGAACCTCACCTAGACATAGGAGATGAATGAGGTCCTGGTGAGAGGGTCACCATGACTCATTGGATGAAACCTTGCGATGAACCTCAACTAGACATAGGAGGAGAAAGAGGTCCAGGTGAGGGTCACCATGACTGCTTAGATCAAATTTAACGATGAATCCCATCCACAAGCAGAACCTCACCTAGGCACAGGGGGAGAAAGAGGCCCGGATAAGGGGCACCAGGATCATGACTCCCTAAATTAAACCTTGTGATGAACCCCATCCACAAGCAGAACCACACCTGGACACAGGAGAATAATAAGATCCTGGTGAGGGGGCACCACGACTCCTCAGATCAAGCCTCACAATGTCTCTTAGCCACGAGCAGAACCTCACCAAATACAAGAGATAAATGAGGTCCTTGTGAGTGGCACCATGGCTCCTTAGATCAAGCCTTGCTATGAACCCCTGCCACAAGCAGAACCTCACCTAGACATAGGAGATGAATGAGGTCCTGGTGAGAGGGTCACCATGACTCATTGGATGAAACCTTGCGATGAACCTCGGCCACAAGCAGAACCTCAACTAGACATAGGAGGAGAAAGAGGTCCAGGTGAGGGTCACCGTGACTGCTTAGATCAAACTTAACGATGAACCCCATCCACAAGCAGAACCTCACCTAGACACAGGGGGAGAAAGAGGCCCTGATAAGGGGCACCAGGATCATGACTCCTTAGATGAAACCTTGTGATGAACCCCATCCACAAGCAGAACCACACCTGGACACAGGAGAAGAATAAGATCCTGGTGAGGGGGCACCTCGACTCCTCAGATCAAGCCTCACAATGTCTCTTAGCCACAAGCACAACCTCCCCTAGATACAAGAGATAAATGAGGTCCTTGTAAATGGCACCATGGCTCCTTAGATAAAACCTTGCTATGAACCCCAGCCACAAGCAGAACCTCACCTAGACATAGGAGATGAATGAGGTCCTGGTGAGGGGCACCGTGACTCTTCAGATCAAATCTTGCAATGTTCCTTAGCCACAAGCAGAACCTCATCTAGACATAGGAGAAGAATGAGGTCCTGGTGAGAGGGTCACCATGACTCATTGGATGAAACCTTGCGATGAACCTCAGCCACAAGCAGAACCTCAACTAGACATAGGAGGAGAAAGAGGTCCAGGTGAGGGTCACCATGACTGCTTAGATCAAATTTAACGATGAATCCCATCCACAAGCAGAACCTCACCTAGGCACAGGGGGAGAAAGAGGCCCTGATAAGGGGCACCAGGATCATGACTCCTTAGATGAAACCTTGTGATGAACCCCATCCACAAGCAGAACCACACCTGGACACAGGAGAATAATGAGATCCTGGTGAGGGGGCACCACGACTCCTCAGATCAAGCCTCACAATGTCTCTTAACCACAAGCAGAACCTCACCTAGATACAAGAGATAAATTAGGTCCTTGTGAGTGGCACCATGGCTCCTTAGATCAAACCTTGCGATGAACCTCAGCCACAAGCAGAACCTCACCTAGACATAGGAGGAGAAAGAGCTCCAGGTGAGGGTCACCATGACTGCTTAGATCAAATTTAACGATGAATCCCATCCACAAGCAGAACCTCACCTAGGCACAGGGGGAGAAAGAGGCCCGGATAAGGGGCACCAGGATCATGTTTCAGGTTCAAATTAAACCTTGTGTTGAACCCCAGCCACAAGCAGAACCTCACTTAGACATAGGAGATGAATGAGGTCCTGGTGAGAGGGTCACCATAACTCATTGGATGAAACCTTGCTATGAACCTCAGCCACAAGCAGAACCTCAACTAGACATAGGAGGAGAAAGAGGTCCAGGTGAGGGTCACCGTGACTGCTTAGATCAAATTTAACGATGAATCCCATCCACAAGCAGAACCTCACCTAGGCACAGGGGGAGAAAGAGGCCCTGATAAAGGGCACCAGGATCATGTTTTAGGTTCAAATTAAACCTTGTGATGAACCCCATCCACAAGCAGAACCACACCTGGACACAGGAGAAGAATAAGATCCTGGTGAGGGGCAACACGACTCCTCAGATCAAGCCTCACAATGTCTCTTAGCCACGAGCAGAACCTCACCTAGATACAAGAGATAAATGAGGTCCTTGTGAGTGGCACCATGGCTCCTTCGATCAAACCTTACGATGAACCCCAGCTACAAGCAGAACCTCACCTAGACATAGGAGGTGAATGAGGTCCTGGTGAGAGGGTCACCATGACTCATTGGATGAAACCTTGCGATGAACCTCGGCCACAAGCAGAACCTCAACTAGACATAGGAGGAGAAAGAGGTCCAGGTGAGGGTCACCAGGATCATGACTCCTTAAATTAAACGTTGTGATGAACCCCATCCACAAGCAGAACCTCGACTAGACATAGGAGAAGAATGAGGTCCCGATGAGGGGCACCATGGCTCTTCAGATCAAATCTTGTAATGTTCCTTAGCCACAAGCAGAACCTCACCTAGACACAGGAGAAGAGTAAGGTCCTATTGAGGGTCATCATAACTCATTGGATCAAACTTTGCAGGCCCCTGGGCATTTGCATTATAGCCTTCAGCAAGACCAGAAGACATGAGCTTGAAGATTGGCGATCAGTGAAACACACATCTCTTGATACATTGATCTAATAAGAGGTTTATTTTATATTTGCTCGAACAACCTAAAAAAAGAGAAAAATAAAATGAGGCCACTATTAGAAAAAGTTCTCAAACTGAACTACACAAAACGATTGAAGGGCCGGTCAGCGGCAGACATGGTGGTGGCGGTTTATGGCTCAATGGACTTTTGTACTAACTTTGTAAAACTATAAAAAAAAAAGAAGAAATTCCGCAGAGCTGTGATGGTCGGCGCACCACTGCAACGTAAAACAATGCGAATGCAGCATCTACAGCCTTGGTAGAGGTCACCGGTCTTCTGTAGATGGCTATTTATATGAAGTGCGATGACAATAGATGAAGAGACACACAAAGCTCCGGGAGGCCATTGAGTAAAGCGGGATCTGTTTATCTACAATATGCTGGATGATCTGAATACTGAGAGCCTCACATGTCTCCGCACATTGTCAGCCACACGCTGTGTCCTCGCTGCGCCGCGATACAGAAATTAAAGAGGGAAAATGCCTTACAATAAGTGTTTGTCTGCAGACAATGCGTCCTTTCTCCTCGGCCGGACTGCACAGAATGGATCACATTGACTGTCCGGTTCTCAGAACTTGCGGCTTTGTTCACGGGT
Organism: Lithobates sylvaticus; assembly: GCA_028564925.1. NCBI lineage: Eukaryota > Metazoa > Chordata > Amphibia > Anura > Ranidae > Lithobates > Lithobates sylvaticus. The sequence goes on from CM053034.1 coordinate 190,453,848, forward strand.
GGAAAGTTCCAGTGGACAAAAACTTTTAAAAGTTCTGGCGAGTTCCCTTTATCTGGAAGCTTCAGAGGAAACATTAAGGAAGTGCGAAGCCTCCGCTTCGACTTCTGATGATTGCACGCCGGCTTTGTGCGGGATGAAAAGTTTGCACAGCGGGCGCTATTTGTGTTTGTTCATAGGAAAGACGGGCGGCGGTGGCGGAGATCTTTGATGCTTTCATGAAGAAGCGAAGGTAACCCGAGGATTATCATTAGTGCAAACGCCTTACTACAGAATAGGAACTGATTGTATGACAATATCTGACAATTACTGGACTAATTGTTCATGAAAGACAAAAACATCAGTGTGCAATGATGGAGGCTAATCCACCAGAGACATCAAAGAGAATACAGCCTATCCAATCACTAGAGAGCGGTGACATCACTGAGAATGCAGCCTATCCAATACCTAGAGAGCGGTGACATCACTGGGAATGCAGCCTATCCAATCACTAGAGAGCGGTGACATCACTGAGAATGCAACCTATCCAATCACTAGAGAGCGGTGACATCACTGAGAATGCAGCCTATCCAATCACTAGAGAGCGGTGACATCACTGAGAATGCAGCCTATCCAATAACTAGAGAGCGGTGACATCACTGAGAATGCCGCCTATCCAATCACTAGAGAGCGGTGACATCACTGAGAATGCAGCCTATCAAATCACTAGAGAGCGGTGACATCACTGGGAATGCAGCCTATCCAATCACTAGGGAGCGGTGACATCAAAGAGAATACAGCCTATCCAATCACTAGAGAGCGGTGACCTCACTGAGAATACAGCCTGTCCAATCACTAGAGAGCGGTGACATCACTGAGAATGCAGCCTGTCCATTCACTAGAGAGCGGTGACATCACTGAGAATGCAGCCTGTCCATTCACTAGAGAGCGGTGACATCACTGAGAATGCAGCCTATCCAATCACTAGAGAGCGGTGACATCACTGAGAATGCAGCCTATCCAATCACTAGAGAGCGGTGACATCACTGAGAATGCAGCCTATCCAATCACTAGAGAGCGGTGACATCACTGAGAATGCAGCCTATCCAATCACTAGAGAGCGGTGACATCACTGAGAACGCAGCCTATCCAATCACTAGAGAGTAGTGACATCACTGAGAATGCAGCCTATCCAATCACTAGAGAGCGGTGACATCACTGAGAACGCAGCCTATCCAATCACTAGAGAGTAGTGACATCACTGAGAATGCAGCGGTCCTCGCCGCCCACCCAGACTTACCTCAGCACGATCCTCGCCACCCACTCGTACATACCTCAGTGTGGTCCTCGCCGCCCACCCGTACATACCTCAGCGTGGTCCTTGCCGCGCACCCATACATACCTGAGTGTGGTCCTCGCCGCCCACCCATACATACCTCAGCTTGGTTCTCACCGCCCACCCAAATGTACCCTCGACGTGGTCCTCGCCACCCACCCGTACATACCTCAGCTTGGTCCTCACCGCCCACCCGTACATATCTCAGCGTGGTCCTTGCCGCCCACCCATACATACCTCCTGTGTGTTCCTCACCGCCCACCCGTACATACCTCAGCGCGGTCCTCGCCACCCACCCGTACATACCTCAGCTTGGTCCTCATCGCCCACCCAAACTTACCCTCTGCGTGGTCCTGGCCACCCACCCATACATACCCGAGTGTGGCCCTGGCCGCCCACCCGTACATACCTCAGCGCGGTCCTCGCCGCCCACCCGTACATACCTCAGCGTGGTCCTCGCCGCCCACCCGTACATACCTCAGCGTGGTCCTCGCCGCCCACCCGTACATACCTCAGCGTGGTCCTCGCTGCCCACCGGTACATACCTCAGCGTGGTCCTCGCCGCCCACCCGTACATACCTCAGCGTGTTCCTCGCCGCCCACCCGTACATACCTCAGCGTGGTCCTCGCCGCCCACCCATACATACCTCAGCGTGGTCCTCGCCGCCCACCCGTACATATCTCAGCCCACTGGGTTGGTTTGCACGAGCGAAGAAAGAAAAAAGAAAAGGAAAAATGTGAAACGATAATCTGGCTCGGCCGTTTTCCATTCCAGCGGCGGGATATTTTGAGCCGAGGCAGCATGCTGAAGCAATTTGTGACATGGGCACAGCGGCGGGTAATCCTGCAGGGAGGGTGTGCCCGGCGTATTGTTTTACAGAAGATGCGTGCAATCAGTCATCTCTGGGCACCGGCTCCGGCAGAAAATACCCGGCTTTTCTGGCAGCAAAAAATAGTGTTTAGAGCAGAACAATCAGTCTTTATTTCAGCGCGGCCGCAGCCTCCTCTGCTCTGG